>JAWNKV010000334.1:0-600000 GCA_035041805.1 Amiota mariae
TTATATATATAACTTTTCATTACATGCTAATTTAAGTTTCTTATTAAAAGACACGAAATGCAAAAGTTATAGAAATCGAAATATAAACAAGAGAAAACATGGTAGAACTTTATTTGGGTATGAAATACGAGTATTTATGGTCATGGAAAAAATAATAGAAACGACTGGTTTTGTTTGTAACATTCAAATTTTCTTCCTTGAAATTAATTATGTTTTAAATGTTATAATTTTTATTTAATGTATATTAAACTATGCTTTATATAACAGCAAAAAAAATGTGCATTTCTGAAAATTCATTGAACAAAAAAATGAATTTCATTTAGTGGCCTTGGAAAATAGAATAGAAACAAAAGAGTTAACACTAAGGAACACATTATTGTTTTCGAATTATAAGAATAAAATATCGTACATTTTAATATTTTGTTATGCTACCACGATTTTTTAATATGTCTGCGCACCTACGATCCATGTAATCCATCAGTTTACCACAAATTGTAGAATCAATGGCGTACCACTCTGCCTGCTCTTTTTGCCATAAATTATCCTTGCTTTTGACCTTAAACCCACCAATTCTTCTTTTTAATATCTCCCATAGGTGTTCTTTGGGATTAAGGTCCGGTGATTGTGAAGGCCATTCCATCAAAGAAACTTTGTTGTTCCTAATGCATTTTTTTGTAAGTTGCGAGGAGTGTTTGGGTCATCATCTTGCATAAACTTCCACTTTAACGGCAGTGTTTCCTCGGCATATGGCAACATAATACTAAGTAAGTATATTGATGTAGTCCGCGGTGCACATTTATTTTTGATCCAAAATATTGGACCAACACCCAAAGTGGAAAAACATCCCCATAGCATTATGTTGCCACCACCATGCTTAATAGTTTTTATTGTGTGTTTTGGATCGAGTGCAGTATTTTTGGGGTGTTACATTCTGTTTCCATCAGATCCAAACAAATTAACCTTTATATTCATCTGATCACAAAAAATTGTTCCAATTTGTCCGCTTTAAATGTTTGTTCGCAAAATTGATTCGGTTTTTGATATTCTTTTTGCTAAGGAACGGTACTTTCCTTGCGGAATGTGCCTTCAAATCTACCTCTATCAAGTCTATTTCGTATAGTTCGACTAGAGACAGTTGTATTTAACTCCTTCTTTAGATCTTCCGATGAAAGGAATGGGTTTTTCCTTGACTGTCAAATAAATAGTTTATCGAACATTAAAGAAGTTACTCGCTTTCTGACTCGTTTTTCTTGTTTTCCTTCAAAATGAATAGTAGTGCATACTTTTGTTTTTGAGCATTTCATTAATTGTGCTATTTCCCCCATTGTTTTGCTTTTATTTCTGAGATTTCTGAGATTTCTTATCATTTCTCTTTCCTTATCTGTGCAATGGAACCTACGACCTATTTTGAATCTAGTACCTATACTCGTACAAAAGAAAAATTTTGCAGGAATTGTTATTTACACACATCCTTTTTCTTAATATTATCAAATATTACCTCACTTATAATATTTGACAAGTTTTAATAAAGGAGAATAACAAAATTTAAGTGCGTTTCTATTTTTTTTTTTTTTCCAATGAAAAAACGTGGGCCATTTATTATCACTTAATAAAATTGAATACACAACAAATATTTCTGTCGAAATATGCACAAAACCGAAATCAAAATAAAGTACCGTTATCAACTAACCATGCACAGTGGGATGTGGGCATAAAATTTACAGACGAAGTTAACAATATAGTTTGAAGTGTAGAACTAAATGTCGTTTCTATTATTTAAGGATGCACTAAAATGAACTGTAATACTTAGAACTCTTCTGACTAGAATAAAAAACATATGATGACTAGAAAATTAAATTTAATATTAATAGACATATGGGGATAAGATTGATTGAAATATTTATGTGTTTTGGATTTTTAAATTTTGATTCAATAACATTTGGATAGAAGTAGAACTTAAAAAATAAAGATATGTAATTCAATTTAATATGTCTACTAAACTGAATTATCCATAACATAAATTATACTGATTGCATGTTAATTCATGGAAAATTAATTACATTTATGTAAAGAAATAAAGAATCAAAATGGCAATAAAGCAATCAAAAATGGAAACAAACAAAAATAGAACTTATTAATGACAAATGCTAAGTCTATTGGCTTTGGCTTTATGATTATGAAACGTAAATCATTTGACGATAATGGATAATGCCAACAATAGCCATATTATTGTGCCATAATCATGTTGATGGTTGAACACAATGTACAATGTACAGAGAAGTAGAGAAATAGAACGAACGATGAATTGATGGAACAATGCCATTTGGCAAAAAGTTACAGAAAAACTAATTACAAACAACTAACTTGCGTTTGTGTTCCTTCATTTACAGTCACAATCACAATCACACTCACAATCATTTTCATTACCAAGCATCCATGCTCCATCCATCCAATTGTAGTACATCCATATACTCGTACGTACTTATGTTTGTATGTAGTACTTACTTATAGTATGTACATCTTTGCTCATCATATTTCTATATAAAAGTATACACAATAAATTAGCCAACTCACACTAATCGATTTACAGCTGTGCAACTAATACTAATTATCATAAAATCATTAGGCAACGCTAGTGAACACCTGACAAAAACACCTACCACAGACACATTACATTACATGTTGACTCTCGATTGTACTACTTAAGTATATAAAAATGAGAGTGCCATACGGCGTAAGTGCCACTTAAGGCATAACGTAAAAGGAACCACGCAAAAACAAACATAATAATAATAATTACAACAACAACAACAATAATGAAAGAAAAAACAAATGAACAAGAAGAAAATACAGTAACATCTACGAGTACCATAACCTGATAGCCATGCTTACTACATATCTAAGTATAATATATACGTATGACAATGTGAGATTTGCGGTTACGATAAAAATTCTCTTACTATAAGAGAATGTACTGAGTACTAATGCATAATCTTATCCCTTAATATGTGAGCTATTGAACTAAAATTATTCAAGGACTTAACGAGGAGTTCCCCGCATAATAGAACAGGTAACCAAGGGTTATTGTTATAAGAAAATCCTTAATATTTTTGAAGTCAGAGAGTAGAATCTTTATAAAACAAAATTTTAAAAAATATAAAAAAGAGTAACTTTGGCTAGGCCGAAGTGCCCCTGCTAGAATTCCGAGAGTCAGACACTTTAAGTATCCAAATTTCAGGTCGATAGTAGCTCGGTTTGTATGGGGGACAAGCCTACATCAACTCGTCTCGTCGTGCTGATCAAGAATATACTATATATACTTTATGGGGTGTCCGATGTCTCTTTCTGTATGTTACAAACTTAAAGACAAACTTATAATACTTTTCACTATAGATAAGGTTAGTTTAAATTGGTTTACTATATATTAGGTAAAGTTAATTTGATTCGATTAGATCCTTAATAGAATGGAGATAAATATTCATGTCGAGCATCTGATAAATTTTACGCTTATTTTGGGAATTTATCAGAATTATAGTTGACCTTAGATATTTAAAGATTGATCAACATGGTGCGGAACGAAGACATGGGAGAAGCTTTTGGGTTTCAGATTCTGTACTGATTCGTGATTTAATCTTATTTTGTATAATTGTAAGATGTGACTTGTCAATACGCCTGTGATGGATCTACAGTTTTAACGCGATAGCGACATTACACTTTTTTTTCTCTGCCTTAATTTTCGTATGCTTCTCTCTAAGAGAGAGAATTCGAAGAGGAGAGGTAAGACATTAACCCCCTATAAAGTATGTACATAATTATATTTTCCAGATACGATAGATTTTGAAATTTATGTTAAAAAAAAATGCGTCCCTTAAAAAAAACTAATAGCCTTTTCAGACAAAGCGGATGCTACATCCACCTCGGATGTAGCATGGATGCTCATTCAATTCAACAACAACAACAGGAAATATGACGAAATATAGGGTTGCATTTTTGGATGTGGATGGCTACATCCTCCTTGGCTGTAGCATCCAAGGCAATATTAGAATGGTCACTCTGCATTTGTGTTGCTTTTTATTAAGTCATTCTTGACTAAGTTATTCTTTTTTTTTTTCTTGCGCGCAATCATTAAACAGCTGATGATGATGGCACAAAACAATTTAAAGTATATTTCAAATTCTAAAATTTGTGGTACATTTTTTATAAAATACTAGTTGGCCCGGCAAACTTCGCTTTGCCTTCATAATCTTTTGTGCATTTGTTAGTAACGTTGTCTTGCCCGAATGTAAAACAATATAAGATTTAAAGAATTATAAAAGATTATATGTGAAGTTGTTTGAAAAGCGACAAAATGTAGTGAAGTAGCGCATGTAATTTTAGAATGGTTTATTAGCAAATTTGTTAGAAAAAACAAATTTTAAATTTTTTAAATTATAATTTAAATTATATTTTGTGGGTCAATTTTGATCAAATAAAGCCTATGTTGTGCACAAAATAAAGCTTTTTGTGTTTCAGTGTGTTTGATTTTCAATAGAATGAGTGGTTTTTAATTGATGCTTGCACAAATCAAAAACAAACAGACAAAATCTACAATAAAAATGGTTGGTATGAACCCTTTGACCGCTACGACTCTGATCGTTATCTAGAGAAGACATACACAACCACAAATTATATGATTCCTTGGTGATTTGTTAGATGCCCGGTGATAATGATATTGGAAGCGAGAATGTTGATTGCATTTCCAATTCGAATGTGCGCCGTTTCGAAAATGAATTTATGCATGAGGATCTCTTCGATTATGAAAATAATATACGTTTCTTTAAGATTAATAGATTTTTACTTGATTTTACGAATCCTGATTGTGATCATACTGCCGATCGCTTGCGAATTGGACTGTCGCATGCGCCCATTCTGATTGGTGGTGGTCCTTTGTTACGTGCCATTATGATTGAACATGATCCACATATCATATTTTCTGGTCATTGGCATAAATCACGATTTTTTTTACATCCCTCAACAAAAATGATAAATTTCTATGAGAACACTGTGCGGTGTTTTGATCTTAAAGCCTTGAAAAATCAAGATCATACATATATTGAGATTATGGTTCCAACGGCATCATATCGCATGGGTAAAGCGCGCATGGGTCTAAGATATGGAGTTTTGGAGAATTATAATTCCTCTGGTTACCCAATCGTTTTATATTACTTATTCCTTATTTATTCTGGGCACTTTTTGTACTTTGTTTTGTTATCATTTATAAAATGATGACACGTTGTCCATTTCGTGTGACCAAACGGTAACAAACGCATTACTTATAGTCGTGTTGCTACAATACCTCAATTTTAGATGAAATAGAACCCGCAGACTGTTTTTTTTTTTTTTTCTAGTAGACTTCTTAACCCAACGTTAGTATCCATTTAACATATATGTACATACATACATACATACATATTCAGAAATATAAAGAAATTGATATTATTATATTTGTTATAGTCTAATTGTATTTATATAAATATAATTAAGTATATAGTTAAATATTTAAAGTGTGGTATATTTACTTGAATAAACGAAATTATTTGTATAGATATTAGCAAGAATGAAAAAGGGTGTTGCTAGAACTATGCGCATACACTGTAAATAATGTATTTTTCACAAATATTCGACTTTAATTTCTCACAACTGCTCATAGCATTTCATTTGTGTGTATAATTATAATAAAACAAAAAACAGCTGTTCAAAATGCAAATGCTACACTGAAAACGGCAAGCTGCATTCCCATTGACTTTCATGATGCAGCTATAACTTAGTATACTTACGTAGTTTATAAAAAGAGATATTCGTGACGTGAATTTACTATACATATTTTGTTGTAGTGACATTATAAACACCTACAACCAGATAAACAGATACTCAGATGAAAGTGAGTTATGAAACACCTGAAAAACATATGTATATACAGACAATTGTTTGTTGACTGTTTGCCATTAACAAATCTCATTTTCGTTTAATTTCATTTAATTACTTTTTTTGCGACCAATACCTTCACCAATACAATACAAATATAGTAAACCACAAGCTATTGACATCTGACATTTGAATCGTTGTACTGCTGTACAACGATCACAATACAATCACATCAGTCAATGCCCACTCATCTCATTTATTTTTCGTTTCATTTCATTTCGTTTTGTTTCGTCATTTAATTCAGGTTCCCTAAAATATATGTAGGTAAGTACTAATATAAAGACAATTGAAAACCAGTAACCAAATATTTGAATGTACTATCTATTGTACTTAGTTTTCGTAGTTTCGTAGTACTAATTGCTCTCTTTTTCATCATTCACGCTTTTGTTCTTATAATTCTTTTTATTTTTGTTCAACTTTAGAATTTAATTTATCAAGCAGATAGACAGAGAGACAGACATATTTTATATAGAAAGAAAGACAGACAGATGATAGTCACATACACTTCAACAAAGAGTTCGTTTTTTCTTTTTTTTGCTTTCTATGTATGCCCTATGCCCCTTTTAAAAAGAATAAAAGGGTATATAAGTTAAAAATCAAGTAAAACCCGAATTTATCTACATATAGCTGTCTGCTTTTCTATCCGATCGAGCACCTGTTTCTCGGAAACTATAAAAGCTAGGATCCTGATATTTGATATGCAGACTTAATTGTATCCGCAGCGAACAAAATGGATTACAATTTTTTGCCATATCTAATATTTCCGACTTAAAATTACGCTGAGATTATAAAGTATTGAAAGATAAAATTTCCCTTCAGATTACACAATTTTTGGAGATATCATTTTGAAATTTTTAATATATTTTCTTTTTTTTTTTTTCATAAAAAACACATACAACTGTTACAGTTTTGGAAATAAATGAATTGCTGTTGCTCACAAACCGTTGATTCGATTTTAAATATTATTTTTGCGTTCGTTTGGATGACGTCTATGTCATTCTATAGGCTATAAACATTTTTCAAAATTGCCTTAATTAATTCAAAAAAAAAAATTAAAATAAAATCTTATATAAATGCTGTTCATTTGTTATCAATGGACTCCCAATGTCATCTGTTGCACGTAAAAAATAAAAATAAAATACGCGGTGGCATCACCGACGCCTATCGGAAGAAACAACATAACCACACATAATCGGAAGAAACATCATGACTACACATAAAATATTGGCGCTATAGAGATCATGTCTACTCCGTTGTACCGATGATGAATGATTTATAGTTATACTACAATACGTGTATTTATAATAGAAGAAATGATTTGAATGACGCGCTGCCAAGAACAATGACTACAAAAATCACGCACTAACATTATGTCGGGTGCGTAGCAATTCGCGCCGGACAGTGCTTGTATCAGTATAAACCTTTTAGTACTACATATGTGACATTGCTTTAATTCTAAAAAATATCAAATGAACACTAAACGCACAACCCAAACAAACCATTACCATCTATTGCTTCACAATATATTTTAATATTTTTCCTAGAGTCTTCATACATACAATAATATTTTCTATTTCACCATTCTACAATATTTTCAAATATGTTTTCAGAGGCATAGGGTATCACATAGTCGTCGGTCCAACCCGACTACTACAATATACTAACTTGTTAATTTATTGTATTTTTCTCTTGATTGTTGATTCCATTCCACAATATTCTGTTCCTTCTTTTCAGGTCTCATTAAGCATATCCATATTGCTGTCGCTGACTGTGTTCTTCCTGCTGCTGGCGGAAATCATTCCGCCGACGTCACTCGTTGTGCCGCTTTTAGGGAAATTCGTGCTTTTCACAATGATACTCGATACATTCAGGTGAGTTTTCTTTTTTCTTTTTCATTTTATTTGCTTTTTATTTTCTTTTGGTGTTTTTATTGAGTTTAAAGAGTGTAATGGCTTGGCAAGACTATGTCGCATTAAACTAAGCAAGAAACAGAAACAGAAATAGAAACAGAACAAAATCAAAACAAAACAAAACCAAATAAAAAGAAAAAGAAATGCATTGAGTGAGTGATGATAAAGAAGGCATAGAAGGAGGCTTAAACAAGTCGAAAGGAAGAATAATAATAAAATGATGGCGCGTGAAATGAAAGCAAAACAAAAATGTTAAAAAATGTTATTTGATTGCTTTTGTTGTTGGTGGAGATTGGAGATTTCGATTTGTATAGGCGTTTGTTTGTTTGTTTGTTTGAAAAACATTTGTTGTTTTGCTGATGTTGAACTTAGATCTACACATAGAACCATCCATCTATTTATCCACTCATCCCATCTACCCTTCGAAGCATACATACATCTTCTCTAACTCCGAGCACAGCTTGGCTCGACAGTTCACCTTCATGCGGAAACGGAAGCGGAAACAAAAAATAAAACTTTGCCCATTTTCAAATCGTTCGTTACACTCTTTGTCCCCACTCTTCACTCCTTCTTACCATCTCTTCTAGTCGCTTTTTAGAAATATTGTATTCTGTCCTGTTTACATTTGGCCTGCTTTTCTTTCTTTCTTTCTTTCTTTCTTTAATTTTTTTTTTTTTTTTTTTTGTGTTTTATTATTTTTTGATTTCATTTTTTGTGTTATAGTCGTTGTTTCTTTGCTTTGTTTGCTATCATTTCGCTATTTGCGTTGTGTTGTGTTGTGTCATGTCATTTTTCGTCAACAACGTCGCCATCGTCATCATCATCATCATCAACATTGCCATAGCCATCGTCATCGTCGTCATCGTCACTTACTACATTTGGTAGTGACAATAACGCTTGATGCTTCACTTCCTGTTTGAGCTCCCACGTTAGTGCAGGCGTGGCAGGCTCTAAAGTTAACAACACTTTATGTTTCTCCTAGGGCTAACACTTCGTTGTCGGTTAGAACCTCCACAGACAGAAAAGAGAAGCCAACGCAACAAAGAAATGAAAAAATTTGGAAAAGTGAAAAACAAAAACAAAAAAAAATTACGTATTTGGCCCGTAGCCCACGACAGGAGCGAAGCGAAGCAAAGTGAAGTAATGTGAGTGGAGGAAGGTAGGGAAGACTACTACTACTAAGTACTACTACTGGCGCTTGGTTTTGGGTTATGGTTTTTCTCTATGACTAAACTGGGCCTTGTACTGTCTGAGTATCTGATGTTTTTTCTGCACTTGTTTGTGTTTGCCTTAAATGTACTTTTCAAGTGGGTGCCAAATGTTTTCAACTGCTGCTCACCGACAACTCCCAAACATCCTTGTATCCTTGCTCATCTCTCCCATCCTCATGTACCGCTTAATCAAAATAAAAAAAGAAAGAAAAAAGGTCATGACGGTGTTTTTTCCTTCTTCTTCTTCTTTAGAAGAAAAAAAAAATAAAGAAGGAAGTACATACAGGCGAAAGCAGAAGAAGGCATATGAAAAAGTAATTGTGGAAGAGGCGGCCTGACATGGCAGCAGACAGCAGCATGAAAAATACCATTTAATGACATCGTTTGCGTTTGAATTAACCTTTTATATTTGTAGTCCTGCAATGACTTCTAGGATATTCCACTCTCTCTCTCTCTCTCTCTTCTAGTTTAGACCAACTACTCTGTTTCTCTATCTGTCTGTCTGACTGACTGACTGTCTTTCTGTCCATACATCTATCTAGAAATATATTTCCGTTTGTACGAATGAAACTGCTGCCATTATCATTTGTTAGCCTCAAATGACAAAAAAAAGTCAAACTTCATACAAGCTTTATAAAATTTGCTACAATTTACCACACCACACATCAAAGGAGAAGAAAGATTAGCGCGTGGAGTATTTGAAGATGTGTATATTTAAAGAAACGCATAATCACCTTAATTGTTTTGCAAACAATAGCTATGATGATGATGATAATAGAGCAACACATACTGTAGTGATGCGTTTATACAGTGATACAATATTATTGTCTGCGCTTTGTGCTTACCATGGCTCGTCCTCGTCGTCGTCGTCATTGTCCATATGGTTCACTCAATTCGTGGCAACTTGCCCAATTGTCAATTGCCCAAGGCTGCTGTTGTTGCAATCTTTGATGGTCGACTGCAGATTGAAGATGGTTGGTTGTGGCCTGAACTGAACTGAACTGGCCTTGCGTCTTCTGTTCTGGCCAGGATGATGAAGACGCCACCATTAAAACTATGAAAACATAAATGATGCCGTTATAGCATTACTGGCGACAGTCAACATGGCTGGACTACAACATAAGTATGAGTAGCAGCATATGCTTGCGACCACCAACCAGCATCACACATCTCTAAGCCACCAAACTGAAATTCTCCAATATGCAATAGCAAAGGCACTGTCTCTGTCTCTGATTCTGACTCTTGGTCTGGCTTTCCCAGTGTGTGCTTGCCTTTGTGTCACTGTCTCATCCAATCAACTAACCAAGCAAGCAAGCAAACAAGCGTCCATTCATCTGCCTCACTGTTCTGTCTGTTCGTTCGTCTCTCCTTCAGTCCAACTGGCTATTGCTGCATTTAAGGCCTAAACGTCTTCATTGCGGCCACAAAAATTTTTTGTGTTTTCCTTTTCAACTTCCTTTTCAACTGACCCTTCCTTCCTTCCTTTATGTCCTTCCCTTCCCTTCCCTTTCCATCTCTCACTCTCTTCTTTTCCCTTTGAATTATTTTTTTTGCAACATATTTTTTTCTTTCTCATTTTTTGTTTGTTTTGATTTTACTTCTTTCTCTAGAGAGAATAATGGGCAAATGAAAAAAAATTTTCTAATACACTTTTGTATATGTAGGTTCAGGACTCTCCTCAGTCTTAGCTTCTTTGCAAATACAAGTGTAGGTCATTTGCTTGGCAGGGCAGAGGGGTGGCATACAACAAGAGAGGCGTAGACAACAAGTTACTTAATTACGCTTTACATGAGACCCGTAATGCGGGGTTGAGAGCCGTAGGCGGATTGTGTAAGCGACTAAAACATGTTTTGGCTTAATTAGTCCGAGACATAGGCGACCGACGTCTGTCTGTGCATGAAAGTGTGCCTATGTGTGTGTGTTTATGTGTGTGTGTGTGTGTGACTTCTAGGAAGAGAGGTGAAAAGTTAATTACCAAGGATTTCTTTAACTGCTCATTTTGTTGTCTTCTAAAATGAGTGTCCATTTGTTCAACTTAGTACGTATTCACACTATTAACATAGTCAATTGACTACTTTTTCTTAATTTTATTTGTTCTCCTTTTTGCTTCCTTCCACTACTACTACTATTTACTACTATTTGTCATATAATTTTTTTTTTTTATTATTTGTTTTGTAGTATTTGCGTAACAGTGGTTGTGCTTAATATACACTTCCGTTCACCACAAACACATACAATGGCACCATGGGTGCGAACGGTGTTCATAAATCAGCTACCACGATTTCTGGTCATGCGACGTCCGTTGTATCCGATCAGCGAAATGATGTAAGTATATTGAAATGAAAACCATGGGAGATTTTTATGACTTATTTGACTTACTGATGTACTCACTTTCACTATTTTTTCTCTGTTAAATTTTGTGATTCAGTAAATCATCGCGACGTCTGATGGTGCGCACCTGTAATGGACTTGAACTGAGGGATCAAATACCACCGCTGCCACCACCAGTGGCATTGTCGCGGTAAGTAAAGCTAAATTTCTAAACAAAATATCTCTACTCCACTCTACTCAACTGAATCAACTGTTTTTTCTTTTACTTTTATTGTCTCACTGAATAGCATGCATCATAGCCCAAAGACAACATCGCGCAGCACCTCGCCACATCTGCAACATAGAGTACAAAGTCTCAATTTGCTTGATGACTCGCATGGTATGGGTGGAGGGGCCATTTGTGGTGCCTCAACCATAACTGGCCATATGAGCTCACTCTATCCGCCGACAGTGAACCAACAAACTTCGACCACATCATCACTTATTGATGCACAATATCATAGTCAATACCAGCAAACTGGTGGCTCATTGCTTGATCACCCACTGACACCGACGAAATTCCGTCAAATGACATCTACGTCATGCCAAACAAATGGTGGAGGTGGCCCATCAACCTCACAATATGCGAGTGCAAGCGCAGCTGGTATGCACCAACAGCATTATTTACATGGCGGCGGTGGGCGTTCATCATCAACAACTACGCTACATCAAACGCACCAACATCAGCAGACACAATTTGGTGGTGGAGGATGTGGTGGTGGTGGTGTTGGAGCAAACTCATCAGGGCACAATGTCTATCATTTGTATCGCCAGCAATCAACATCGTCTGCGAATTTCTCGCCGGTACCCCAACATGCGTATCAACATCACGCATCGACAACCACGTGCGATCTGCTCAGCAACAACAATCCTAATGTGATAAAGTCAACGACGACCGTCAACTCAGTGGCAACCGCATCAACGTTAGCAGACTCTTGCTGTAGCGCCACAATACAAATCCATCAACAGGGTATGGGAGCTGGTGCGGCTTGTCAATCATCCGAGATGCCACATCAGGCAACATCATCATCAGCGGCAGCCTCAATGGGCGGTTGTCGAAATATCGCTACAGCGGGGACATCAGCATCAGCGGCAATTACCTCATCATGTATTTCGACCTCACGTGATACACTACCCGCTTGTCAACGTGAAGGTGGACCACACTGTTGCTCCGGTAGAAGTGGTGTACGACAACGTTGGCATACCTGTCCCGAATTGCATAAGGCAATGGACGGTGTCACTTATATTGCAGATCAAACTCGCAAAGAGGAGGAGAGCACAAGGGTAAGTTAGTTTCTTACATATACGTATAATTTATGTATTGCACCAACTATGAGGAATAGAAAGCAACCTAATAACAAATCCACTTATGGAGAACAAAGCTTAACTTGCCGGCGTTTGTTAATGAGATTGCCATACTGTCATACACCATATCCGCCTTCGCAAGCAATAAATTAGTGTGGTATTAGTACCCAGATTTATTAAAATGTCAATAATCTATATGACCGCAGGGCAGACACAAAGTTAAGTCATCGAATCGCCTTTGCCCTATCCACTTTCCATTTGTACAGAAGAACGAAATGTGAAACATGTTGAAACATGTTTCAACAACATCACGATGCGTTAATATCAGGCATAATGCACGTAGTAAAGGCACGTCTTGTTGCTCTTGCAAATGAACAAAAAATCCTATTGAACTAATGTACCACCCAACCAACAATCAATAATGAAGAAAGAGAGAGTAACGAGACGAAGAGAAATGAATTCAGATTGAAATTGTATGCGAATCCAATCAATTCACTCAACTCAACTCTACTCAACACAAGACAACACTACACAACTTAACTTAACTAAACTTGTGTTGAGTTGACTCAACTCAAACCCAAAATCCAAACGAATCGAATAGAATAGAATAGAATCGACACAACAACATGAGGATGATGCAAAGAAAATCAGCAACAAAGCAAAGCAACGGCATTCTCAAGTCAACTAGTCTTACAACAGCCGCTGACAGGCTTTTGCCCTTTTATTGACCTTTTCATTTGACGCGCTTATTTGCCAACGGGCAGCTGTCCATATGCTGCTTCTGTTCCACTGTTTCTTTGTATTGTCCTTTGCCAATTCTCATTTGCCGTCTGCTTTAGCTAGGCTTGCTTTAGATTTCTCGATATAAACTTTGATGGCGGCATCGACGTCTCCTTCCTCCTCGCCTTCTTTGTCTCTCGTCTAAGAAGTTCGAGTAGGTCCACTCGACACTCTTTTGACAGCCTTAAGTTGCACTGTTCTGTGTTGCTCTAGTATGGCAGCTGTTTAATTTCGTGCTAAACTGGGTCGATAACCCCCAAAAAAAAAATACCCAAGAAAAGAAAAAGGGACAACAACGAAACAAAGCAAATGGCTAGCAAAACCATAGAGCAATCGTTAACATCTATGCATGGTCGCCGATGCTGCCATCACCATCACCATTGCCATTACTACTATTACCATCGCTATTGGCATGCCACCACTTTATGGGTGGCAGTGGGTGAGATGATTGTGGTGGGGTTGGGGTTGGGGTTGAGGTTGAGGGAGTCTGTCCAAGTGTCAATATACTGTGGGTTTGTGTGCGTGCGAGGATTATGCTTGCTGTCAAAGCATTTCTGTTAAAGTATGTATTTTGTCCTCGACCAGACAGCATGCGAAATGGAATGCTTTGGACCTTACTTAAGCCTAAACCTGCTATTGCTGCTCCGGCTGCTTGAGTCCCATACATATGCTGTCTTTAAGCGAACAACAAATAAATAGTTTTAATGAGTTTTTCTTTCCATTCCTACTGTCATATTGCAGCCTTAAGATACTCCTCCTCCTCCTCCTCCGCCTTCTCTAATAAGAAAACACATTCAGACAGACGGACAAAGAATTGTCATCCTTGCTGTTGTTATCATCATCATCGATATTGTCGTTGGTCGTTGGACGCTAATGCTATTTACTGTCCTGTCCAGTCCTGTCCTGTCCTGTCCTCTCCTGTCTTGGCCAACTACAATAACTTCCCACGCCTATCATCTCCTTTTCCTTTAAGAGCACTAGTAGCAGTGATAGTAGTGGAAGTAGTAGTAGAAGGTAGCACTATTGAATATGTATTTATAATGAACAGAAAAAGTGAATAGTAGTGAGAATGAAGTGGAGTGGTGTGGAATGGTGTGGAATGGAGTGGAGTGGAAGAAGAATAAATGAAGCATCTTGCGTTGTTGTCGCAAAATGCCAATAAAAGTATTTATTAAAATTACGAACACATTCAATCATTATTGGCATGTCATTGGGGGCTTATGTATGTATGAATGTAGTGTTGCTTCGTTGCCATGGTCTCGGTCTCGGTTCATTGCCTGCGGTATGCTTAGGCATGCATAACATGGTCCATGGACACAACATAGAACATAGAATTCTTAGCACAGCATGATAGAAAAAATACCTCATAAATATGTATTTTGTGATATTGACATACGTTTTAATTACTTTCATTTTATCCTCTTCTCTTCTCCTCTTTTTCTCCATTTTGTTTAACTGTTCGTTTACAGGTTAAAGAGGACTGGAAATATGTGGCCATGGTATTGGATCGTTTGTTCTTATGGATCTTTACAATAGCCGTTGTTGTTGGCACCGCTGGCATTATATTACAAGCGCCAACGCTCTATGATACGCGTGTCCCCATTGACATTAAACTCTCGGAGATAGCGTCGACTACGGCGAAGCCAAATGTGGCACGACCAGTGCTGTAAAGCACAACAAAAGACATCCAAAATGCACAAATATACGTATAATTGAAGGAAATATATGAAGAAGTTGAAGAAAAAGAATGGTATGATATGACGGATTCCCAGGAGATACTATCCATGTATGTATGTATGTGTAAGCTTAACTAAAAATGTACTTACGTTTTTTTGTCTACTATTTAATCGAGACAAGAAGAAGAATAACAATGAAAAAATGATAGGGAAGTTGAAGGAAATAAAATGAACTCGCATCTTGAAATTTTACTAAATTATCACACATTCTTTATCACATATTCTTCCCTTCCCTTTTCCCCTCAATATCTACTAAAAATATAATACAAAGTAGATACTATTTTCCAATACCATTATTTAGATACACATTTATAGTATAACAAACATAAATCACAGTCCACAAAATCGTTTAAAATTGCACAATGATATTGATTGATTGAATAAATGAAAGATTGATTTATTAATGAAATGAAATGAAAATACATAACGAATTTCTTTTATTTTAATTTTTTGAACAAAAAGAAAAACAAAAAGGAAAATAAAAATCCTTAATGGATGAAAAAATACTAAAAAATTGTAAAAGAAAATTGAAATGTTGAAAATGTTTATGAGAAACATAAACAAAGTCTTAAAAATTTCATTTAAAAAACAAAACCGATGAAACACAGATGAAGCATTCAATAATGCAAACTTACTACTTAAATCCACAACAACAAACGCAACAACATTACGAACACACAAAAACATAACACATAAAATATAAAATAGAAAAAACAAAGGGAAATTAATTTATATATATTAATATACATAAATAAATAAATAAATAAATATTAAATGGTAGTAAAACTTGTAGCACCTATTAATTAATGTATTAAGCAGATAAAAGTTTTTTTTTTTAAATATTCATAAGTCCTTAAACTAACAAAAAATAACAAAAAAAAAAAAAAAAAAACAAATAAAAAATTACAAAGATATAAAAATTAAAATAAAAAAATGTGTGAGGTTACTTAATATCATATTATACATTTATGTAATAAATATGATAAATCAATTTAAATACTACAAGAGAAGTAAAAATTCATTGTGTGACCAACTTTAAATATGAAAAACTATACAAGAAACCAAAAGAATAAACCAAGTGAAACCAAAGCAAAGCAAAGCAAACCAAACCAAACAAATGCTACCTGCATGTGTGAGTAAAAACATTAAGTTTTGGGGTGTCTAACTAATTTGAAAGTGATAGATTTTTCTTCTTTTTTTTATTAATATTATATTGCCATTGCTATTTACAATACAATTATGTATTATATAATGCAAACAATGTACTATATTATGTTCAAAGAACTAAACTGTAAAAATCTTTAAAGAAAAACATTAAGATAAAATGATGGCAATGGATAGTAGAACTTTTTAAACTTTTTATTAATTATATTTTTTTTTTAATTATCATTTTATAAAATTTTATTAGAGTCAAATGAATAATTGCTCTAGTCATATCTATCCTTTTGTTCTTTTAATCATCTTTTTTTGTTTAAGTATGAAATCAAGAAGTTTAATCTTTGAGATATAAAGCTGAAATTCAAATTCAAAAAGATCATCATCTCTTTCTCTGTCGCTCCCTTATATCTCTTCCTCTATTTATTTGTTTCTTTCTAAATATGTGGGTCGATCAAAAGGTCCTTAGAAAATCCGAGAGATGGATGGTATTTGTAGCATCGATAATTTTTTAATTTAGTCCATCACTAATCAGTTGTTGAAGTCTCGTTAATATCGACCACATGGTTTCAATTTTATTGTAATTGGAAACCAAAAACTTTTGTGTATTGGAAAAAATAAAATAAGATAAATTTCTTATACTCATCAAACATAATTTTGTGCTTTAAAAAACCATTACCGAATCCAAGGAAATGCTTAATAAATACTAGTATGGGGACTCTGCTACATAAATTTCAATGGCTGAGAAGAAGTTTACTGAATTCCTTGTGCTCGTACCACCAAAAATGAAGTTGAACGTTCAGTTGTCCCAAAAAAAAAGGTGGTGGATAAAATCCATAGAATAAAATTGAACATTCGAAAATTGAATATACGTAAGGTGGCTGTAGGCAACTCAACTCACATTTTACATGAATATTTGAATATGAAAAAGCAATCCTCGCGAAGGCTGCCGCGATTGTTCCCACTCAACCATAAGTGAAACCGTGTGGTCACTTTAAAGGAGTGTCTGGCGATATTCAACCGATATCCAATCGAGTTTTTTTTTTTTTACCTTAAACGAAACATGGACCCTTCACAATACATGAGAAAACAGGCAAAACAGTGGACTTTTTCCGTAGAACGTGCACCAAAGGAGGCCTAGATGGATTTGTCGTCCAACAGGGTGATGGCGACAATTTTTTGTATGCATGCGTTGTCATTCACATTGATTGCCTTGAAAAAGGTACAACAATCAATGGCCATTATTATTTAGAGCTGTTGGACAGATTCGACATTAATTTGGGATGAAAACGACCGCATTTGGCAAAGAAAAAAGTGCTCTTCCACCATGACAATGCACTGGGTGCTCACGTGTGTAGTCGCTATGGCAATAATCCATAAACTGACTGCTATCATCAGATTCATCAGATTCTTCAGATTTAACCCTCTATAGTATAGTATATCCTATTTCCAAACGTAAAGAAATGGCTTGGCTGTAAGAGATTTCGGTCAAATGAAAAGGTTATCACTAAAATAAATGGCTTTTTTGAAGACCTAGAGAAAACCTATTACATATATGGAATGCATCTAAGGACTCATTGATCAACCCACATATAAAATCTCTAAAGATCCTTATTTATTGAAGTTTGAAATTATTCAAAATACCATATTCTCTTCGTAATTGAAGTTCCTTGTTTAATGAATGTTACGCTTAGTATCTACAACAATCCAATTCTATATTAAAGTCAAGTTCATAATGAGTTTTTCTATGAAAAATTTTATCACACTTTCCTTTGATTCCAGTTGAATTGTAAGACCAAAATAAAAGAATTGACATCATGATCAACATCACGATTATACTCGTAAGCCAATATTACAATACTACATACAAATGTATTTTATTTAAAAATAATTCCACTAACTCGTTGTAACTTTGTTGTTTAAACATCAAAAGATCAATTATAGTTTTCACTGAGTGTCATCATTGAGATAATTAAGAAAAGAGAAAAATCATGCATGATTTCTAAATTTGACATTGGATTACAACAAAATACATTCATTCTAATTGAAATTGATTTCTAGGTGAAACATTTTAATTATAACCTTGTAGTGATGTTTTTGAAACTAATTAAAATTGTTTGTTGAAATCACAAAGTTGCAAAGTTACAATGACTTAAGTAGAATAAGTACAGAGACTGACAATTATTTGTCAATATTGATGATGTTGATGGTGATGGTGATGGTGATGGTGATGGTGATGGTGATGGTGATGGTGATGGTGATGGTGATGGTGATGTTGATGTTGATGCTACTGATGATGAGGATGAGGATGCTGATGATGATGTTAAAAACAAATATCTCATATCTCTTTAATTTGAAATGAAAAATGATCATTTTTTAATAGTTCAAGTGTCATGATGCCTTTATATCAACTAACATAGAAAGTTTCAATGTATTGATTGTACAATACATTCGATGTATAGTAATTCAATGAATTGATGAGAATGACTATTGTATTGAATGTATAAACATGTTATGCTAATGCTATGAGTGATTATGTGGTAAATTTTCAATTTTCCCTCTATTTAGCTAAAAATTTTGTGTAAAATGAACGAACATTTGGGTAATCTTCATACATTTCTACCACATAACGTACAAAATGAAAACAACTAAAGAGCACAGATGAAAACACATGCCTCCACAATAAACAAATATGAACATTTTCTTCTATCATATACGTATGTGTATGTGTATGTTGCATCAATATTACCACATGGTGTATGCCTCATGCTATTACTTTAGTTCTGTACACAAAACATTCCTGGCCAATAATTAATTTTCATTTAGGGTAATATGTTTTTGATTTGATTCTACCTACTACTACATAGGAATATGTACTTATATACATATGAATTTCTGATTTCTGTTACAAGTAGCACAGCTCTGTTGATTAGGACTGTTCTGGGCTACGCATCATTATTTGATATTCAGTCTTTGATATTCCAGCCATAAATAAACACAAAATTATGAATTCATATTCAATTTTCTACTTTACTCTAGTGTATCTCATAAACATCATCACCAATAGCAACATCATTCGCATCATAATCAGCATCATCAGCATTATACACAACAACAAGAACCAAGAACAAAAATAATGACAAACACCATTAGTGTTAATATAATAAGAGACCAAATTGACCAAAAATCAATGTTGCATAAAATCAGGTGCAACAAGAACAATATTTATACTTAGGTTATATTCGATATACTAATATCATAATTATGGTTTGGCATCATTTCATTACCTTTATTGAAAAGGGAATTTTAATGATTCCAATGATGACATACAATGACATCAATTGACACATGGGTTACATGGTTTAACATTTTCAAAAAATTATTGAAAATTACATTGTGTTCATTAGATCCATAAAAATAGTAATTGTAATGTGTACATGCACTCATTTCATTTTATTCTATTTCACCTATTCATCCTTTCCATAGATCTATAAATATAAATATTATAAAGTTGCTTCCATTCTAATTTTTAAGTCTACTTGAAATTACAATATGAATGACAATTGTAATGGTGTAAAGTTATTTGCTTCAAATTTCCCTTTAAAATAAATCCATTTAAATCAACATAATAACCTAAAAGAAATTGGCGTATTGGCTTCCTTATATCTATAATTATCTTGATATAAATAAATGGTCTAACAAATACATATTTGAGCATCTCTAAATCCATAAAATGTAAGTCTTTAATTGTCATTTAAAATTGTCACCATAAATTAGAAGAAAATAAGAGCACTTGACAATTGACAATTGATGACAAAGTAGTCAGTCCCTTACTTTTATACTATTCACAGTGTGAATAGTATTATAAGTTTATCATAAAGTATCAGTACACAATAATCAATGTAGACTGTGCAACAGCAGAGCATGTTCTATGCCACTGTTTTGTGCGTCTGAATTGGACCAGACTCCGCTATTTGGGTTCCCAGTACCTGGAACCAAATGATATGGCAAGTTTATCTCTGATAAGGATTTTGGAGTTCCTGATGAATAACAGGATATCGGAGGAACTGTTACCACGGTGACGAGGTGTACTTAATTCCCACCCTTTTACTCAATCTAATCAAAATCTTGTCATGAAGTTTGTAACACACAAAACGAGACATCGGAAACCCAATGAAGTATATACATATATTCTTCATCAGCTTGACGAGTCGAGTTAATTTAGCCAGAGCTTTTTTTTCACCATACGCAACACATTTGTCGGAATTATCCGATTCTGATCATTAAGGAGGGTACCTCCCATACAAACCCAGATCCAAAATTTATGTTCTTATTAGAGAAACTTTTCTGATTTTGTTGTACTATCAACTTAAAATTTAGACAATATAAGTGTCTGACATCAAACATCTAAATTTTAAAACCCTCAGGTTTCAAATGAGAACATATAAAATATATAAAAGAAGTGAAGAAACAAACATGATAAATGCCATATTCTCAATTCATACTAATGTTATTTATTTATTAATTTATGTTTTTAAGTGTGAAATTCCATGTTAAAGACGGGACTTCAAATTTAATTTTGTTTTTTAAATGATGAGGCAGTTGTGTTTTTTTCGTCTTTGAAAATGTGGTACGATTTTGTAGAACGGAGAGAACAATTTGTTTGTCAATTGAATTTAATATATATATTAAGTGTTGTAAAGTTCTGAAAACAGAATAAATATATATACAGTGAAGAAAACCAGGGCTTTATGTTTTATTATTGTAGGCAATGAATTATTTGCAAACAAACCAGTTAATTTCTACGCTGTTCGCACTTGACAAAATAAATTTTCTCAGTTTTTGGATAATATATTTGCCTAGTGTGAACACCGCTTAAGTAATATAACTGTGTCGAATTGGATTGGTAAAATGTAAAGAAGAAGCGGAAGAAATATCAGCATTAGCTATGCCACTGTAATAGTTTCATTTAAAACAGACTCCAATAATTAGGCAACCATAACCTAGAACCAACAGAAATTGCGGACATATGTATCTCCGAAGAAAATCTTGGAATTCTTTATCATTATTAGACTCACGGAGGAGCTGTAATTACATATGTTGCTTATTACAATATGCCCAATTGGGGTCCCATTAACAAAGGAACTAACCATTAGTTCACACCTAGGACATAATTTATGATGCGAAATGAAGACCAAGTTGGGTGGATGAATTGACGGTTGGGTATTCTTAGTTAATTTCAATGGTCGCCCTACATCTTTGGGATCAACCCACAGAACCCTGTGGCTAAGGCTATGGAAGCAAACTTTCCCGAAAAAAGGGTTTCCTCTTCCAAGAGATGATGGACGTTTTGGAAGAATTTTAAAATAAAAATACAAATTTTTTTTTAAAGTATTCTATTGTTTTTGGTTTTTTTTAAATTAATTTTTTTTAGAACATTTTTACCACTTTGGTTGTTGCTTCTCTTTTTTTTTTTTGTTTTTTTAATCAATTTCTAACCAAATTTTTATTTTAATAAAATAGGAAAATAAGCACATTTATATAGAAAAATAAACCCACTTGATAATTTTAATTAATAATTAATAGAATCAAAAAAATAGAATTGCTTTGTTAGTGATAAAATTTGCAATGTATAAAAATATGTTTACATAAAAAATACAAAACCGAAAAAAATAGCACTGCTTTTATACATCTCTTTTTTGTTTCCTCAATTTCTATCTTTGCTTACTCATTTGAGATATAATATTGTAAAATGGAAAGGAAGGAAACAAAAACAAATGTTCAAGTGAAATAAAATTATTTTTTTTTGACACTATAAGTGACTGATCCATATTCGCCAACCATATAAATTTCAAGATCCGCTGACCAACAGGATGGGTACTTCCCATACAAACCCAGAACCAAAATCATGTTCTTATAAGAAATAAATTGTTTTTGGACACTATAAGTAACTGACCCATATCCACCAACCGTGTAAATTTCAAGTGTCAAATTTTCATTTCTTTCATTTTAAGGTTTCGATCTTTTAGGCAGTATTTCACTAACAACCTTCTGAAACTGAAAGTGTAAACTTACAAAATAAATTTGCCAATTATGCTAAGTAATACAAACCACGACTATTTTATCCTGTTACAAACATATTTAATGCCATTACTATTCTATTCTATTCCATTTCCTTCCTCCTTTCCCATTAAACAATGCAACAAACTTGTATTTATAATCATTCCCATCCCATTCCCAATTCATCTTAGATTCATCAGACCAATGCAATTGCATAACAATAATAATGCACTTATTGGAAAGAAGTTTTGGGCTTAAGAAGTGTGTGAGTCGAGAGAAGGCCATTAGAAGTAGTCGTCATGGTAGTGGTAGTGGCTGCGAACTACTTATTCGAAATTCTTGTCTAACCTCAATTTAAGTAAAACAATAACAATGAGAGAAAAAAATCAAAATGTTGGCGCTAATGAAAAATAAAAAAGAAATAAAAAAGAAATGAATTGAAATGAAAATAAATGAAAAACAAAGAAAATAAAAGAACAAAAACAAAATGCCGAAGGTAACTTGAATAGCGCCAAAACTATTTTTGCCATTATTTATATGCATTGCACCCGCAAGACCCGATTCAAGCAATACATATGTACTTCCATTCCGATACGCCATCATACGTACACCAAAACCAACGCAAACAAACAAAAAGTAAAAAATAAACTATCTTTTGCGCCATTTTCAGTTGGCAGCAACTAAAGCAAAAGAAAGAAAAGAAAACGAACGAAGCATGAGAGAACAAAACAAAAAAAAAACAAAAAACGAAAAGGAAATCAACTAAATTTACACACACACACACACACACACACACACACACACACACACACACACACACACATGTGTATGTGTGCGCTTTACACATAGAATTATAAAATAAAGAAAATAGAAAGGGGAAAATAGCAAGTGAAAATTGGAAAGAAACGTTGCAGACATTTACTGCCAATTGTTATTTTTGCTAAATTTTGCGTGCATTTTTTACTGAACTGAAACAAAAAGAAAAACAAAACAATACCAGCAACAATAACAATAACAAAATATTAGTTTCAATGAATGAATAAAAGCAAAAAAAAATAATATAAAAGAAAGTAAAAAGAAATTCTCAACTGCGTACGTTTGCAAAATATCTGCCTGCATCTACTATATCAATGTATGAATGTGTGTGTGTGTATGACCATAAGTATATTCTTTCTTACTGTCAAACATTATTTGTGTATCTGTGTGAGTATGTTATTGTGTGCATGTGTGTGTATTAAAGCATTTGAAAAGCAATAAAAAAAAAATGAAATTCTTCAGCACAACCGTTGCTGCTGCTGCTGTTGCTGCTGCAGCTGCTTCTAACTTGAAAAACCCATTGGCCAACGTCCTTGAACAGCACAACATAACAATGGCAAGAAAGAAGCATCAGCAGCAGCAGCCGCATCCATCACCAACAACACAAGCAGCGTCAGTCTCAACATCAACATTAACATAACCATCATCAACAGTCAGCACCAGCATCGACAGCAACAGCAATTGAATAAAAGCCACAAAGAATTTCCCATGCGTAAGCAAAAAATTTCCCCAAAACAAATCTATCAATGTTAAGTCAACAGTAACAGACCACGCTCATTTACTGTTATTGCTTACCATCTCTGTTAAAGAAAAAAAAACACTCTGCACTGTTACATGTTAACATCATATTAACAGAATGATAACAGTCCCTTAAATGCATTTACATTAACATTATAAACGAATGTCTAAAGAATTTTAATAGCACAACAACAGTTTGATTCAAATGGACAGTTAGATTAGATTAGATTGGGTTAGGCTTAGTGTCTGCCAGACTTGGCACACTTATGCCAGAGCTTTATACTATCTCTTCATATTTTCTTGCATCTTTAATAAAAGTGAGGATTTTCGTTAACTTAAACTTGAGGTGAGTGAATCCGATTGTGTTGAGCGTTCTTATTGCTCATAAAGCTTTGCAACTACACAGAAGACGTTTAAGTCGGTTTCTTCCCCTTATCACGACAGGTTCTAGAAAAGTTGTTACAAGGGTAATCTATCCCAATATTGCCATGTCTACGGTAGCAAAACCATTATTATACTCATCACGGAGTGAATAGTAGTATAAGTTTGTAACACACTGATGGAAATATCGGAGACCTAATAAAGTACATATGTATATACATATATTCTTGATCAGTGCAACGAGACGAGTTGATTTAACCATGTCTGTCTATCCATCTGTATACGTGTATATGCAAACTATTTCCTCAGTTTTTTAGCTAGACAGAACGAAGCTTTGTTTTCACCATACGCAGTACATTTTTCGGAATCAGCCGAATCGGATCACTAGGGGGGATACCCCCATACAAGCCTGGATCCAAAGGATTCAAGGATTGTGGCCATAGTGGCCATAGTGGCCTGTCTGTATAATTCATCTTCTATCCTCTTCTTTGCAATAACTTTCAATGTTGCTATAGCAAATTGATATTGAAATAATTGTTAAGCTAACCTAATAGATTTGGCAATACTAACGCTATTAGAACTGTTTGATTCTCCGTTTGAAGGAGTAGATGTTTATACATACCATATGTAGGTAGGATGAGAACTTAATAACCATTATATGTATCTCCTATACTTAATTTCTGTTTTTATTCTTAAAAATTTTGAACCAAAATTAAATGCAGAAATATTGTTTATTGAAATCAATTAATTAATACAATTATTAGTAACATATATTTAGTATATCCTTAACTACTCGTAAGTACATACATATAACAAATTTTTCCTTGAATTTGTAACTAATAAAATATCAATGACATAGTAATAAAGAATAAAAAGAATATTCAAATCAAAAACATAAAACAAATGTATCGTAAAATAATATAGAGAGATCCTTAAGCTGAAGAGAGAAAATAAAAAATAAAAAACAAAACATTTACCCAAAATCAAATTGAAACAACCACAAATCATAATTGTTACACTATAAAACACCACCAACAACAACAACAACAACAACAACAAAAATAATAATAACATTTAAAAAAGCAATCAACTTGATGACAACAACAAGCAACATCACAAACACAAAAAATGAAATAAGTACTACAAGACAAAAAAGACAATGTGAAATGGGAAAATGGGAAAATGGGAAATCAGAGAATGAGGAAATGAGGAAAGGAAAAAGGACACCACTGTCACCATTGTCACCTTACAGAAGTCGTGCGTTAAAGTTGAAATGTTGCCAGCCTGCGTGCGTGCGTGTCCTTCTTGTTCCCCTTGCTTGTTCTGCATCAACATTATTATTATTATTGCTGTTGTTCTTATTTTTCGTATTAGTTTTGATGTTGTTTTTCGTGTTTTGGGTGGAAAATTTTGCTGGACATTGGTAAATTGTAGGCGTTTTTTTTTTTTTTTTTTTTTTTTGAAGTGACAAAAGCCGCAAAAAGAACATTAAAGAAAAAATTGTTTTGTATCTTGGTTGGTGTTGTTATTTAGACTTCATATAGATTCTGATTCTTATTGTTCCTGGTGTAATTGCTTTTATTGTACTCTATCCTATGCAATTTCATTGTTCACTACATTTAGTCTTATTTGGTTTATTAAAAACATTTGTATGTAGGTACTCGTAGTATGTACTGTAAAATATCCATAATTCGGAAAACCAATTGCTAGATTCTATAATTTGAAAAACATCATTTATGTACATATGTATTTATGTATTTATTTACCTTCACTCATTTGCTCATTTGCTCATTCACTTAATCACTTCTTCTTCTTCTTCTTCTTTAAAACATTTTTCTCTTATCTTTTTTTATGGGTATTCCCCACTTAATATTTAACTATGGAACTATTACAAATGAAATTATTTTTCTAGCATTAAATACTTAAAATATTGTAAACAAAAATGAGATGTCATTTCAAGTGTTTTATTAACATTATTTCTGACAAAGAATGGTAGTCGTATTGATAATCTTATTAGACTCTTATAATGTATGGTAATGCAATCAATCGATTTTATATTTGTCGAAATATACCCAAATGTAGTGATTGAGAATGATGAGTGATTGATTGATTGAATGACAATACTGAATTAGTTCATGGTATTGAGATTGAAAGGAACATAATATCAAAAACACTTTGATCATGATCATGAAATATGAAAATCAAAATTCAAGAATTTCAATCCACTCTCAAGCTACATATAGGTATATATCTGCTTTGAATAGTATGTTTCAATCATATTAAAAATATATTTAACAGATTAATTTAATCGATAATATTAAAGAAAATAAGCTTCTCTCATAAGTTTTTGAGTTTTTTGTGATTTGTCGATCTCTTGGTAATTCCTTCAGTTCCTGATTTTTAGCTGTCTGAATTATCAAAATGATACTGTATATACAACCATAGTATATGCATATGTATGTAAGAAACAAAACTAAATTGTCCTGCCACAATATTACGATGCGTATCAGTTTTTGCAAGCTACTAACCAACCAACCATAGTCACAGTTCATGGTGGTGTCTGTTGTGTCAGTAGTAGTAGTAGTAGTAGTAGCATCTATCTATTCTAACAAAATCTCTTTTCATCTATGATTTTCCCTTCCTTACTTTTTCTTCTCTTCTCTCATATTTACTATTTGTATGTACAATATACAAAATATAAATATATGTAGTATAATTCCGTGTTGAATTTAACTTGGCACAAAATAACATTTATGCATGTTCAGTCAGTCCAGTTTTGTCTGTGTCCTTCATTTATTGGCTTCACAAGCAAAATGAGAATTCACATGATTGTGATTGTGATTGTGATTGTGATGGTGGTAGTGCTGGTGATGTTGATGTTGTTGTTGTTAAAGAGGGAAAGCGTGTGATTGTTTGGCAGACATTTTGGGAAGGTAGAAAAGAAACCTGAAAATCATAAAGTTACGTTTATCTAACCAAATGCTCTGTGCTTATAACTAAATAATACAACAACATCCAAACACATTCTAAAATCTCTATTCCTCCACTTCACTCCTCCGATTCATCTCTCTAATGTCCTCTGTCTTCATGCTTACATAGTTACTTCGCCTTCAACATGCCATTATCATTTTTTTTTTTTTTCTTTTGTGTTGATTTTGTGGCCATTCTCATCTGTGAACAAAATTTAAGAACTCATGAACTCCATACTATTCCCTAAGGCGTAATGCGTTTACTTGAATGAGATCCACCCTTGTCATGCCTTGTGTGCTTGTCCCTACCATGCCATGTTATGCCATGCGATGCGATGCGTTCAGATGAAATGAGTTGAGTAGATTAGAGTAGAGTTGGGTTGAGTTGAGTTGAGATGTGGTTAATGTAGGAAAAGCAGTAGGAGCACAAGCAACAGTATCAACAGTATCATGTTGTCCATTGACGACTTTACCATTTTTGACCATTTACTATACTTACTTACTTTTCCTTTCTCTTTAGCTTTTGCTTTTGCTTTTCCTTTGACTTTAACTAGTATACACGTATTTCGCTTTGTTCATTTCGTTCGTTGACTTTTAATGGTGGCAAAGATGAACGTATTCTTTCCTACATCTGCTGATGGTTTACTACATAGTAGTTCCCCACACCCCACCGGACCATCAATTTCATATCATTTCCCTTAAATTCTCGCATTTATTCGCATATTAAAAGGCGGCAGGATGATAAAAATAAAGGAAAATAATCAGAAGCAAAGGAAAATGCCAGGCAATAAACAAAGCTTTCCTTCTTTCTTTCTTTTAGTTATCATTATCATTGAAGGTTTCTCTTTAAAAAAAAATATGCGTATAAGCTTTTGCATTCAAGTAATATGTCTTGTATATATACGAGTATATATATACTTAGATATATGTATATGGCTCAGGTCCAATTTGAACTTGATATTTAATGTTAATACATTTTAACCCGATTGCTGAAATTCAACTTCACTATAAACGAGGTTTATCCCAAAAGTATCCGACATATCAACAACAAATTAGAGTAACATCTTTTGGGGGGTAGAAGCATAACCAGTATTTTCACACCACGAACTCAGCGCCTGATTTGTGTTCATAATTTTAATAAATTTCCATTAGGTTTTACTTTAATTTCAAAAAACATAAATAAAAGAATGGTATAAGTGGTTTAAAATGGTTCAATGTCTATTGACAATGAATCGTGCCTGACCAAACTTCGCGCACAATCATCACACATTAGAAGATCATGATATCGAAAAAGATATTAATGTAGTTTAGCTGTGCGTGAACTTGTAAAAAATCTTGGAATTATGGAAAACTTGTACTATATCGAAAATGGGATGAACTAATGATGAAAATCTGCTTTTTGGCTATTCCCTACATTCAAATTGACAAAAAAAAAAAAGGATCACCAATGCAACGAAGATATGAAGTCCATGAAAGATTATGTAATACTGTGTAGGTATATTTTCCTGATCTATATGTATGACATTAGAATAGAATAGTTCCAAATGATGTGAATAGAAATATGGGCGATGTAAGAATAAACGAGAAGACTTGACAGAATTAAAATAGCAATTGCGTAGTTGGAGAAACCAACTTTCTTGTAAGTTCGTTGCTCGTATTTTGACTTCCGGAACTGCTTCGGAAAGAATATGACGCATTATTGACAGCGTTGATCACTCAAGTAATCAATTACTTCAAAAGATGTGATGAATGCAAGTTGAACAATTTTTGAGGCACACCTCTTCTGTATGTTTAAATTTCTTTACTCCATTTTTATTTTATTTTTATTTTATGTTTTTTTTTTTAATTTTTGGTTTTTCTGTTTGTTTTTTTTTTTTCTCAATCACCTTCACTTTTCTTTGACTTTAATGGCCTTTGGGTGTAATGGCCTCCACGTGTTCCTCTCCGTTGTCTCTTTTCCTTTTGTCTTCTTGCTTTCTTTCTTTTTTCCTTTCTTTATGTCATCATCATCATCGTCGTCTTCCCTTAACACTGAGGGTCGGACTGTTGTTGAATGAACTTTATTGGTTGCTAATTTGAAAATACAAAGCGGAAACGGAATGGAACGGAAAGGAAAGGAACGTTTGCTACTTTGGGCTATTTCCGATTTACTTTTGTTTTTACTTTACTTCATTTATTCATGTCCATTGGCATTTTTTTTTTTTTTTTTCTTCTTCTATTTTGTGGTTGTGTTGTGTGTGTTTTGTGGTCTTTTAATATTGGTTTCTTTCTTACATGCATACTAAATCATCTTTATCATCATCATCACCGCCAACGTCATCCGCAACGGATGGTTTGATTTGGTTGCTTCTTTTGTCTTTCTTGATTTGCTTTGATTATATTATAAATATTAACGCACACGCACGTCTTTTTTTTTTTTTGAAATCTCTTGTTGTAACAACTTAAATTCATTGAAAGAAAGATAAAAATTACCATAAATTATTTAAATATGAAATCAATAGCCACATTACTCTACTCTACTCTACTCTAATCTAATCTACTACATAAGCCAACTACCGACTGGCGACTGGATTAAATTTCCTCAATATTCATTTAATCTTAACCTCCTCCACTCCACTACCCTCAAAACTCACTCTTTCACAAATAACAAATATTATAGTATAAAAAAAAAAATTAAAAAAACACATTTTATGGTTTATTTTGATTTTGGTTTTGGTGTCTGGTGTTTGGTTGATTTTCTTAATCTTAATTTCCGTCGAAGCGAAGCAATTAATGCTGCCAGTATTTGGTTGGATCCTACCATGCGTATACGCAATAATTATTATTAACTTTATTTGAAATGAAATTTCATTGAAAACTTTTGAATAAAAAACATTTGTTGCTTTGCATTGTTATTATTATTATTATTTTTTTTTTATTTTATTCTTTACTTATATATATAAAATAAAATTTTTGTTCTCCTTTTGAATTTCGAACACATCTGCTACTTATTACTTACATACTACTACTACTATTAAAAATCCTTCAAACAACTCGTGAATATTGATATTGAAGGCATTTGATATTATCAGCTAAAGTTGTTCTGGGCTTGTCTATGTTATTTTCTCAACATCAGTAAAATAAAGAAAAACAAAATTCAATAGGAATTTGCTTATTTCATTTTATCAATTAGTATTTTCATAATTTTTTTTTTTTTTTTTCTTAAAAAACATTTGAAAATAAAATAAGCAATTTGAACTTTGTTGTTAACAAAACTTTAAATAAACAACACAAGTTTGAAGAAATAATTGGGTGAAACCCCATTTTTATGACCCTTTTCATCTTCTTTAGGCACCTCTTAAGCCCAAGTATACTTTAAGTGAGAGAACCAATCTAAAACTGGCCTTTCCCTATTTGATTATTTTCTGCTTCTAGAACTCACTTAATTATTAATAAACTATTGAAGAAAGTGAAAAGTAGTTTGAAGATTGAAAAGAATCATCTTATATATATAAATTAGTGTTTTAAATTGTTCGTATGTTATACGCTGCCATACCGTTGATCTGTTTGCATTGAAATTATATGAATGTGTATGGTTGGTTCCCGGCTTGAACATAGGATCATAGTTTTGGTCCCGATATATGCCTCCGTTCCCGAGATCTGGGATATTCAAACAAAAGTTTATTACAAAAAGTAACTAAAATTTCACTTTAGTTTTCTGATAATTAAACCATGTTAATGATGATGATGCTAAGAAAGCAAACAACCCGTACGAAGAAGGATCGGGAACGTTAGTTGGAAATAAGAATTAAACATAATTTTCAACTGTTTTCCAGTTATTAATTTTAAATGTCAATACATTTTATTTTTTTTTTCCTGTCATTGGAAAAAATGCATTCGCATCGTCAAGGGTGCCGTCGTACCCCCGGTATGTGGTGTAGGTGATGTGCCACTAAAAAACATCCCCCCTATAGGATAAGTGTCCACCCTGGAACTGCTTTCGCATTACTTCAAGCAATGACAATACATTGAAGTGATCAAACCAGTTTTTCTATAATCAGTTATATTCTTGTTGTTTTTCAAATACTTTTCATTTAATTTGCAGTTTTTGTTTTACTATTGTATATGGAAACAAAGAATTATCTTCAGTTGTGAAGAAATATAATTTGAACAAAAAGAAAGATGATGATGATGATGTGAGTAAAGTTTCAGTTTTTATTTTAAAAACTTCCTTTGATGTAAGAAATATATATGTACTTATTTTTATTATGTATACGCAATGAAACTAAAAACGAATTTATAATTAAAAAGACAAAATAAACAAACTACAAAAAAAAAAATAAAAACAAAAATAATGAAAATATTAAATAAATAAAATCAACAAGTAAAATGTTTCAAATTCAAAATTCATTTATCAAGATTTGTTTTTCTTCTTTTTATTTATGATGGTAAATCAAACTTTTATTAAATGGAAATTGTGTCGATTATTTTATTGAATTATCTTTTATTCTTACATAACAATAAATCATTTTCACTCTTAAGAAATAAAATAAATAAATAAACTTTTTAAGAAACATGAAGTAGGCAAAGAAGAAAGAAGGAAAGAGCAGTTCAGAGAAAGCAAACCCAAACCTAAACACAAAACGCATATATCACTAGTCATTAAAATAAAATCGAAATTAAAATTAAAGAAAATATGAAAAGAAATTGAATAAGTAAAATAATAGAAAAAAAAAACAAAATTATTTGAAACTAAAAAAAAAAATAAATAAATAAAAATAAATACATACAGAAATGAAACTAAAATAAACGTAAAATAAAAATTACAAAAAAAAAAAAACAAAACCAAATGAATTAAATATTATTGTTGTGCAGATTTAAGTGTTGTCATACTTTTTACTTATAAAAACATTTTTTTTTTTTTTTAAATTACAATTTAATATAATTATAAATTACATATTAATTAATGTAATGATAAATAACATTAAAATAAAATATTTTGAATAATAAAATTTGAATGAAATATTTAAAAAAAAAAAACATGGAAAAATTCATTGATAATTAAAATTAAATTTTAAAAATAATATGAATAAAATATTAAAAAAAAATAAAAATTTTATGAAAAATAAAACTAAAAAATCTATTTAAAAAAAAATATTATTCCAATATATAATAACAAATAATTAATAATCTTGTACTATAAATGAAAATGAACAAATTCTTTCTTGCCCTGTAAATGTATAATAAATATGTCTTACAAATATTTCAGTATTTGATTGATGTATTCACAATATATACTTACTTATAAAAAAAAAAAAAACATTGCCTCCTTCCCATTATATTAAAAGAAACAAATAAGAAAAAACACCACATGCACCATATTAACAAACTACTAAGAGATTTTCATGAGTCAAACGAGTTTTCGTTTCAGGTTCATTACAGCAAACAACTGGCCAAGGACCACTTTCACAAAACAAGTTGAAACTTATTCCCATTCAAAATTTCTGTCATAGAATCACAGAATCCAAGCCCTGTACTTTAATTTCATTGCCAACTCCTCAACCCAAGAGTACCTTCATCAAGTCAGAGAATCTTTCTACTAAAAGGATGAAACTCTGCGTGTACAACACAAAAAATTGGCAAATGCCTTGATTAATACAATGTTTTGAAATCTAAAACCACAATATTTTTATCAATATAAATGATTTTTTTTTATGCACTTAAAGATTATTATTGACAATCTTCAATTGATTTTCAAATTTTCATCATTTTTGTCAGCTAAATTAATTTAATTTTGATCCCAAACCAGTCTAAAAAATAAAGAGATTATGAACCTTTTTTTGCAATGAAAAATTTAACTTCATAGATCTTTAAAATTATATAGTTTATTTTCCATAAAGGAATTTTTAAAGCTCTTTGGTATTTTCTCCAGTAATAATTAAAAAATAAATAAAGAAATTATATTCAGCAAATAGTAAAACAATTGTACATATAAAGTAGTCAGGCATATCCGACTATTGATTATCTCTTGTACCCTTGGAAACAATATTTAAGAGCAAGTTTGTTTTTCTTTTCCTTAATTCTTGATAAATGAAATGTACTGTCTATGAGACTCAAGTGATCAATGTACAACCAATAATCCACTATATCATAATATAAATATTCATCATTATATATAGAGTTTCCAGAGAATTACTGATCGATCTTCATACGAGTACAACTGCCTACTAATCTAATGATCTTATCTTCTTTTGTTTACGGTACAAGAAAAATCATACAATAAAATTTAAAAAAATGAAATAAAAATTCAAATAAAATAAATATTTTCATTATATCAAAAAAAACAGGAAGAAAATATATAATAACAAACAAATAAATTAGAAAACGTTTTTCATTTCAGTTAGAAAAAAAAAAAATAATTACATATAGTCTAAATATATGTATCACTCAAAGTATTTTCTGAAGTGTGATCAATCAGTGTGCTTATGTTTAAATTGTACACATTATTGTACAATAAACCAAGGTTTCTTTGGTTTTTGCATGAAAATTACCAATTCCCATAATCAGAGAACTACTTACATAATATCAACACATGTATGTATAACAGCATGAACTTTCTGTAACAAATTTTTGTATCAATAGCTGAAGGAAGAATGGAGTCCTTGTCAAGCTGATCATATCCATATTTGTATGCTTGGACTCCCGAAAACTCCCAATGATAAGTATGAGAATAATGAAGAAATTATTATATAACAACACATTTCTCATACCAAAGTTTCTATGGTTTCAGCATGGAGATTACCAATTCCAATTATCGAGAAATTCAAACTGAAGCATATGATAATTATCAACAAACCCATTCAATAATCCTCTCCATATAACATATTGTATTTGAACTCTAAGCCCCCAGAAATTTCCAATAAATTATGTGAAAGGTATACAAAATAAATATTGTATGTATTTCTTAATTTATTACAAAAAAATTAAATCGAAAAAGAAAAATAAAAATTTAATTAACAAAACAGACAAACATACCATGGAAATAATAAAAAAAAAATTTTGCAACATTGCCAACTAAAAGATTTATATATATACTTACATATATATAATATATACATATTTTTTTTTTTTTTTTTTTTTGTAAATTTAAATTTGAAAAAATTGTTTAAAACAAAAATGAACACAGCAATTTGTTAACATAAAAAATAAATAAAAATTTAATGAAACTAAAAATTAATGGAAAAATAAAGGAAAACAAAAAAAGAAAATTTCAAATCAATGGAAAAAAACACAAACAAACATACAGAACATTAATAAATTATAAGTAAAATTAAGTTATTTAAATAAAAAATTTACAAAATGAAAAAATTATAGGAAAATGAAACAAGAAACAGCAAAAAATGGAACACAACAAAACAAATATTCTACAAAAATTAAAAAAAAAAATATAAAAAAATTTAAAAATATAAAATTATAACATTAACATGAAATTTAAACAGAAACAAGAACAAAAAACTACAAATATTGAAAAAAAAAACTAAGAACATTTTTAATTTTAAGCATAAAATTAGTTACATGTAAACTTAAAAAAATATTTAAAAAAACTAAAATGAAATTAAATTAAATTAAATTAAATTTAAATAAATAAATATAATTGCAACAACCACAACAACAAAGAGATAACACATTAAAAAGCAAAAGAATATTTAAAAATAAAAGCAAAAATTTAAAATAATTATTTACATACATAAATAATTAACTAAAAGAAGAAGAAACGTAAAAACAAACAAACAAACAAATTCGAAATACAAAATGAAAAGATATAAAATTTAAATATAAAATAGAAAAAAAAAATACAAATAAACAAACCGAAAACAAGAACAAAAACAAAAGCCTAAATAAAAATGAAAATATTACATAAAATGAATGAAAATCTCTTTTTCAAATATCAAGAAAACCAAAGGTAAGAAAAATAAAAAAAAAATAATGGAAATAAATTTCAAAAAGAAAAAACAAAAAAGAAAATTAAATTAAATGTAAAACGAAAGACAAAGAAAAAATATATAAAAATAAATATATAAATAAATGGATAAATAAATAAATAGAAAATAAAAATTCTTTGAAAAAATAATATACCGTCGAACTCCTCTACTATAACGAAAACTGTTTTATAACGAAGTCATTTTGAAGCCAACGATTGTCAAGTATGCAAACTGGTCTATTTTTTTTTTTTTTTTTCGTTTTGTTTTTCATACTCATATAAAATAGCCCCCCCTCTGTAACTATTATGGCTGAAGGCAATTTGATTGGAATCGAAAAGTTGAAATTTCTTGTTAATGTCAATTAAAATCCTGACTGAAAGCCTTAAAAATGACTGCATTATGAAAATAGGTAATGCAATAGCATGGTTGCCTAGTAACATTCTGCTGTTATGATGAGAAGCAATTTTATTGGAACAGACAAACTGAAATCCTTGAAAAAGCATTATGTTTACATATATTGTAATAAAAAACCATGACAGCAGGTAAAATTCTTGAGAAATGGCTTAGAAGAAATTATAAGTATCCGTTGTCAACTTCATTACTTAATACAATAATAGAAGTAAAGCATGGAAAGATGTGAAACCTGAAATTGTTTCCTAAAATATTGTTTTCCATAATGTAGTTGTATGAAGCTGGATTGTTCTAATGATGAGAGCAATATGCCTCGAACAGTATTGTTTTCAAAAAATTTGATGATTTCATTAAAGGTTATCTAAATAGTAGGATTATGGACGAAATAAAATTTTATATAATCGATGTAACGTTGAATGATTTGATAGTGATGAAGTCACCATGGCTTATCCTACTAATGAAAATAGTTTACAAAATATTATTAAAAATAATAATGATTTTGAAGGAAAAAAAAAATAATTTTTTCCAGTAATGAAAACCCCGATATTAAAGACCATTAACTATATAGACTAGAAAATTCGAACTGAAACCGTTACGTTTTCATTTTTCACTTTCTTGCAGTTTCGAAAAGTTTGTACAGGTTTCCAATAACAAGATCCCATGAAATTGTTGTCAGTTTCACTGGTGGTAACTGATATTTGTAGACCTCAAGACAAGATATCCTTTCAGGTGTGAAAACGGAAACCAGTGTGTTACTAGTATTAAATATACAGGGAACAATTGAGCCACACTATAATGTCCCAGAATATTCAACTAGATGATATCAGCCAAAAAGCACATTAGAGCTCGTACACATTACCAAGAATGGGAGTCTCGGTTGATGATGGAAATCTTAACGGGACATTGTGCCAAAAGGTTAGCTTCTATCACAGGAATGAAGATGAGAAAGTATCAGAAAGTATTCCACTTCTTCTATGTGACTGCCCCGCTCTTCTTGCAATATGGACCCATATTCTCGAAAAAAATCTTTCTTTAATGATATGGACAGTTTGTCAGATGCATTGGAACTGTCAAAGATACGATAGATACGTAGTACCAACGTCCAATTCAGTTTTGAAAATTCTCCAGAGGTTTCAGTCCAAACTGCAGCGAAACTTGGTCATTCAACGAGACTTGCATATCTCAATGATCATGGAATAGATCGTCACTGCGCGCTGTTTTGGAAACTCCAAATGACTGGAAGATCATGCCAACTACTTGTTGATTAACAACTGGTTATCCTCTTTGAAACTCCCGTTCCGGTTTCCGGATAAGTGATCCATTGCTGATTATTGCTTAGAAAGGATTATTGGATCGTCAGATTGTAAGTATGTATTTTAATATATTGATGTATTATGTAATATCCTTTTTATCAGGGCTCCGTACCCATAGGGAACTAACGGGACCCTATTACTAAGCTTACAATGTCCGTCCGTACGTCCCTGCTCTATCTTATGAACCATAATAGGTAGAGAGTTGAAATTTTCACAGAGTGTGTAATTCACTTGTATGTAGAACAACAAATACTAAAATACAAATACACATTTTTAGAAGCATTCTTCTTTAATTTAACCTTTTGTTTAACAATTTTTTTTTTTTTTTATACTTTTAAGCTGTTAACTGTAGTATACTTTTAGGCATTAAATATAAACATAATTTTACATTTTAAGCAAAAAATCTTTTATGATGGAACGGAACCCTCCGTGTGCGAGTCCGACTCACACTTGGCTGATTTTTTTATATTTTTTTATATTGCATATTAGCATTGCAATTAACTATAATTTTTTTGAACTAACGAGAAATTGGTGCAAATTATTTTATTGAGTTGTTAGTTAAATATTTGTTTTGTAAAGTAGTAAAATATTTAAAATGCTGATATTGATCAGGCACAGGTCAACTAGACTTGTAACTTGCGAAGTAAACGCCGATGAGACCGGACATAAGTCTTTATCTTATTCGCCCTTTCATTTTTGCTTTCTAAAGTAATTTTCTTCTTTTTCAATGTTCACAGAGCTTCATGATTAAGTAAGCAATCGCAGAAATTTTCCTTCTATTCATAACTACAAAATCAATAGGCGCTCTTCAGGTAACCAATGAAGTCTGTCAGTGTTTTGTGCTCGACCATGTTGCATAACGAACAGATGGTTGAATCGGTTTGCCTTTCAGTGGTAGTAAGTATTATATAGCGTGTTTTTATGATCATCGTTATTTCCCGTTAAGTTAGGTTGCTTTGAAATATTTTCCTACAGCTGCTGGTAGTAGGAGAAGAACCTATTGAAATCTTATATTAAGTTCTGCTCTCAGCCCATTGCATTTTTTAGGCCACGCAACGTTTCCTGCTAAAATTTCTTTGGATAACATATGCGGCAAACTATTTATCTGTGCTAATGCTATGTCAGTAATGTTCTAGCAAAATATTACATGTGCCTTCCGTACCGCTTTCTAATGGCAATGCATAGTTTGGAATAGAATTCGGTAGCATAAGGACTGTTTTCAGGAAATACCGATGAAACTGGTTTCACATTTCAACAAAAGGACAATTGGAAAAGTGAAGTGATAGAGATACTAAACGACGACCACGAAATCCACTGGAAAACACTAGCAAGCGTTACGTTAAATTATAAAAAAATTTTAGTCGCAAAATGCAGCTTCATTCAATTTCACTTTTTCTCTATCAATTATGTACATATTATCGAACGTGATCATCATACGCTTTTAAAGTGTAAAAAAAGTCTGTGTAAGACATATTTTTTTTTTCTTTTTTTAGTTCATCTAACAGTTCTTTGGGAGCACTATATTCCAGACGTAGTTTTGGTTCTGAAGTAAATGCTAAATAAAAACGATTCGAAGGTGACAAAAAAAAGGGAAGTGGGTTTCGTGGTCATCTATAAAAAAACAAAAGTCAGCGAAATTTGCCAAAATTTTAAAAAGCGACTAATTTTAAAATGTTAAGGAATAATGTCACTTTATTTTACATTTGGTTTTATCAAAAAATCTTTATTGTTTTTTTTTTTTGTTTTTTTTTGGTAAGAGATAAAGTGATTCGATTCGTCACATTGCGAACGTGACATATATTTCCACTATGGTTTCTTTCAGGCAATTTGTTCACATTTTTTTGTAATTAAGCTTTATTTACTAAATCAAATATCAATTATTGTAGAATTATAACAGAGATCAATTTAAACATAGAAAATAGGAATCGGTTGTAGCAAATTTTATATATTTTTCTTAACAGAATATGCAGTCCTCCGAACTGCTTCAATTTGAAAACCGTCAAATGAAAAGCTGTGTAAGTTTTGGATAGCTTGGATATTTAAGATATTCTTCCATTTCAAAACTAATTGTAGTGAAAATTGTTCAACCTGGTCCGAAGAGAAGTACAGAATTTGAACACCTTTAATGTTATTTTTTGCACATTTGTATCGTCTGCATAAGTTTAATTAAAAAACAGCGAACATCATCTTTATTATGGCTTAATTTATCACTGACGATTGCAAATGATTTTTTTACTCCAAAAAACAATGCCACGCAGGTAAAAATAGTTACTTGGCGGTAACTAAAATGGGATCACTCAAAAGGAGGTTCAAGGCGATAGTTTTCTATATAATGAAAACACTATTTTTGTTTAGCCTTTTTCCGAACAGATCTGTCCCTTTTTTAACTGACCTATCCGAAGAAAAATGTCAAACATCTCCTATCCGGAAATCTATCCTTTTTAGGGTTCCGTACCCATAGGGAGCTAACGGGACCCTATTACTAAGCTTACACTGTCCGTCCGTCCTTCCGTCTCCTGCTCTATCTCATTAACCGTAATAGGTAGAGATTTGATATTTTCACAGAGTGTGTAATTCACTTGTGTGTAGAAAGACAAATACTAAAAATACACATTTTTAGAAGCATTCTTCTTTAATGTAACCTTTTGTTTGTTTTTTTGTAGTATACTTTTAAGCTGTAATTGTAGTATACTTTTATGCTGTTAAATATGAAGATAATTTAATATTTTAAGCAAAAAATCTTGTACGATGGTACGGAACCCTCCGTGTGCGAGTTCGACTAACACTTGGCTGATTTTTTAGTTTTAATGTATTAAGTATTTTTTTTTTTTTTTTTTTTTTAATTCTGTGAATATTTTAAAATTACGCAAATAATCGAAATATTCGACATATATCGAATATATATAATATATATTGTGCTTATCACTATCACTATAACTTAACATTGATACTGCTAAGTTTTGAGCCGAGACTATTAACTATGAGGACTCAGCAGGGAACAACACATTTTTAAACCTAGCAACCCTGAATTTGTTGTCGTTGCCGTGGACAAATGCGGAAGTTGAGTGCGTATTTAGCCAAGTATCTTTAATAAAAAGTAAATTGCGAAATAGGATTCAAACACAAACTTTAAAAGCAATTTTATATATCAGGTTAAGTTGCACTGTTTTTACATAAGAAATTATAATATATATTTATAACAATTCACTTGTAAAACCCAAATTTTTTTACTTAACTCCGCAGAGGACGTCCCGCTTTGACAAAAAAATTATAAATGGTCACGTTAGGTATGATCCAAAGAAAAATTATAGCAAGTTTTTATTGTAATTTCTAAAGGAAAATAGAGTTTTTCATAAGTTTTTTTTTGTATAGAAGACCTTTGTGCAGATTCGGAACAAATATATTTCAAACTTGAGTCGTGGGTTCGATTCCCGCTCAAGTCTGGTCCTGCACTTTTCTAATTTCCTCCAATCCTTCCTATCTCTCCCCCTGAACTGAACACCTTTGTCGCTATTGTTCATTTTATAACCTAAATTATAATTTATAATTATAATCTTAGCTCTACATTAAAAAAAAAAAAAAATCACTTTTTATTAGATTTGGATTGCGACGGCACAGCGCATGCTGTAACACCTATGAGGATCCGGATAAATATTTAAACATGATGGGCACTAATGCCTCCTACAGCAGTGCCGCAGTAGAAGAGGATTATGACCTCATAAATGAGGCAATAAAGCTTATCTAATTTATAAAAAAAAATGTATAACTTTAAAATTACTAAAAATAAAAAAAAAAAATAAGGCAATAAATTTTGTCCCGTTTTCTGTCCTTTTTTAAATATATTTTGTCCCATTTTTCCCGCTTTTTTGAGGTCGATCTGTTCTGTTTTTGTGATAGGTAGATGGCATCACTGCATTGAAGGTATATGAAAAGAAAACAAAACAATGGAAATATTTTTGATTAAATCGTAGAGAAAAAATTCCAGTTTTTTTTTACAGGGGTTGATGATGATCATATCATTCCTTATTGTTTTTCAACAAAAAATCAAAATTTAAAAATTTTGAGTTGTGACACTTTAGTTAAACATGTGCGATATACATGCATACATATTAATAAAAGTCTACATATTTATAATCTCAAAGTTTTGCACTTACGATTCGAACGTGACCAACTTCAAATTACTCGAAAAATTATAACAATAATTGTTTGAAACTCGGTGGTTTTTTTTTTTTTTTTCTTTATTACATACACAAAACTCTGTTTCCAGACAAATTTTGACACACTTGCTGCTGTTATCAATTACGAAATGAAAACAAATAATGTTTTTCGATCACGAATGTGACATTAGAAGATGAACTAAAGCAAATTGCAAATTAATTGTTGATCGAGATGGAAATAATCTCTTTGCATTTTTTTTAGTTAATAGATGTTGTAAAAGACATTTTGTGAAATGACAGTTATAATGAATCACCTCTCTTAAAGATAAAAATATTAAAAAGAAAAAGCTTTGAAAAATACCCAACAACGAGATATGGCATTCAACTAACTTTAAAGTCGATTTTCTCATCATAGTAAATTAATTCAATTCATTACATCGCAACCTTTCGAAGTGTGCGGTTGTCGTATAAACAAAATTGCTACACTTGTCGTTTCTAGTAAATCGCGAGTTATCAATCGACTTTAAATTTCAAAGCCACATTACCCTCAATAATATTCTATCTGAGGCTGAATAAGCAGCACAAATTAAGCGACACATAAATTCTTCTACCTATAAGTCTGGCGCTCCTGGCGCACTAGACAGACAAAAGATGCCACGTTTCCACAAAACCAATGTCGATGTTGGTAAGTCCCAGTATTTATTTACTTCAGACCCCTCCAAACTTTCGACAAGGATGAAGACAGTAATATAATACTGATGCTGCAAGCGATGTTGACCAGCCTGCATCAACAAGGGCAATATTGCCGCCACCAATCACCGTTCTTAAAAATACCTCAAAGGCTGTTCATGACTTAGTAAAGGCAGCTTTGATATCAAATTACTGTACTAAAGCTATTTCCATTGGAATAAAAGTTTTCCTGCCCTGAATAAAAATAAAATAGAATTTTACACCCACCAAACATGGCAAACCAGTTCTCTCTGTGCTAGATAAAATGGGCAACGTCGAAATTAAAGAGTTGCTTACAACTCGCGGGCTTAAGTGCAGCGATGTAAAAACTATTGAAAGAACTACAAGAATAAGCTACACCCTACATCTATATGTTGTATATTTTGAAAACGGATCAATAAGATTGCACGACTTAAGAAAACAACACTCTTGCATCAACAATATGAAAGTTCGCTGGGAGTTTAAGTCAAAATCAAAATCCAAAAACCAAACCACACAATGCTATAACTGTCAGCTCTTTGAACATGGATCTAGCAATTGCAGTGTCAAAACATCATGCTCTTACAGTGCTGGTCCGCACAAGTCTTCGTTATGCACAAGTAAGGACTCTTTTCGCTGTGCCAACTGTAAAGGTGATCCACCCATCCACTGAGTCAGCATGCCCCTGTCGATGCTAATAAGGAGAAATCAAAAAGACAAACGTAGCATCCAAAACAATGATAATGTTAATGACATCAGTAAAAGAACCAACGGCATTCACAGCAATTCCTCTCCCGTTGTCAACCAGCTGCATAAGCTGTCGATGATTGCTGTAAACGGACCGCAGGTAAATAATGCTTCGTCAAACTCGCAAATAAACAACAACTTCCTTCCGAAGTTATAAGCATACTCTTATCGGCAACAACAACTACCGTACGACGCAGTCAACATCACCTGAACTGTTTTCGATAGACGAAATCAACTCACTCTTAAATGAATTACTAGAGAAGCTAAGTTGCTGCACAAACAAAAGAGAGCAGTTCAATACTAATACTCAGTTAGCTATTAAATATGTTTACTCTGACAAATAGTTTAAGAGATCATTACAATATCATGGCATGGAATTCACGTGCCGTACTAAACAAAAGATTAGAACTTTTGCATTTCTTAATAACAAATCAAGTAGATATCTGCCTCTTATGCGAGACATGGCTATCCCCAAATGACAAATTCGCTCTTCCTAGTTTTTCCATATATAGGAAAGCCCGGTGTAAGACTAGGGGGGGGGTGGAGTAGCTATCATAATTAGAAGTGATATTAAACACAAACATATCACAGAAATTAGTACTCATTTAATTGAAAACGTCGGTATTCAGATCAAGATAAATGCAGATCAGTCTCTTAAGAATTTCGCTGTTTATTTCCCCGGCTCTTCCGCTAAATGTTTAACGAATTCTGGTTGCCTAAATAACACTAAGCACAGAAAAAGAGATCAGATTTATTAAAGTAACACCGCATCAAAGGTAGTTATTTAGTTGGTGGTGATCTAAACTGCCGTAGCCGACAATGGAATTGCATTAGAGCTAATTTCTGGGTCAACACTTTAAATGAGCTCTCTATGCAAGGTAAATTTTGTATAATACACCCTATGGATTCCACTTATATTTCATCATGTTACAAAGTCAAACCTTCTACCCTTGATCTTTTTATAACGAGCACTCCTCATCTGCTCTCCGAACCAATAGTTTATAATGACCTTTCATCCGATCATTTACCTATTATAAGTAACATCAGATCCACCATAAACACTTCATGTAGCAAACCACAGTATTCTAAAGCAAACTGGGAGACTTATAAGCGTTTCCTCAACCATCGCTTCCAAAACATAGCAGAATTCAATTATAATACCACACCCAAAATAGATGCCATGATTGATGTTTTGACATCTTGCGTAAATGATGCAATCATATTAGAGCTTCAAGTGATGAAAGAATCCTGGTTGCAACATATGCAGATGACACTGCTTTTTTGGCTACTGATAGCGATCCTGGGACAGCTTCAACCATTTTGCAGAACCAGATAAATATTCTGGAACCGTGGCTCAAAAGATGGAACATTTCCGTGTACACAGAGAAGTCAATTCATGTAACCTTTACCATGAATCGCATGGAGACACGATTCCGAAAAGCACAACAGCAAAATACCTTGGACTTACCTTGACCTAAAACTAATAAAAATGTCCTGGCTCTTAAGATCAGGCTCGCAGCTAAACCTGAAAAACAAGCTGTTACTCTATAAATCCATACTTAAACCGGTGTGGACTTATGGAATACAGCTCTGGGGCACTGCCTCCAACTCAAACATTGAGGTTCTTCAAAGGTTTCAGTCAAAACTACTGCGTAGACTTGTTGGAACACCATGGTACGTGAGAAACTCAACTTTACATAGAGATGTACAGACACCCACGATCCGTGAGGAGATTGCAAGAATCAGCAACAAAAATATCTCCAGGTTGGAAAGTCATGACAATCTCCTTGCAGTCAACCTGCTTGACAACAGCCAGCACACCCGAAGATTGAATCGGCTGCATCCACTGGATTTGCCGTTCAGAGTTCCTATTTGAATTAAACTAATACAAAAGTCATAAGGTTGTACAATCAATTTGCTTAATGTCGTTTACGATAGATCGCAAATAAAACAAGTATAAAAAAAAAAAAAAAAAAAATATTAGTGCTTATAAAAATAAGGAACATTACGCAGAGGCACTGGATCAGAACTAGGCAGCCTACTTTTAAAGACAGATTAAATCATTTCAATCGCTTTATAAAAAGGCAATTGTTTGAATTAAATAATGCAAATTGGAATAATAAACTCTCCCATTTAGATTCAAACAGTAAGTCGTTTTGGAAATTAACCAAAATACTTAAAAACAAAAAACTATTTATTCCTAGTTTCCTCTACAATAACCAAGTTTTCAATACTAGGGTTGGAAAAAGTCAATGTTTTAAGTAATGTCTTCGAAGAAAAGCATCATTTAACTGAATTCCTCTCAGATGCAGATACCACTGAGCTAATAAATAATATATAACATCAGTAGAGCTGCCTGTCACAGTTGCTAATATCAAACAAGTGGTTTGATCCCTTATAAATAACAAGTGTCCAGGTCCAGAAAACATACCAAACATTTGCCTAAAGCATTTACCTAAACATGCACTTCAATGGCATGGCATTTATTTTCAATAAATGCTTATCTAAAGGCTATTTTCCACTCAAATGGAAAGAAGCTAATATTGTAGCGATCCCCAAGCCTGGAAAACCTGCTGACTGTCCAGAAATCTTTCGACCAATCAGCCTCCTGTGCGGCTTCTCTAAAATCTTTGAGCGAATTTTAAAATCAAGATTAAATTTGTACATCGATGGAAATAATGTTCCTCTATCAGTTCAATAAGGCTTTCGAACAAGCTTAAACTATTTGTTAACAATAAACTACACTTGAAACTCTGTCGATATGGTTACCTTAAATGTGCAAGCGACCTTTGACACTGTTTGCCACAAAGGGCTTATTCACAAACTTATTAATATTGGTGTACCCAGGTACCTTGTCTACACTATACGCAGCTTTTATCTGAAAGATATTTTTGCGTGATTTTGGATGGAGTCAAATCAAATAAAAAGTTGATAAGCGCTGGTGTTCCTCAGGGATCAGTTTTAGGTCCCATTCTCTATAATATTAATGCCTACGATGTCCCCACCTTTGATCACTGCAATACTTTAATATTTGCTGTGTTCTGGCAAAGACTATTCCGAGGTCAAAATGATCCTCGAAGAATCTTTACATACTTTCGCAACATGCTTTTATAAGTGGAAGATAAAACTTAATGCGCACAAAACAAACGCAATTTACTTCACTCGAAGAAGAAAATCTGTTATCTATATATAATCCGAGATATTTGATACTATTTGCCCACACTATAGATTGGGTACCAAACTGCAAGTTCTAGTTTGGCAAATAGTATCAAATATCTCGGATTATATATAGATAACAGACGAACATACAGCTTGCATATTAGGAAAACAATAGATAAAGTCAACCGAGCAATTAGAATATTATATCCTTTCATAAACAGGAAGTCACTTCTCTCTATGAAAAATAAACTTTTATTAGTAAAAATTATATTTATTCCAATTATGATATATGATTCGGAAGTTTGGGGTGATTGTGCAACTACTCACCGCCGCAAATTACAAAGAACTCAAAATAAATTATTAAAACTGATTTTTAACTTACCCTTTTTCTACCCTACCTATCTTCTTCATATCTGCTTGATTGATGCTAAAATCTCTCAATCTAAAAATAATTTTAATATAAGAAATCAAATGAGCTAATTCATAATTAGCTTCTTCTTAAGTATCGATCCTTAGTTTCTAGTCTTAGTTGTTAAGTTATTTTTTTATAAAAAATTATCAAATATAAGGTTTTTGTCCCATTTTCCTTATAATCGTAAAATATTTTTGTAAAACCATTGTAATTTATAATCTGTTTTTTCTTTGTAGTAAAGTTATTATCATATAGCTTGAACTCTATAAATTTGTAAACTGTTTGCATACTAAAATATGGATTCATGGGTAAAATAAAATTAAGTAAATAAAAAAATAAATTAATTCAAATGAAATAATAATATCATTCAATAATGTTTGTTTAATAACATTTAATTTTTCGGTCATGGTGGACATTTCTTTGAAAATTCATATATGTATTTTGATCAGCTGTATATTTCAAAAACAAAGTTTCTGATCCAAGAACAATAAATTATTATTGTATAAAAATGGAAATAACAAATAGTCGAACATTGTTTGCTTTTTAATATAATTATTATTAAGTTTTGGGTAACAACACTTTATTGCTTAAACATTGTTTTTAAAAATATAATTATTCTTTAATTCATTTTTTTTTTTTTTTTTTTTTAGCTAAGCATAGATTATATTAATATAATAATAATAATAATTTAATAGTAAAAAAAATAATTGGACTAGGTGTAAGAATACAATTTATGTGTCTAAGTGTATTTGTTTGTGAGTGTATTACAGAGAGAGAGAGAGAGATATATAGTCTTAGGGACATTGAAAGATATCAATATTATTATTATTATTATCAAAGGTAGTTAAACAAGCGCAAGTACAGCTTACTATCGGCTTATGTAATATCATTATAAGTATATCTTCTTGCGGTGGCCAAGCAAAAAGGCGGGCTGGCAGGCAACCAACAAGCGCATTTATATCTTTAAATTATCCTCATATCATTTCATCAATTCTGATTCTGATGCGTGCGTGAAATGTTAACATTGCATTTAGTTATAGATGTTTCTATATTTGTGTATGCATGTGTGTGTGTGTGTGTGTGTGAATGGGGTTGTTTTTTATTTGGTAATTTCATTAATAAATTAATTCAATTCATTAAAGCTAAGCTTATAAAACCGAAGTTTGTCATGTTGTATTTGATTTGGTTTTGTGTTTTAAGTAATTAAATTTAAATTACAAAAGTCTACAAGTCACTTGCAATATCCTCATTATCATCAACTTCACCGCCGCGTCCTTCACGTATGCGTTTCAATTTGCGCTTTAGTGTCATGATGCCTGGAAATGAATCAAAAATAATGAAATTAATCATATACCTTAAGTCATATACTTATTAAAATTTTAAAAAATCGTATTTATTATGTTATGTATATTAAGAAGTTCTCCTTTGCTGAATTGCAATCTTGTCCTGCACCTGGGTGAACTTGCCATGTATAGTGCATTCTGTCTATCCTATCCTATCCTATCCTATCCTATCCTATCCTATCCTATCCTATCCTATCCTATCCTATCCTATCCTATCCTATCCTATCCTATCCTATCCTATCCTATCCTATCCTATCCTATCCTATCCTATCCTATCCTCTCCTATCCTATCCTATCCTATCCTATCCTATCCTATCCTATCCTATCCTATCCTATCCTATCCTATCCTATCCTATCCTATCCTATCCTATCCTATCCTATCATATCCTATTAAGAAGTATTATATTGGTTCAATCGTAAGTATTTATATACTTTACTAAACTAAACTAAACTATCACAAAGATAAACACGAAAAACCTTCAAGTCTATAGACGAGTCTTAACTCATATGCTGATTGGGGAGGGAGGGAAGTAATTTTTATCGAAATCCACAAACATTGGTTACGACGAAATAGAAATTCATTTGGATTCATAGACATTGCTCTGTATTTGTTTCTTCCCATCACGATCGGTTACACCAAATTGTTAAAAACGGTTTTAATCATTTCTGAAATGGTCACACTTAAATTTAGCAATCTTATTATGTTTAGTAAAAGTCCCCGATTCTCCATAAACTTTTTTGCTAAGTTCTGTTTTAATATGACTGTAAAATGTGATATTCCATTTTTCCTATTAGTGACCATCCATATATTACGTCACCCATTATGGATGGGGGTAGGGGTCAACGAAGTGTGACCACTTGTGATAGGGAGAGGGAGGGGGTTATAACCTTTGTCACGTCACATGTCAAAATCTACAGTATTAAAATTTAAAAATATTACCAAAATATCATGAAATTCGTGTGACGTAATATGTGGATGGTCCCTTATTATAAAAATTAACCTATAAATCAGTTTGAAATTTAGCATGATTTCATTGAACAGATGCCAGTATAAGGCGGCAACATAATTATATAATTTTTTTTCTTTTTAATAGCTTAAATTTCGACATAACTTTTTGTAATTATCATACGTTATAGTATCTGATCTATTCAATTTTAAAATATATGGTTGATCTAATATAAAAATTTGGTGGCTTAATAAATTCACCAAGAAATCAGGATGCATGTAATTGAATAATTTCACTGCTAAGCAAAAATTAATTTAAAAAAAAAAACTAATAAAAAGAAGTTTAACTTAAGCTATGCTGAAGTTATAATACTCTTCGTGCCCCTCCTAGTGGTTTGAACGTCTTTTTTTTATATGGTTGGTGGATATGAGTCAGATATCTATAATGTCTATATTTCAAGTCGATAGTAGAAGAAACAAAAAAGTTTTCCAAATAACAACATGAATTTTGATCTAGGTTTGTATGAGGAGTACCGCTTCTAGTAGTTCTAGAGTCTTGAAATTTACAAGGTTAGTGAATATGAATGAGATACTAGTGTCCAAATTTCAAGTCGATAGTACAAAAAATAAAAAAGTTTTTCTAATAAGAATATGAATTTGTATGTGGGCTTGTGTGGCGAGTACCAACCACCCACCCTCTACTTGACCGATTCGGATGATTCCGACAAATGTACTGGAAAGACAGACGGACAAACAGGCAGACAGATTGACAGATAGACGGACAGTCAGATAGACAGACATGGCTAAATCAACTCGGGGGTCCGATGTCACCTTCTGTGTGTTACAAGCTTTTTGACAAACTTATTTCACTGCGTGAAGAGTATAATAAAAATATGTAATGTGAAATGAAAAAAAAAAAACCGAAGAATATTTGCGGTATCATGTACCAATACATCTGATTTTCGATACTATGACAAAATGTCATTACAAATATATGTATAATGAATAAAACAATGTTGTCATCTGCTAAAAAATGAATGTCCTCCTTAAGCATTCTACTTAGTAGAATAAGGAGCCTAAGCATTATCGCAGTTTGTTAAGTTTTGGATTAAAAACAAGGTTGTAACCTTGCTTAGCTAACCAAGTCAGTTATCCGAATTGAATCCGATCGAAATTGACATTAGATACCGTTCGATACTTGAAAGAAAGTAATTTTCAGTGTTCGAAAAAGAGTTACTAAACTTATATAACTTAAACGTCAATTTACAATTTGAGCCAATATAATATGAAACAACACATATGTATGTACATATACAGTAGGATTTCGCAAAAGTTAATCTCTCGGTTAAGTTAACCGAATTTCAGTGTCCACAAACTGAATCAAAAAAGGTAAAAGGGTATGAATATTTTAAACCATCCGTTTGTTTGATGCGAGCTCTAATTCGGGTATTCCCCGAATTGCAAAAACATATGTTCATTTACATCGTCAAACAACATTGATTTGGTCAGTCGTGAGCGTTTAATTTGTGAGCTGTGTATTGGTTATTTAAGAAATGTCAACAAAGCAGAAAAAATCATCGCAAATCAGAAAAGATCTACAGCAGAAAGTGGAGATTTAAAATAAAATTGAAAGGTATTCACGGAAAACGATTAACGTTGGATTATGGTGTATCTAAAGTATTTCTTCCAAATATTCTTCCAATTTTAAAAACCATTTAGAAAAGTTAATACATATTTAGACAAAGTTAATTACCCTTGAAATATTTCGATTACATTTTTCGAGATTTTACTGTATTTTTTAAATATAATTCTCTGGATAACCTAATTAAATATTTTGTCCATGAGTGTATACAGTTAATGGGGTCTCCGACGCACACAACAAAATGATTCAATAGTGGAAAAGGCATAAGACAATATATTTTACCATATTAACACGAAAGAGAGAAGAGATTAAGCTTTACTAAATTGATGACACCACCATAAGTGTTTAACTTTCTATAAGTTCTCTAATAACTGCTATATTAACATTATTATCACAGTAATCCCATGTGATATAAGTACATATTTTGATAACTAAGCTACAGAATGTCCATTATGAGTGTCAAGAGTTACGAGTATATATACATAAGTCATTAAATCATTTTAAAATCATTGAATTGCATTTTAATAACTGATTGACTAAACCATGAACCATGAACGATAAATATAAAGATAGTTAGATATATAGACAGATAATGCATAAATATAGTTTAACTTGACTTCATTTAATTCAATAACTGACTGTCTGCATGTCGGTTTGTATGTCTGTGTCTGTGTCTGTTTCTGACAGATAGAATAATAACTGATTATATGAGCACATTAGTAGTATTACATCATATAGTAGTCTAGCAACTATAAACTTATCTAAACAAAACTAAGCTAAGCTTATCTCATATATGTTACCTGCATAATATATACAATTGTATTTTGGTTTTAAATATATTTTGTTTTGCTTTCCTTTCAAAAATGCACTTACATTTAATAGCCTGAAAAGTTTTAGCTGATGCTGATTCCGTAACCGGTAATGAAGTTGCAGTGGCCTTTTCGTGTGCCAGTTTTACTTCCATATAAGCTTTCTTAAGTGTCTTAAAATGACGATATTCGCTAGAGTCTTTTAATAGTATGCATCTGAAATAGAAACCATCATATTATATGATTACAATCTAACAAGTATATATAAGTAGCAAATCCAACTCACTTAGCTGCCGAACCTTCACCAGAACAATCCGATGGCGTTGTATGATAAATTTGATGATAGAAATATTGTAGTACTGGTGAATTCCAGATCGATAAACCATACCATAACCAAATTGTGATATTCAACATGATTTTAAAGTTTTTGGCAAAAAGTGTCGGCACAAGATATTTGAATGGCAGCAAACTAATGAAAATATGTGACCTGTGCGAAATTAATTAAAAATATTTAATATCATAGAATCATTCAAAGATGTATGTAGTCAAACTTCTCTATAACGAACTTCGATACAACAAAGATCTTCCTATCTCCCGAATTTTCGGAGAATACCAAGAAAAAGAGTGGAAAGTTAAACAAAGTTAGGGGATTCCCAAGAAATTAAAAAAAAAATAGTGTTTCTGACCGCAATTGTAATGAAAGTAATTCGATCCTTTTTGGAGATGTGATGAGATGAGATTGAAAATGAGGTGGCCATGACTAATGTATTTGAAAATATGTTACCATAGATGATAGATGTTAGGGATGCTAATGGGAGAGTGAAACAAACATAAAGCAACCACACCTACACCTTGGTGCATCCTGTCGATAGCAAAAACAGACTCTGGCGAACCAGTATAGGCGGTACAACACTTCACGGCTGAAAATCCGTCTAGGCTACGTTGGGCTGACAACCCAGTCGGCGAAACTATTAATTGTCATGAAAACAGCACAGAAACCTACGTATAGAAACCCAAAATTTTGACGACCTGAAAATTAGACAGCAACGAATCTGTTTATATGGAGGTCTCATGTGCAGCAGGCCAAAACTCACAAAAATCTGTTAAATCAAAGACGATTATGATGATGATGTTACCATAGATGTTGTGGGAGAAAAACTTAAGAAAAATTTAAACTCAGACCAAAATTATAGATTACTTGCATATTTTAAATAAAATTAGGATCAAGTATAAACGCTACCTATGTTTCTATTTAACAAACTAAATTTTGGAGCCTCATGCGAATTCTTTAAAGAGAAATTTGACTGTATTACAATATCTAAACTTACCATGATGCAATTCGCAAACCAAGAAATATTTGATAAATTAAACGATTTCGGTTTGAATTTTGTAAAGCTAATAATACCAGACACTCGGTTACAATATTATAAAGGCCAAGATTCAAATTAAGTCCGACAAAATAGTTTTCATACCTGTTGATATTTTTAAATAATATATTGAATAGTGAAAGATAGTCAGTCAGTCAGTCACATTTATCATCATAGACCCACATGAGAATGGATTTGTGTCTCTTTATTTGAACTTACCGATAAACATCAATTGCAATTAGTGCAAGCAAGTAAAGAGTCTTTGAGGCTGCTTCTAAGAAATCGGATTCCTTGAAATCAAGTATGGCGCCATGTAGATAGAATGTTATAATGAAGATGGAATAGAATTGAAATTTCTCATATTGTTGTGATTTATAGAAAATAAGATTCTCCGATGAGTAGAATAATGAATAGCGACCCTGATTCTTTGACAGTTGCGGCAATATCATGAACTCATTGTAAAAGTAGAGGAACAACGAGCAAGCGGCATAGAAGGCAATATTCCAGATGAGCCGCGCAAATTGTTTGCGCTTGAAGTACTTTATGTTCGATGATTTGAGAAAGAACTGTAATAAATTATAAATAATTATTATTGTATTGTTGTTGTTATTGTTACAATATTGTTATAATTATTGTTATTTTTGGTTGGACGATTATTGACAAGATAGCAACCAACAAGCAGCCACATCAGCAGAATAAGTAGTAGTAGTAACAGCAGCAGCAGAGGCATCTATCCATTATAGCCGGCATATGTACATATGTAAGTGCAACGTCGCTGCGGGTGTCAATCAGCAACAACAATAGCAACAAGAACAGCAACGACGACTATGCCTTCGTCAAAGTCAACGCCAACGACAATGTTATCGGACCGGACAGAGCACAAGAGCACAAAAATCCCAGTAATTCAGCTGATTTAATGCTGTTCAGTTTACGCCGTGTGCTGCAACACAACGCGAGGCAAAACGCGACAATTCTATTCTGCTATTTTTAAACTTTAGCCAACCAACTTTAGTGTAAGTGCTAGCGCCACTGCACCAGATCTGCACCTGTATCTGTGAACAAAGTTATCCGGCAACACTCACCTGAAACACTTTGTAGAAAGCACAAAAACCAAAGGATAAAGTCACAAATATCCAAAAGACACCATTTATCAGGTAATTTAAATCAATATTCTTGACGAGCGCATCGAAACGTTCATTCGTAATTATGTACTTCAATGGCAAAAAGAAATTGCTAATTTCCGCCCAGTAATCAGGCGGACCGGATCTCATATCCAGTATGGATGTCATTGTTGCTACAACTAATCCCAATTCCAGGAGCCAGCACCGCTCTTGTTCTTGCTGCTCTTGACATTAACTCACTCAATGATAAAGGCGCTTTAGCTGGTAGTGCTGGCTGGAGCCTACCCGCGCGCAAACTCCTTTTATAACACTATTGACTTTAATTCACGTATGTCTGTCGTCGCTGCTAAGAGAAGAACATTCAATTCGCCCACACCACCACCGTCGTTCCATCGATAACTAGTATAAAGCACAGCTGTGAGACCGATATAGATGGTAATAGTATTGCTTGGCCACAATGGTAAACAGATGTTTTTTGTTTTGTTTCATGTTTTGTGACCTCTAATATTGAATTGATTTATGTTGTTTGAACAGCTGAATAAAATGAGTGAGTTCAATATTAAGAATTCCATTCGTTTCCAACAAAGCAGACCAAAAATCGTCGTTTATCGATAAATAAATGCTATCGGTTTTCAACACTCTTTTTTTACAAATTTTTAACGTTCATTAAATTTTATTTCATTTTATTTAATTTTCTCTTTAGTTGATACCAAAATGACTTCAACATTAGCAGAAATTAAAAATTATCCAACTAATCCCATAGAATTCTTCAAACACATAATTTCTCACTATCCGCCTGCTGAATTAACCATGAATTTGGCAACAATTGATAAGTTTGTATAAAATTATTTTCTATTATTATAATTCATTCAATTTTCTATATATTATTCTATCTTCTGTAGTGAATTTGGTGTACTCAATCGTACAGTACTATATCGTGGCCTATTGGATGTTGGTGTCCTTTATGTTACACAAAACTATACACGCAATTGTAAGAATTTACAAGCAAATCCCAAGGCATGCATTACTTTTTATTTGCCCCAACTACAAGTTCCATCTGAACAGAATTCTGGCAATTGGCAAATTCGTCTTTTGGGTGCCAAAGCTACTCAGTTAACAGTTGACAATGAAGAATATCAAATAAAATTGTCTGAACTTTGGGCCGCAGAACCTTTGCATGCTAAAATTCGTGCTCATATTTGTGAATGTGGCAAACCGGTTAATTATGACGAATTGGCTAAGGAACATGACAGCTTCTATGCAAAGCATGTTCTTAATAAATCATCAACATTATTAAGTCAACATCCTGAGACATAGTGAGTATTATTCATACATATGTATATACATATATCTATTATACATTGTTTTATAATTATGACACTTTCATTATTTCATTTTTAGTACTGCATTTAAATTGGAACCAGAACGTTGGGATTTCTATAAAAGTGCTGATAATATGATTGCCGATCGTGTACAATATCGTAAACTGGATAATGGTCAATGGCAAGTGATGCATGTAGCCACTTAAACAAACAATGCATGCTGAAGGATTCAAAAAGTTCATGAAAATATCACAACAACAATTTTTATATTAATTATATATTTTGTTTTGTTTTTATTTTTATTATTATTATGTATATTCTTTTAGTAAATAGTTTAACTACTAATATTTGTATAACAAAAAAAACAATGATTACATTTCATTTTCTTTCTTTCCTCTTCCAACTTCAACTACTTCTTCTTATACACAATTTTTACACAAATTTTCCACTATAAAAACAAGTTACTAAAAAGCTAAATAAAATCCTTACATATACAAATAATTAATTAAGTAATAAAAAAAAAATTTTGTTCAAGTTTTTAATAAATTAATAATTAAAACAAATGTTAAAACAAAGAATATAAAAAAACAAAAAAAAAAAACAGTTTTGACAAAAAAAAATTAATTTCGATTTTTTTTTCGTTTCACACAAAATTATAATTAATTATAAAAAAAAGAAATCACTTTCACACACGTACACACACACCCTTACACATACATACACCACATGCATACAACATACACATATAATACACGCATAAACATAAAATAGATTTAACGGAGTAAAAAGAATTTTTGAATTTATAAGTAAATTTTGTTGGGTTAAAATTTAAATTTAATTTAGACTATTTTATTATGATGCCAACCACGCCACAGGTCACTGGATTGGATCATCCATTATCATCATCATCATCATCAACAGCAGCAGCATGGGCATTCTTCCTTATGATGGTGGCTGCTATACAGCATTTATTGTCTCACGTATCCAAGCTGCATTGGAAGTGATCTTATCATACATTCGTGGACGTTCAACGCCTGTTGGGCCGCATGCAATACGCCATGATGAGACACCCAGTAGAGCCCATTGATTGGTACCAGGTATAAGACATTGTACCGGGGCACCCGAGTATTCCTCTTGCTACAAATAAATAAATAAATAAAGAAATTGAGCATGATGTATGAAGGAATGAAATAATCAATGAACGAACGATTGAATAATTAGCACAAACTATGGGAGATTTTTTGATTATTTATGTATCGTACAATATTCAACCTAAAAAAGATTTTTTGTGATTCCACCTTTTTTGTCCTTAAGTTGTATGTAGAAAACTTTATATAGACATATGTAAGTAGAAATTTATATATTTTGGAAGTACATATGGATGTAGTTATTTACTTACAAACAACATACACAGATGATAGGATCTGAAACCTTTATGGCATGAACTAAAGATACAATAACAAATACCAAAGAAACATCATATTTTCTTACTAAACATCCAATATAAGCAACAACAAAATAAAATAATAACAATTGCAATAGTAGGTATAAAGAAAAACATCTGGCTGATTTGGTGGTGGTTGGTGAGCATCGGTGCACGTTATCGTATCAGGCAGGCAGGCAGGCAAGTAAGCAAACAAGCACATGCCAAGATCGACATGCGCGAACTTGTATAAAACTTCAACAACAACAAAAAGCACAAGAACATCGAATTTCATTAGTTGCTGATATTTTTATGCAGCTGAGTGTTGCTGAACGCATTTCAACTCTTTCTCTCTCTCTCTCTCTCTCTCTCTCTCTCTCTATCTCTCTCTCTATCTCTCTATCTCTCTCTCTCACACACACACACACACACACACAATAGTCTCATGATTCCTTTACTCTCCATGCTACTGTCACTCATTTTGTTGATCGATCATCTCTCTGCTCTTTATTTCACTCATATTCTGTATATTTTCTCAACAACACCAAACAAACAACATTTTCATACAAAATGAGTCGCTTTCATTTATTGTAATTAATCCTCTCTCTCTCTCCTCTCTTTGTTATCTCTATGAAGTACTAGATGAAATTTAGATGCCTTCCACCACCATAACTAAACATCTAAGAACAAACAACAAGGTCTTCTATCTATCTCTTTTCCTATTATGCACGCACATTCATGCTGAAATTCCTAGCAAAGACTACTACATACTTATATTCGGTTATTACACATAACTTGCTACCTGATGCACGATTGCATTTCCTTTTTGTTCAGTTCTTTACTCAGTCACTCAAATATATAACGGCGCTTTGTCATCATCTTAGTCAGAACCAAAGCAACATCAAAACGTTAAAGATCTCCATCAAAAATATTGGAAGAATACAAATAACAAGAAGAGACGACGCTTCATCTTGCTGGCTTGGACTTGAGTCTTATCATTTCTCATCAACTTCTAAGAAAAACGCCACCGGAGCGAAAAGCACTTTGATATGGACAATCCTCAAGTTTCTATCAAAATTAGATACCAAGGCGCTCTAGAGATTTTAAAATTTGATGAGGGTACCTGTTATGAGGATGTTATGTCAATGGGTAAGTTTTAGGGTACATATTCATTAAAGGATATTGGTTAATCTTAAAAATGTTTTATTATTTTAGCGATCTATCGTTTTGAAATACCAGCACATTTACAAAAGGCTCTTATATTGACAAATCTCGAAGGCTACCTATTTGATAAGCAACTTTTCGAATACTTCATTTTACTGTTTCCGCAACCGCAACTTGTCTTTTATTTACGTCACAAATGGATACAGTTAACACAAGTTCAGCCAAGAATGAGACTATTCCGAAAAATACATAATGACAATAGCCAAAAGAACAGTAGTAGTAGTAGTAGTAGTAGTAGTAGTAGTAGCAGTAATGTAAATCAAGAGATTCAAGAGACTGAAGGATCACCAAATGAACAACCTACATATAGTGCAGCACCAGTGCGACGACAGAATTGTTTCCTTGGTACAATACCAAAGCATGGACGCCGTTTGGATGGTGAAGAAAAAGTAGAAATCACTAAACGTCTGCGTATGTTAACCGCTATGCAGAAACAGCGTCGTGCCAAACGTGATCAGGATAAACGTAATGCTGCTACTTTTAAAAACGCTTTACGATTATAGACTGCTGCTGCCTATTACTATCTGCGGTCTCTAAACATAACATTCTAGTATTTTATTTTTTTTTTTTTTTTTTTTTTAATTATAACTTAGCAAATTTTAAGTTATTACTATGATAATCCTAGAATAGAATAATTTTCTTTTTTTATACACCACACATTACATGTACATACATATATGAATTATACCAAAATTTTGATTTGATCTCAAACCAAAAAGATCAATTAGTCAACCGGGAGGCCAATTACCCTCAAGTACGAGTGGATTGTTCTCATTAAGTTATTATTAATTTCTATAATTTGTATTAAATTTAAAAAAATAAATAAATATCCACAAGTAAAGCAGAGAATGAATAGATTATGGAATGCAATTTATGGCAAAACTGTTAGATCTTAGATAATCAAAAAAGTATCAATAAGCTATATTAAATCTCTATTATTATTCAAGGATGAGCTTAGTTTAAGAAAACATAACTTTTCCCTAAGCAACTACATTTGAAAGCAGTGACGAAGTAACTAGTAGATCTTGCCCTATTTTATTCTATTCTTATCTTATCTTATCTTATATTATCTAGTCTATACTTACTGTGCAATCGTATTTCTGGTAGGTGGCCTCCGTGCACATGGAATTCACTGTCGCTATGGAAACATTCTCACAAGTTGCCATATCACCAATTTTCAATTGAACGCGCTGTAAGTGATCACGTTGTCGTGACCATCCGAGTGTATTGCAATTGGTCCAGATTTGTTCTGGTAATGTGGCAGGCTGCAGTTGTTGTGTGGTGGTTGTTGAAGACTTGACGGTCGGTTGCTTAGTACCTCCACCATAATAATTGACTTGTGGAGCACTATCCGGCAAAGGATAGTTATCCAATTTTGGTGCTGCCTGAGGCAATGGTTGTGGTTGTGCTTGTGTTAATGCTTCCGCGTGTGGCATATGCCAGCGCTGAGGTTCTGCAACAAATGATCCATCTTCGTTGTCGGCATCTTCATTATTATCATCATTAATATTACGTTCATGTTCATCATGCATTGGAAACATGAAAAATTGTTGAGTTTCTTGTGCTAAGCGACGTTGTTGATTTGCAGCTGTTGAGGCGCGCAGTTGATAGCCCTCCAAGCGTTCAGCGATAGGCACATAAGAACGACGCTGGATTTGTTGTTCCTGCTTGCGTTGTAATTCATCGGGTAAACAAATTGGGCGCACATGATCTGAGAAGCTAACTGATGTCTCAAGACGCACCAGTGCCGCCGTTGAGCCTTCCACTGGACTTTTGATGAGACCAATTATGCGACGCCTTTGAGTCCAGGGTGCCTTAGAGCTAAGACGCACCGTACCGAATAAAGCCATCCAAGTGGCTCTCGGTTGACCTTGGAAACAAGACTCGGTTGTAAGAACCCAATCGCGAGAGATCTGCATGCAAAAGGAAATGTAATTATGTATTCATTACATAATGATGATGTAACAAATTACCAATGTGCCATCGCAAACATGTATGTCCTCACGGTAGAGCGCCACTAGCCATGGCCAATCACCAGGAGCAGACATCTTTGGTAATGACAAATGCTGTTTGTTATTGGAAAGAACCGACTGCACACCACAACGTAATTCCCCACAACCCACATAAAGCACTTCACGCTTGGGACAGTGAGTTCTTATAAAAGAAATTTCTGGTGCATGCGGATCTAATACACGTACATAATCCTCTATGTGCTCTGTATCGTTTTGTACTTCAAAAATTTCCACAGACCTAAACAATGTTTAGTTATTTTCTTCATAAGGTTTCATCATTTCAACTATAACTTACTCATAGCCCAATGACTTGCAAAGCGATTCGGCTACAGTCTGACGAACGGTAATCTTCGATACGCCCTCTAGACCTTCGGCACACAATTTGCCAACAACACCCTTTTCGGAAAATACAGCATAGCCTTCAGAATAGAAACGTGACAAATACGGCACAAGTGGTTCTGGTCTCAGTAAATCTGCAGCTAATGGTGCAATCGAAACTGAAAATTTGGGATAAACAAAAAATAGAATGTAAGACAATCGAATTATAATTGAAATTACAAATGACTTACGGCAATCTTTCTCATCGGAGCCATCTGGGCAATCAGCTTTGCCGTCACAGCGTGCTTTGCGCGGTACACAAGCACGTCCACGTCCACAATAGAGCGCATTGCTAGAACAGAATGTGCAGGTACGTTCATCGGAGAGGTCTGGACAATCTGCATAGCCATCACAGAGACGAGGACTTTGAGCATTGCTTTGCATGTCATTGGCGCAATGAGGCTTATGATAACATGTCTGGATGCCCGTTGACTCGGGAAAGGTTTCACAATCAAAATATGATTTGAAGCGTGGAGGCAGCCGATTGCCACATCCTTTCATAAACTGCTCACAATAGTCACGGCACATGATGCCTGCTGTCGGTTCCAAATGACCATGTAGCTCACATGGTGGCTGTAGAAGACGACACACGAAATCGTATGCCTCTCGGAAACACTCACCATCGACGAGTTCACGGAACGCTATTACATCCGTTTGTATTTCTTCGAATGAATTGTGACCCAATAAATTGGGATATGTTGTCACATTATAACCAACTGCACGACAATAACTCAGTTTAAGAGGCTCACAACGACGCGGCGGTTTCGGTGTTGTTGTTATGATTTCCGTAGTCTCATCACTACCGCCTAGTGGCGATGATGACATAACAGGCTCTTCAATAATACCAGTAGTTTCCTTAATATTCAAACTATGTGGATCAACAGTCATATTGGCGAAAAATATCCGTTGCGGGCTTGTCATTTCCTCAGTGAAAAGCGCCAGCAAATCGGCGGTGGACACCAGGCCAGCATAAGGATTAAAAACCATGTTAAAATGTACTACAACATCATTGGTATCATCGGAACTAATAGACACATAAAATAAGAATTTTAATTGATAAGGAAAAGCCAACAAATTTTACTTACCCATCGAGTGCCAAAATTTCACTGCCTTGGTAAGCATTGCGTAAATCGGAACGACGCAAAGTCAAATTTATGCGGTCCTTATAATCCCGCGCTTTGTGCTGAAACCGTAATGAGTTCTGGTTTGCCAGTTCCATAGACCATTTGTCATTGAGCACAAGAAACTTTCCACGAAATACACGATCCGGCAACGGTTCCGGTCGGAAATATGTATCTAAAATAAATGATAATAAATGATGATAAGAATCAAACCTTAATATTGTTCATCTCCTTTTGGAATACTTACAACCCACATAAACAAAGACGCCGGCAACAAGTAACGCAATAAGGAAACCTGCTATCACAGCACAACCACATTTTTGACTATCGCCCAATTTACGACGTGTGAAACGTATATCGGAATCTGTGGATAAAACGGATTCGGATTTGCGACGTAGACCACCACTACCACAACCACTACCGCTACCACTCCCTCTGCTGCTGCTGCCACCGCCTCCGCCACGACTATGCGTATGCGTATGTGTATGCGCATGACTGTGGTGGCTAAGATGATGATGGTGACTCAAATCTCCGATTAGGCCGATACCATTGCTACCATCATTGCTATTGCCATTGACATTTAGTCCACCATTGCCATTGCCATGATTGTGTGTGTGTGATTTGTGATGTCGCGTACAACGCGTATTATGAAATACCTTCTGTGGTGTGGAGTTGCTGCTGATGTTGCCACTGCCTCCATTTGTTATTGATATTGTTTGTTGCTGCGCACTGTTACTGCCACCACCACCACCACCGCCACCTGCTGAAGAATGTCCACTTGACGCCAATGTTGTTGAGTCACGCACACCATTGGGATTTGTTTGGACGACACCCGCCTGTGCACAAAATAAAGAATATTATACAATAAAATCGGCTTAAAAATAAGGCGGAAAAAATAAGTACCTTATCATCAACATCATCATGACATAAAAGCAATGCTCAGTTACGGTATGGCGTCACTGGTCCATACCATGCATACTCAAAGCAATCAATGCCAATGAACTGCTTAATAATCAAAGGTGTATGGTTATGGACCAAGCTCACGCCAAGTGGCCAGTAACCGCTTCATTACCCTTTTTGCTACATTGGTGCGCTTACTTGGTGCCACAACCAAACAAAACCTTCCAACACATCACCCCACCTCAGCACACCCCATCAATGGTATCTACATTACACTTCATCTATTTTTGGGTTTCTTTTTTTTTTTTTTTTTTTCTTTGGCTTTCTGTTTTTGTTTTTTATAATACCCAAATACACAAAAGGCATCAACAAAAATATCTGGGAGAGATGACTGACGTCTTACATGCAAATGCAAATTTTCAATGCAACAAATCGAGCTGAAAGCTTTTTGCTTCCATGGTTTTCATTGCTATCTTTTTAGTGTTTATAATAAACGAAAGATAAAAGGAAAATCTTCAAAAAACAAAAAAATATAAATAATTTATTTGTAAATAGTAAAATGCAAATGCAAAGTGACCACTTTCCAATAATGCTCTCCCTCTTCCACCCACCCCCCCCCCCCATACATGAAACCACTTTGCCAAACCTACGTTTAAATTAAAAACAGTCGATTGGATACTTTATCGAAACTTAATTAAAAACACTGCCCCTACCTATCAACCTTGTAATAACATCAAAAAAGAAGCTGCAAACATTAAGAAAACTATAATTCAAAGTGCCCACTTCTTCATACCCCAAAAACACTATTTTTACTAAGACACAGAATGTTCCCTGGTGGAACAAAGAGCTGTCTACTCTTAAGCAAAATTTTAAAAAGAGAAGTAAATCAGTTTTGGACAATCTGCTTTACATCGATTATATAGCAACAAGAGCTATCGCTTCAAAGCGTCACTTATCACTTATTTCACTCGACTTTTCCAAAGCTTTTGACAAGATAGGGATATACACTATCATACACCAACTGCATGAATGGAAACTAGGACCTAAAATAATCTCTTACGTTAAGAATTTCATGTTAAATAGGAAAATTATAGTTAAAACATGCAAAACACTATCTAATAGCTTTCCCCTTAACAACGGCATCCCACAAGGATCCCCAATCTCTTTCTCATATCCTACAACACCCATACAAGAACTCTAGCACTAAACAAAGAAATTAAATTTTGTGCCTATGCAGATGGCTTCCACCTCCTTATTGATCTTAAACGTCATTTCTCATTCATCATTCCTTCAGTTAACACTTTAAAAATTCTATGTTTAACACTTAACTGCAAATACAGATGGAACACATCGCTAACCATCAGTTGAGTTATCAAAACCACTAAATATTATCAAACATCTTTCAAGTCAAAAATATAATTGTAATACCCCAAACCTACTTCAAATAGTCAATACAATCCTAATTTCAAAAATAGACTACTGTCTCACTATCTACGGTTACTCTCTTAAATCCTATCTAAACAAACTTAATTCAGCGCAAAACGCAGTAATCCGAACCGCTCTAGGTGCTTTCCGTACCACACCCATTAACAACATGTTACTAGAATCAAATATATATATGCTCAATAGAAAATAGACGAGACTTCAAAATTTCCCAAAATCAAAATTATCTGGCTAGGAACCATTCTAACATCAAATGCAATGAAAAAGCAGACTCATTAACAACTCTCTACTTGGTATAAGCATATCCGTTCCTTCAATAATTCTTACATCCTTTCTTGGAATATTTCAATACTAACATAATAAGTACAATTACTCTTATTCTAAATTTCTTCCATTCTATAATATATTAAGTAATCTCTTTACAATAAAATTAAAACAATTTGTAATAAGTATAAGCCTTGTTATTATACTCTTCACGTTAGTGAATAGTATTATAAGTTTGTCATGAAGTTTGTAACACACAGAAGGAGACATCGCAGACCACATAAAATGTATATATTTGTGATCAGCTCGATGAGACGAGTTGATTTACTCATGTCCGTCTGTTCGCACTCCTAGTCAGTTTTTGAGCTACAGAGCTGAAATTTTGTACATAGGTTTCTTTTTACCAAACGCCGTTCAAGTTCGTGAATCAGCCGAATCGGACCACTAGGCGGGGTACCTCCCATACAAACACCATTTTTTAAATTAATGTTCTTATTAGAAAAAGTTTTTTGTTTTTTGACGTATGAAATTGAAATTTGGACACTATAAGTCTCTGACCTATATCCACAAATCATGAAAATCAAAATCAAGACCCTCGGACTACTAGGAGGGGTACAAACGGGGTTCCAAAATGAATGTTCTTTTTAGAAAAACTTTGTTTTTTTGTACTATCGACTTAAAATTTGGACACTATAAGTGTCTAACCCATAGCCACCAACCTTATAAATTTAAAAATAAAAACCCTCGGACCACTAGCTGGGGCGTGAAGAGTATTACAACTTCGGTATAGCCAAAGTTAGTCCTTTTTTATATTTTTTAATTTAAATATGTACCATATATAAATAACATACACTAGCTTAAGGTCCTGGCAGCCATGGCTAGCTTAAACCACTGTTAACTATTTATAGTTTTAACTTTTTGTTAGCATTATACGAGTATGTATAAATAAATAAATAAACAAATGCATTTTAGTGTTGCCGTCTTCGAAGATTTTCTTTAGATGGCAACACTGAATTTTAAAACACACAACAAATTTGAAAGAAAATTCAGTTATTACATTCTCTCATCAAATACAATTTCCATGAAATTGTGTGCAATTGTTGTTGGAAACGACAGGCTAGGATAGCAAAACAATCATAAAATACATATGCATTCATAATCTTTGCTCTCATCATCATCAAGAGAAGTATGTATGTACAGAGAATGGCCACCACAAAGAGAGAAAGTTGTGTGAATACAATTCAATGGTTTTTCTAATCAGCTGATTGCAATAAAGAATAAGAAGAAGCACATTTCGCAAAAAAAAAAAAAATTTGAATTGAAATATTGAAATAGTGAAAACAAAAGATAATATGATCATTTGAAATAAATTTAAAATGCAATACTTTAAGATTGTTTTGGGAACAGTAAAAATTTAATAATCCTATTACTGTCTGATCCGAAAAAAATAGTAATTCGAAGGATTATTTCATAGCATTGCACATTGCAATTGTTGTCTGAATTCTGTAATCCGCATAACATATTTTATTGATGTTTTCATTGTAATTCAACGTTGTAAAATGAATTTAACGAATTATGTCTCGAAAAATTTCCTAACTGCTTTGACTGCGAACATTAATAGGAGCAATAGCCCAAGCAACAACAACAACAAAAACGAAGTCAGACTGTTAATTCTTGGTAAAAGAAGAACAGTGAAACATCATGGCGACATCATGCATGCTTTGTAGTCAAACACTAAGTGTGTATATTCTGTCATTCATTTGATTACCTGCGTGTGACCAAATGTAAAATAAATAATAGTAAGAAACATGCTCATAAAACATTGTCTTTATTAACGAAAATTGAAATATTCATTAGACGAACTAAAAGGAAAATCAGGTAATGAACAACTAACCAATTCGTAGTAGAACGTTCTAATATCTTTGAAGGCGGGTACACACTAGACAAATCGTCAAGACGGAGACGAAGCAATCATTTGCCTGCGGTAGGGTTCGACCGGTGTCGAAAATCCGCAAACACGAAAAACACGCATGCATATCTTTAATATCTTTCATTTTATGTACTTATAGTTTTTCTACGAATTCTAGCACCAAAAATTTAAAATTCTATAAAACTCGAAGAATAGGTGAATTTCCCGATTTCGAAGAACGCCCTTACACTTAGTTTTTAAAACAAAACAAAAACATTCTATCACATAAAATTATATGCAAAAATGTCGAAAAGTTGTCGAAAGATTTAAATGCTAGTGAGAAAACATTAAGTGTTTCAAAAAATTTTAAGACAATATTTAATCTTCCTTATTTAAAACTCTGGGATTCAAGGAAAGTCAATTTATTACCTTAATTTATAAAGCAGTTAGATTAGATACAATCTACAAAGAGCTTAATAACTGGCGTGTATCTCTTGTGCCGGGCACATGCCTCTTGACTCCAACAGAGTTTGTACCCGGCTAGTAACGGCTCAGAGTGGGGTTGTTGATTCCTCTGTTGGGACAGAATCCCTCAAGAAAACAACAAAAGAAAAAAAATATAGACAAACCTACACCTGCCCTACCTAATTCCCCAACACTTCTATAAATTCCCTCCGTTAAACGGACCACTAAAGGGATCTTTTTTTAAACGGACAACAAAAGCTTTTATCTTCTCTAATAACAACAGCCGTTGCCTCGATCTGACAGACGTTTACCGACTAGCTTACATGGATCTCTTTCTAACTGGTCACCTGATTTAACAGTATGATCGTAATGCTAAATACAGTACTGACTAATGAACATCAGACGACCAGATATCCCCACATATATATGTTTTACCCGATACGACAAATTGAAGGATTGTTGTTTATATGATAAAAAAAAAACACAGAACAATGAAATACATACTTCTCCCATACGACACCCATGCGTTTAAGGACCTCAATTAGACGTTTTGGAAAGGAATGTACCAATTTTTTTAATGTTTTCTACACTCATGGACCCCATTCTTTTTCAACTAATTTTTTCCCCATTATTTTTAAAATATATACTCCTGGAGAATGGTTGGTTGGTTGGTTAGTTACTGTGGCTGACTTGTTTAAAAGGTCACCCAGACATATAACCGAACAGTCTGAGAGGTTATCGATGATATATTTACCCAGCAACTTATTTCTAGTTTTTGCCAGTGCTGAGCATTGACATACAAAGTGGGTGAGTGACTCTTTTTCTTCTACGTTTCCACAACTTCTAAAATGGCTACAGTCTCTCCGTATGAGTCCCAACACATCAGAGACCTGTAAAAATCGCTGTGAGCCTTGCGGTATTTGTGCATCTTCTATTGATTAGTCTAAAAGACTTATATTCTAATCAAGAATACTTATAGAAAATATTGTGTGTTTTCGAATGCGGTGCTCCAATAAAATCAATAGATGTTAAATGGGTTTAAGGTCTAGCAACTAGGGTGGTGACACAACTGGATGGTTATGTTATGTATGGGATCGTTGTCCTGTTGAAAATAGAAGTCATTCTCTATTCAAAATTACTGAGCAATTTTAGTAAATTATCTTTTACAAATTTTCTGTATGATCAATAATTAACTCAGTGCAACTGAGTTTTCCATTGCCATTAGCTATAGCCATACATCCCCAATACTATTGTATGTATTTCGATTCCACCTTGTTTCATTGCCATTACTAAATTTGTTTAGACAAACTTTCCTTCTTTTTATTCTCCGGGAATAATAATACTTAATCCTAAAAGGATTAATAATGCATAGTAAGTAAAATGCAGATAACAACAATAAAACCATCAGAAAATCATCTGGTTAAAACCTTTGGCACATAAGTAATTCAAAATATCCAATGAAGTCATACTGCCCACATTTAGCATATTCTAAATAATAAATTTCATATTCAAGACGAAATCAGAAACATGAATTCTTGCAACATTAAATTGTCATGAATATTAGATAGAAGGTATAACACATTGTAGAAATAGAACGAACAAGTAAAGGAGAAAAGAATTATATTAAATTAAATACAAATTAAACAGCTGGACGATCTTTAATGATGATGACAATGATGATGGCAGTAGCAACAAAAACGGGTCGGGTTGTTGGTTAGTTGCTCTAATAATAAATAAGTATAAACGGATCAACAACACCAGAGCAGAGCAGCGTGTGGCCTACTTTTCTACAAAAACATCAATAGCAACAACAACAAAGCATAACATTATGGACACTTAACTTTACTGCTCCATTGGTACTGGTAGTGATATTAACGAAAAAGGTTAAACAACAATAAAGAAACCATTAAAAGTAAAAAAGAAGAAATACATAAGAACTCATTCATGGAAGCTGCAAAAGACGTGCCTTGGACGTGTGCGTTTAACCTTTGTATTCGTTCATGACAGACAAAAAGAAAAGAAGATTACAACAATAGCTAAGTACTTTACTTTATGTAGAGAAAGAAACAACTTTAACACTAAACACACTGTCAATCCATTAAGTTTAGTTTACTATAGTTACAACATTTTAAAATGATTTCCTCATTTCACAATTGAAACAATATTATAAACAACCATAACATACTCGTATAAAAACGACACAATAAGCGATAAAGTAATAACGTAATAGTGATGATGATGTTGATGTTGATGATGACGCTGGTAATGTCATCAGACAATAGTGATTCATATAAATACAAATACATACTATAAAGATACTACCAAATATATGTCTACACTAGATGTTCCGGCGAAATATCTAACGACAGTTCCGTGGTGACAATAAGACATGGGGCGGAAGTTTTTAGCGCGGTTAAAGTTATGCACCATCAGGCTTTCGATGACTTTTTTCCGGTTAAAAAAAAAAAAAAAAAAAAAATAACTGTCCCGGAGCGCTAGAATGATATTTATTTGATATATTTTATTTTATTTCGTTGTGAATCACAATTCAACAATTCTTTCTTAGCATCACTATATATTTATATTCTCTTTATTACAGTTATTCATAAAAAAAAAAAAAAAAAATAAAAAAAAATGCAATTACACTCTCTATCCCACAACCCCCGCTTCCCCCTGTTTCCCTCCTCTACTCTTTCAGTCTACGATTTTTTTATATGTATAAATAGATCATTATTATGATCCATTGCTGGTTATTCCATACTCCTGTTAATGCATGTCATGCATACATACATACATACATTTATCTATTTATCCATCCATATGAATATCAAGTAATAACATGATGATGATGATGTCCAAGTGATCATCTGAATGCATTACGTGTTTTGTATTGTAACATATTCGATACATTAAGTATCTAAACTTATCAATGATAAAGCTATAAAGAAAAAGAAGACATCTGGTTCTCATCGGATCAGAAGCTATTGTTCATTACACTGTATAAGGAGGACTGTGCTTTTGTTAATGACAGGGGTGGGTCTAAATTTAACTGCATTCTTTAAAGTTTAAAACATTCTCTGAATCTCCACTTCAAGAGAGTTGCAAATCAATTTCTAAAAAAAAGTAATCTTTGAAAATACATAGAGGTAAACTATGATTGAAAGTTTGAAATGTTCTTAGAACACCATCTATGTCAGATCGAAAGCATTCAAGTTTCAACATAAACTACCAATCAATCATGATAATGATGACATTAGTAAGTACGTAATTCATGTAAATAATTTTATTAAAAACGGATTATACATATCTAAGTATATTCTTGATCAGTATGATAAGACAAAAATCGAATTGGACATGATCTTCCCGGAAACGTAAGTAAGAGTTTTGTTCCTTCGCCAGCGATGCAAAGTATACAGCTGCATTTGAAGCTTCGAAATATTGTCATTCTTTATCTTTATAAACACGTCCGGTTTGTGGGGGCCCGGGACAATGAAGAAAGTGAAGGCCCTAATTTTCTGAGTGATGAGCAAAAAAGAAAAGGTCTAAAGAAGGTTTGTGGAGGTCCTCAAAGTGATAGTGATGAGCAAATGAAAAATAAATAAAAAAATATCTTAAATGAAGGTTTGTGGAAGCCCGGAACTCGTGGCCCTGTTGCCCGAATTGTAAGACGTATCGATCTAGCTATGTCTTGAAAACTACATATAAGAGCTAGAAAGATCTAAGCCACATAATAGAAAATAACATAGAACTTGTACAGTTTAAGTGAAATGTAAAAACTTTGTAGATCATTTCCTTGTTATCAAATAGAATTTATATTAAACCTATAATAATGTAATGTGAGTAATGTTTTTTCTATAATAATCGAAATGTTTGAGGAACTCTGAGTCTCGCGTGCACGTAAGTATATGTAGGTACAATATTATTATCATTATAAATCATGAGTTTTTAATTTATTCTATCGTAGATGAAACTGTAGCTTGAGAGATTTCTATAAAACTTTTATTGTATATTGGAAAAAAAAGAAGAAGTCATTTAGACAGATCGAAGAAATATGTTATATAGTTTTCATATAAACCGATCATTTAAATTTAAAAATTTACACATGATTTGTAAGAAATGAGATTGAACGGGTAATAGTTTCCAAATAAACTGGCACATACATGTTTCTAATATGAAAATTTATAAAAAAAATAATAATAAAAATATAACAAAAAAGCTAACTTTGGCTATGCCGAAGTTGTAATACTCTTCCCGCCCCTTCTAGTAGTCTGAGAGTCTTGAAATTTAGAAGGTTGATGGATACGGGTCAGACACTTATAGTGTCTCAATTTCAGTTCCATAGTACAAAAAACAAAAAAGTTTTTCTTATAAGAACTTTCATTTGGATACCGGTTTGTATGGGGGATACCCCTACAGTGGTCCGATTCGGCTGATTCCGACAAATGTAATGCCTTAATAACTGAGGGACTAGTTTGCATACATACAGACAGACAGACGGGTAGACGGATATGGCTAGAACAACTCTTCTCGTATCGTATCGCTAATCAAGAATATATATACTTTATGGGGTCTCCGATGTCTCCTTCTGTGTGTTACAAACTTCATGACAAACTTATAATACTATTCACTGCATGAAGAGTACAAATATATTTTGGTACTCCGCTCAAGTTTAACATAACAAGTAAGCAGCTGCCATTTAGATTCGATTCGAAATTTGCCCAGATATCACATTCGTGTCACAGATTATTTCAAATGTGAACCAAGTCCGATACCTCGGTCTAATCCAGGATAAGCGCCTCGCCTGGCATACACAAGTTAAATCCATCACGGCATATTGCTTCGTAGAGTCACAGAAATTAAACTGGCTGCTACGTCTAACCAGTAAACTTTCCCTAGCAAACAAAAGACTGATTTACAGGCAAATTGTGGCCTCGACTTGGCTTTGCGCCATAAAAATTTGGGCCAACATAAGGCAAGTTCAGGCTTTGTAAAACAAGGATCTAAGGCAAATCATGGAAGCCCCATGGTTTGTCCACAAAACTACCCTGCAAAGATATCTCAAGTTATTGTATGTTTATACAATCTTTGATAAAATAACCAACGGTTTCAAAGGCGCCAGCACTCATCCAAAATGAGACACAACCCAAACTAAATAGTCTCCAAAGAAGTTGGTAAAAAATACAATACAGTCAATTTATTGACAGTATCTTCTAGCACTTGTCATCACTATCATTATATTGTACATACATTCCTTTATACTATTGAAAGCTACTATTCATACATGTATGCTATACTCTCATCCATCAATCCATCCAAAGACCAACATGATCATGATGTTGATGTTGTTGTTGATGTTGATGAAGATGATAATGATGTCCAAGTGACCATCTGAACGCATTACGTGCGCTACTACTATATTTTGTGCGTCGTATATTGTAGATACAAATGTTGCAATTGCAAATTACATTAATTTGTATTTTTTGTTGTTACATTTTACATTTTTATTTCGTTTGTATTTCTTATTGTTTTTATGTCATTCTTTCTTTATGCATTTTGTACTAAGTATGTAAGTTGGTGAAATTTTATTATTCATTTTGCAATTTGCTTTCACGTTGGCGCATTTTCTCTTTCTTGTTAAATTAAATTAAAAGTGCAAAAGTTTACTTTATACGCATAATAATGGTGGCATATTTTTGGAATTGCCATCATCATCATCATCATCACTGTCATAATACATACATCACTGTCAGAAATATATAAATACATACTTACATTCATATGTAGATATGTTGAAGCTTCCTGAATTCATTTTAATTTGGTATGCATTTCTTTTATTGAATTTTATGCTTAATTAGTTTTTTGTTTTTCTTTCATTTTACACTTAGTTTTTTCTATTATCATTTTCATTTAGGTGTTTCTTTTTTTTTTTTTTATTTAATTTCTTTTAATTTTTCTTTTTTCTATTATACAATCCTACCTACATTTTTGTTGCGTTTTGTGCTTCCTTAAGTGATTTAATTACATTTTTTCCCCATTTCTTTCATTTGCCATTACACACTTTTCTATTTTTAATTGCATTTATTTTCTTTATGGGTTTTTTTTTTTTTTTTTTTTTGTTAAATTTGTTACTATTTTTCTAACATAATTTGTAGTATTAACTTCATAAGTAGATATTTCTTTATACAATTTATAAATATTTTATCTTGTTAAGGGAACACATTATGGAAATGATTAGCATGATGACAGCGAATCGAATGAACCATCCAATCCATTCTTTTGTCTATTTAAGTATATCCAAGGAAAAGTCTCTCAAATTTTGATCTATCGAGCTATAAATAAGCAGAGGCAATTCCTAATGTGTTACACAGATAATATTGTAAATGATGATAATTCCTTTACTGGAAGAGGAAGTTAACCTTGGTTTATATACTACTAGATAATCGGGCAGACGTTGTCATGCCACTTTTTTGCAAATAATTACATATTAGGATACTGATTAGTTGACCTGATGAGATGTTGACAAAGTCGACTTGATTGATTCTAAACTTTATCTTCTTGCAAACCTCACTTTTTCGATTTGTCTAGATTTTCCGGGTGTTCGTGTTCTTATTAGATTTTTGTTTTTTTTTTTTGTTTTTTGTACTATCAAGTTGAAATTTGGACACTAAGTTTGTGACCCACATCCATTAACCATGTAAATTTCAAGACCCTCAGATTTCTAGGAAGGGGTACCTATCAATCAAAGCATCAACTTAGAACAATAAATCAGAAGATATTGTGTAAAAGGTGCGTGAAGAGATTACAGACTTCGTCATAACCAAAGTTAATCTTCTTGTTACTGGTTTTCTTTACTTTTTCCTAATCTTCTAATCTAATTATGAATAATTTCTTTATATCCTCAGAGTATGAAAGGTATGTAAGTTTCGGTGAAATCGGATAGAATAGTATAGCATTGTTTGCAAAACTTCTCCTCTATTGAAATTAATACTATGTATGTATATTGTATCTACATATTATAATTTATTATTGTTATTTACTTGTAGTACTACTAACCTTCCAATTTGATTTGCCATTTGCTGTTATATGTTTGCCACAAATGTTGTTATTATCTTTCTGATCGGTTTTGTTATTATTGTTGCCGTTGCCGTTGTTGCTAGTAGTTAAACATTTTGTACTTTTCTCATTGTTATTATTGTTGCTGTTGTTATTATTATTGTTGTTAATTGTGCCTTTTGAATCAATATCTCGTGATTTCTTGATCTGCAATAAAATAAATAAAAAAGAAATGATACAAAAAAAATTGTATTAATGAAATGAATAATGAATGCATTCTTAGTTTTAGTAGTGTTACAATTTTAAATATTAAATAAAGTATTTGTATTACATATGCATATTAGCTATACATAAATATATAGTATACAACATATTTCTATCTATCTATCTATCTATCTATCTATGTATTTCTTGAATACAAGTTAAGTTTTATAAATTCTTTTAATTCGATTTATTTTTATTTTATTTGCGGCGTTTTTTCAAAATGTCAAAACAAGTTTTTTCTTATAATCTTTACTTTGAACTTTAAACATTTTCTTGTTGTTACGTTTCTTCACGCAGTAAATAGTATTATATATTGTAGTATGTATTATAAGTTTGTTCGTAACACACAGAGGGAAACATCGAAAACCCCATAAAGTATATATAAATTCTTGATCAGAGCTACGAGATGAGATGATTTAGCCATGTTCATCTGTCCGTCTATATGTATGCAAACTAATCCCTCAGTTTTTGAGCTAAAGAGATAAAATTATGGACGAAGCGCTATTTTTTATCAAACGCAATACATGTGCCCGAATCAGCCGAATCGGACCACTAGGGTGTGTGTGGCGTTACCTCCCATACAAACCCTGAACCAAATTCATGTTCTTATTAGAAAAAGTTTCTCTTTCTTTTTTTTTTTTTTTTGGTACTACAGAACTGAAAAATTTTGGACACTATAAGTATCTGACCCATATCCCCCAACTTCAAACAAGTTTTTAATTTTTTTACTCGTTTTTATTGCATTTAAAATATTTTGCATTTTTGTGGTGTTTTATTTAATTTTTATATTACAAAAAATTAAAATTATTATTAAAATCTCCTGATGTTTCATATGCATTGAGGTCCCGAAAAAGTAATTTGTTTTTGCTATGTCAACAATGTGAGATATATATATATCATGCACACGTTGTGTTTAACTATGTGTTTCTCCATTTTGCATTTTTGTGGTGTTTTATTTAATTTTTATATTAAAAAAAATTAAAATTATTATTAAAATCTCCTGATGTTTGATATGCATTGAGGTCCCGAAAAAGTAATTTGTGTTTTGCTATATCAACAATGTGAGATATATATATATATCATGCACAAGTTGTGTTTAATTATGTATTTCTCCATTTTCCCGCTTTTTAGCACGTCGAAGTCTATCCTTTTCGCGTTCCTTCTTCCGATAATCTTCGTTCTTTCTACGTTCAGCGCGACGCAGTGCATCACGGGTTCGTTCCTGTTCACGATATTCTGGATTTAATCGACAATTAGCCCGACGAAGAGCATCGCGTTCACGCTCTTGATTGCGATATTCCGGATCTAATCGACGTGCAACCTTACGAAGAGCTTCGCGTTCTCGCTCCTTTTGCCGATATTCCGGGTTTTTACGTCGAACAGCATTTCGAAGCGCATTGGAAGATTTTTCAGTAGAAGCCTGGCATTTAGGAGGCATCTCAGAAAAACTAAATTTTATATTTAGAGAGATTAGTTTTCTTGAATATCGTGTGATAAAATGATTTTTCCAAATTTCTATTCAATTGAAATTTAAATAAGAATTCATTTGATTTCATAGGTATCTATGTTTTTCTATTTTTATACTCTTCACGTAATCATGAAGTTTGTAACACATAGAAGGAGACATCGGAGACCTCATAAAGAATATATATTATTGAATAGCGCAACGAGACGAGACGAGTTGATTTAGCCATGTCCGTCTGTATGTTTACAAACTATTCCTTAGGGAGGTAAACTCCCATACATATCCAGATTCAAATTCATGTTCTTATTAGAAAAACTATTTTGTTTTTTATACTATTAAACCGATTACTATGAGTTTCTGATCCATATCCACCAAAGGTGCGTGGAGAGTATTACAACGTCGTCATAGCTAAAATTTATCTTCATTATACAGTTTTTTTTTTTTATGGAAATTAGTTTCGTAATCTTATAAAATATCCGTGGGTTAGATTAGCTTGGAATGATTCATTAATTGATTGAATTCATATGGAATTCATCCAAAAGATTCTTGTCTGTGGTAAACATGTCGAAATTCGAAGCCAATAAAGAGCATTTGCTGTAGATTCCTGATTTTCTCGATTAATTAAAGGAAAAAAAAAACACCGGAAAGTCTTCGTATTCTTGTGAAAACTTATAGCGAGCTTGGTCCAACCGTCAAGAATTGATTTCAATGATTCAAAAGTGGTAATTTTAATGTCATTGGCAAAGAACGCGAAAATCGACCAAAACCGTTTAAATATGTCACAACATAATATGATGGCAGAGCAATTAAAAGCCTTTTCCGGAAAAAAAAACAAAAGTTTGGAAAATGGTTTCTACACAAACTGGTTGAACAGCACATAGAAAAGCGAAAAGAAAGCGATTTTTGTATCGGGTTCTGGCTGACGATGAAAAATTGATATATTTTAAGAAGAAGGGTGTCGTGTACTACGAGCTTTTCAAACCTATTGAAACTGTTAATACAAATCGCTACCGGCAGCAATTTGAACCATGCATTCATGATCGAAAAACGATCAGAATGTGCTAGAAGACATGACAAAATCATTTTGCGGCATTTCAACGCTCCAGCACATTTGCCAAACCAATTTCGCCCACCATAGTCACCAGATTTAGCTCATTCAGATAATCATTTGTTTTCACCGATAGGGGACATCCACCGGGTAAGCATCATTTCACAACATTCGATGAAGTGGAAGAATGGATGTTAATTAAAGGATGACTTTTTTTTTTTTTTAATTGGCATCCATAAAATACTTGATGATATATGATCATAAATTGTTGTAGAAAGCGACGGCCCTTACTTTGAATAAAACAATCGTTTGCCATTATTTATACATATATTATTGCGCATTTTTAATGGCATTTTAAACTTGTATACCAGTTATAAACAAATATATTTTACACATAACATTATAATTATACATTGAAGAAACATATGAATCTTTTTTGACAGGATAAATATTGATTGTTTGTTGACAGATAGTTTACAGATTGCATACACGGTATGAGCCCTTGCATATAGAACATTTATAATCACGATTTACATAATTTATTGGATTAAGAGAATAAAAATAATTTTCGACGCCGGCAACTATATAAGTGCCCTGAAAACGTAAATGGCGGAAAGTTAAATCTGTATAATTCTCCAAGCAAAAAAGCAGCATACGGTAAAGGACCATTTCAGTTGATATAAATGTGATGAGACGCCTTTCGGTTTTATCGATTGCCGTTTTTATAAACTTCCGAACAAGTTTAAGAAACAATTTAAAAATTTTAACATCGAAATAACGGACGGTCGCTTCAAATATATTTAACAAATTTTCTACGCTTGAGATATGCCGCATGAATTCCATACCACAGAGCTGGGCAAGTATTGACAAATTTAATTCTCTATTACCGTTTAAATTAATCCGAAATATAATCGCCAACTTGGCAAAACGTGCAGTGTCTTGTGCTGAGGAACCATCACCTAAAAGTCTGTGCTGTAGATGCAGACTTAAGAGCACATCCTTTGTTGGTATTTCATTTAGGCTCCTTATTATATCAAATTTCTGCTCGCCGTTTCCTTGTTGAACTCTACTGGTTTCCCTTAAGAGTTGTCGGAAGAACTTGTTTATTTCTTGGTTTAGAATATGGCGTTGCAAAGAACTGTTCGCGCCATTCGAAACATGGGTTGCGATGCAAAAATTATTTATAGAATGGGTGAAAATCAATAGGCTACTTGCAAGTTGTAGCATATCGGTGCCGCGCAGTGATTGTTCATCATTCAATTTCACATATAAGTAATATGCGCTATTGGCCACGCCAGTGCTTGAAACTACAATTGACGACACATTTATACTACTCACAGCCATTTGTGTAATTAAACTGACTTCCTGACCATTTGTTATTACATACGATAATGCTGTCGTAGCACCCGTAGCGCCTAGACTGACAACGCCACCAGCTATTCCGAACCAGCTGCAACGGGCCTCACTATCGCTGAATGAAGTCGATTGACCGTGTCTGTTCCGGTCATAGAGATCTGTCACGGATCGCACGGTGGAGTAAGCCGCTGTTGCAGTACCTAAAACTGTTGCTCCTATTATAATAGGCAGACCTAGAGGTAATATAATTGAAGCTGCAATCGGAACTGTTGATGCCAGGCTCCCGACTTGTGCGAAAGTGTCACCGACATTCAGCACTTTATTTTTAATGGTCGCCGCTGCTGTTGCTCTCACTTCCAATTTGACTTTGCCAGATTCACAAAAAGTATATATACCGTTTGCTGGGGCAACCATATAGCCCTTTGGCAGAGCATTTTTACAGACGAACTGTTTCCAATTCGGATATATTCGTCCATATTCATCTATAAAGACCATACAACAGCTATTACTACTATATCCTCGCATGCATTTTCTTGTTCGAAAAACTGGATGACAAGTGAAATTGGTGGCTTCTAATGCTTTTCCCTTGTTAGGTGCATCCGTAACTAAGATATAGATAATAGCAGAAATAAGTTGCCCATTAGTATATTTTCGTTGCATCCACACATTGTTGAAAATGGTTTTTCTTTGATTTTCCAACAGTTCCGGGTTTCTACCTTCTACATCTGGTAGCAAAGTTTTGATTTTCTGCTTTAGGACATCTGCCTGCGATGACGAAAGAGAGTCCCAAATAATTTCGGAATCAAGTCCACAACTGAGTGCAAAGTCTAATTGAGCACTAGTAGTTGTTCGTTGCATTGCATAATAGGTAAAACAATCAATTTAATATATAAATATATATATAAATATAAATTCGCACCAATGAGAATTTTTTTTTACTATTTAACGAAAATAAAAATTTGAACTGTTCTTAGTTTTGCTTTCAAGCTAAAACAATTTTTTATAAATTTTAAATCATTCAAATCTATTTTAGCCAAGCAAACTAGATTAAATTTTCTTCTCAAATTTTTCCTTTTTTTATCTGAAGTATTTTGACTATGTTGTCAATGAAGATACACTGATATCAAAATTTGACTATTTTTAACATTTCCGAAAACAAAAAAAAAAAAAAAAAAAAAAATTGATACAGATAAATCATAAGTGACTTGATTAAATCTATTTCAGTGTTGGCCCAAAGTTAATTTGATTCATAATTATGATTAAAAATAGTCATACTATAGAGACAGTTGTGTATGTGCACTGTTTTAGATTTTTAAGAGATCTGACGTGGTCGAACGGACTGAGCCATGAAGCACTTGCTTAGACGTAGGAATCCTAAGAACAGAAATGATAAAATAGATCTATCCATTCCATCAGTTCTCAATCTCCGTTTCAGTTCTTCTTTCAGTGTGTATTTTTTTCACATAGGAACAACTGACAGTTTGACTGAAACTGACGACTGATATGACCGTCTGAAAGATATTTTAGGCAAAGAGAAGACTTCAAATTATATATTTTAATTTTTTTTTAAGAATAATAATGCTAACTAAGTAAAAATTAACAAGTTAGTATGACTGCCGGGGCCTTCAGCTATCCATTCCAAATTAAGTTTACCAGACCAACAACGAATCAATTCAATTTTTGATGTTTTCTACTGAAGTCTAGCATATTCCAGAGAAAGCATTTTAGCATCGATCGTCTAGTTAATAGAGCTTCCTATTGGACATAATTGAAACAGTTTATAATTGGTCACGCAATGTAAAGCCGAGCATTAAGAGTTATGATTTTTTTTTTTTAAATAACGAGCGAAATTTATAATAACATATATTATCTGTTTTTTTTTTTTTTTTTTTTTTTTATATAATACATACCAAGGGAGACCAACTGAAGTTTACACTTATGATGAACTTTTCAAGGGAAATCAACCAAATTATGCTAAGCGAATCTTCTCTTATAGTTTACATATACCATAGATGTCATCTTTACTTACTTAGTAAATAAATACTTATATAAAATACAATTACGAAATTTGTTGCATTGATCCAATGGCTGACAAAGCTATGCTATTTGCTGGAATTTTTATTTTGTTTTCTGGCAAGAGGATGGATGGTCCTAAATTGGTGGGTGCACCCATTAGAAATACACTTACTTATAAATATTGGAGTTCCGTAGTTTTACGGATTTATTTGCCTATGATTTATTATCTTGGCTAGTAGCGCTCCTTTGAAATTTGATTGACTTTAAGGCCTCCTAAATGAGATTTGGAGTACTCTCTTGACCGAAGAAGGCTGAAGGCAATTAGCCAGTTATAATTATACATACAAATGTTTGGATAAAATCGACTTATTATTGGACTTGAAAAATTATGACATGTTTCCCAAAAAAAATTATACTGAAAACCAATCCAAACAAGACTTGCCTGCTGCAATCAAAAATATGGAGAAAAAGTCAAAATTGCTAAAAATAAATATATGAAAAATTCTAAATACATGAAATAATAAAATAAACAAATAAAGACACATAGAAACCGAAGCATATTCAGATACAAACTAGAACCACATTTGTAATTACAGGTGCATGAGGTGATCTGAGTGAGTGCTAAAGTGGACAGGGGACAGACAATTTGTCGTTGTCGTTAGCATTGAGAAACACTGCGTGGCAAGCAATGTGAACTACTTTTTATTTATTTATTTCATTTCATTGCATTTTTTTTTTTTTTCTTTTTATTACCAACATTTTTTTTTTTTTTTTTTTCTTATAAGTTTTATAAACAATTTTTAAATTTCTATATTTTTATAATAATTAAGTATGGCAAAAAGGCAAAAAAAGAAAAAAGAAAGGTGTGAGAACAAACAAGAAGAAAAAGTATCAAGAGAAGAAAACAAACAAACCTTCATATGTACATACATATAGTATATAAGTGGTTATGGTATCTAGATACATATATAGTATATTTGTTGTGATACAAATATTTAATATATGTATGTATAAAGAAAAAAGTTATGAATATGCAAATTAAACGTTCGCCGACTTTTTGTTATCGCCCTAAAGAAATTGAAGAAGAGGCAACAATAAAAGAAAAGACACAAAGAAACGAATAAACCCCAAAGGCCAATGATGATGGCTGTGAAAGAAGAAAGTTTTCGTTGTTGATTCTTTTACTTTTTATTTAAATACCTAAATTTTTTTATTGTATTCATATAGAAACAGTAAAGACTCTTTAATCTGGACTATTTTATTTATTTTTTTTTTTTATTAAAGTTACCAGATTAGTTAAATTAACATGGGGGAGCACTGGCTTCCATGGCCTTCGGCTTAAACTGGACTTTTGATAGTTTTCAGTAATCTGGCCCCAACTCAATGCTTCGGATAATTACCACAAGGAATTCAGACCACACTTCTTATTATTACTGGTATATTAACATTCATAGTTTCGTATAACTAAAGGCTTCGGATAATTAATTACATAAGAAATTCAGCCCAGACTTCTTATTACTCGTATACATATATATATTCTACGAGGGCAGTTAGATAAGTCAGTGCATTTTTAAATAAAACTTTGGTTTGTTTTTTTTTTTTTTCTTCAAAAAACATCTTATTTCTCAACGTTAGTCCAGCGTTTATACAATTTTGTTATCCCTTCCAAATAATAGGGTTTCTCAAAGTCTCTAAAATAAGCGTTTGTTTCACTGATCAACTCTTCATTCGATCCAAATAATCGTAGGGCGTCACTTGTGCTCATACGACCACAACGGAATTCAGTAAACCACTTCTTAATCATCGAAATTGATAGTGCAGAGTGCACACAGTATTTATAAAGCCTTACCTTGGTTTTGACAGTAGTTTGATTATTTTATATAGAGTTTTAATTGCTACAGTTGAGGAAGTTATATACATATATACTTATATACTTTACACTAGTTTAAAATATATTGTATGATGCTATAAATATGTACATGATTCTGGGGCCATGTAAATTATATGAGGGGTCATTTTAACTGAAATAGCCATTCTGTTTTATTAGTTTTTTATTATCTTTAAAATCTTGTAATATATAGAGGATATGTTGTCTATTTCTCAAAAGTTATAATTAGCTGAAAGTTAATTTTTTTAATTAAAATTGTAGTTCACAGATTCGTATGAAACTACATATGTATATTTTACATTTAAAGTTATTTATGATAGCAACATGAAATTACATATCAGTATCAGTACCTATACCTATATATGTACATATTCTTCTTTTATGATCATTTTTTAATTCACGGAATATCTATCTAGTATATAGAGTAGTAAATAGTTTGATTTCCTTTTTATTTCGTTTCTGCAATAATATTTTTCAGTATTAACATAGTTAAATCATTGACTATCCTCAATCTTTTGAAATGTTTATCGTGCCCTTGCCTGGTCTTATTATTATTACTGTAATTATTATTATTATTATTTCTTTATTATAAATTACTATATTTTCCTATTTTTATAATGCGAGTGGGTAAAAAAAAAAGAAAAAAAAAAAAAAAAAAAAAAATTAAATTGTTTTTAATTATATTTTTTGAATTTTGGAAATATGATTGGATTTTTTTTTTCACATAAAGTGAATGATCGTTAGGGGCCTACATCATGTGTAGCACTATGAGTATATACGAATATATAGAAATGCATAGTTATTTCACTCACTACTCTGAACAATCTCTCAGTATGCAGGCGCGCCCCCGCTGTGAAGTTGAAATCATGTGAAAAATCCAAAAATGGCAAAGTTAAAGGCGGGAAAAGCCAAAGTCAAATATATGTACATATACACATATTATGGTATATACCTAATAGAAAGAAAAAGTCACAGAGAGACAGACAGATCAACAAAAGAAGAAGCCAACACAGCGACGTCATCATCATCGTGATGAAGAAACAAGTTTTCAATAAACACTTTCCTTTCCATACAACGAACACTAAAAATATGCAAGTCGAACCTTGACAATTTTCCCCCACGTTTTCTACACGTTTTTCCAGAAAGATTTTCTTTCTTACATTTCTCACTCGCAACTTTTTTCTCATTTCATATATGTATGTAATTTTTTGTTGGTTTTGATTTTATTTTTATTTTTATTTTTTTTTTTTTTTTTTTAATAAAAGAAATGTCAACAACAGCAAAACATATTTTATTTTATAGGTAGTTGCATTTTTATTTTTGTTTCTTTTCAAGTTTACTCGTGTCAATGAAAATTCGCTTTCGCTTCAGTAAAACAAGAAAAATAAATACAGAAAAAATAGAAAAAAGTAAATAAAAAAAAAAAATTTCAAATAAATGAAATACACTTTTGATCATGGTGCACAGTTAATGATGCAGACGGAGATGCAGTTGGTGCTGCTTGTATTACTGGCTAATCCTGTTGCAGTTGTTGCATCTTCTTTATCTTCCTTGACTTGAATTTAAATTCAATGACACTTGCCACATTTGCTGCATCTGCTGTTTATATTTTTTATCAGAGTTTCTTAAACTATGCTCCAAGAGACAAGAGACTTTAGTGCTCTACATTGAATTTTTCAATTTGAAAAGAAATTGGAAGAACAAAGTTCGACTTTATAAGGCAAGTAATTCCAATATTGATATATGTACTACAAAAATACCAGTGTATCACTCTTATCATAGTATAGCAAAAGTTCGTTGTTATGTAAACAATTTGTAAGTCCATAAAGACCTGGATGTAGGACCGGATTTAGGTGTGTGGAGATCCGGGGAATTGAAGAAAGTGGAGTCCCTACTTTTCTGAGTGTTGAGCAAAAAGAAAACCAAAAGTCAAATGAAAGTTTGTGGAATCCCTCAAAGTGATGAGCAAAAAAGAAAAAAAAAAATTATGGTTTGTTGAGGCCTTCAATGTATGGGGGCACGTGCCCCGGTTGCCCCGTCGTCAGTCAGGCCCTGCCTGGAAGTACCATTCATCAGTGTTAAAAAATGTTATGTATATCAATTGTTTGAATAACCATTCTCATAGTCCTAGCAATTAGACAACATGTCATGGATGGCAAGCGCTTAAAAACGTTTCATGTCTTACACCTTCTACATAGGTTTCTTTAGATTTGAAAGTATATTGATTCACTAATAATAAAATAAACTCTTTTTTTTATACATATTTCAACTTTTATAGTGTTTCATTTTACTAAAGCCTCACAAATCCTATAATGTAACATACATATTACAAGATTTGTTGGTTGTCATAAGTAAGAGACCTTATTGATACATCTGAGAAAGTTTTATATGTGTAAAATCAACAAGAAATTAAACAATTTACAAATACTACTTACAATATTTTAAACGCTAAATAAGCAAGTGTCACTTTTTCAATTGAAGGAAATGTAACTATAATCTCTCTAATCTGATGCTATAGATGCTGATGCATTTATATGTTTGAGTGCTTCCAATCATGTCTACCATATTAATTTGTTACACAATTTTTGGGACTTTCAGAAGAAATTTCGTACAAGGGGTCAGTAGAAGGCAGAGGCCAACATATAAAGCTATGTAAACACTAGGCGAACGATCAAGAGCGAACTCATTCGTTTGCTTGCGATAAGACGCACGAAACACGTTCAAAGAATGCATTCTTTTGTTGCAATGTGGACAGCAAACAAACATCGCACGTTTACGTTCGTTCGCCTAGTATGCACATTGCTTAAGAATTCGTTTAATTTTCAAAGTAAAGAGTTAAATGATGATTCTTAATTTTTCTTGACCTTCAGTTAAGTACATATTTATATTGTTAAAAAATATAATGAAATATAGTATATACATATTGTATAATTAGCGTATGTTTCTCAACTGATAAAGTTTAAGAAACTCTGCTTTTTATTATTGATTTGTGTGTTGTTGCTTCATTTGTTGCATGCTGATGTTTGCTGAGTGCACGCGCGCATAAGTCACAATGCAAAAGTTTGTTGTTTAAATCTTTCATTTCGAGTATTTCACTTTCTATCGTGTAGAAAATTCGTGCAGAAAAAAAAAAAATTACAAATAAAAATGGAAAATATAATCAAATGAAAATAAAATAAAAATGGACAAAAAGATTTTGCAGCTGCAACAAACTCATGTCATATTGTTGTTGTTCATTAGGTGTTATGGGAAATACAAAACAAAAAAATAACAAAAAAAAAAAAAAAAAAAAATTATACAAAATTGTGAAAATCATTTACCTTTTGGTTAAATCTTTATTCGAAACTGATAATTTTTAAATGATTTTAAATGAAATTAAAAGACTCTTTAATTAAAAGAAATACTACAATACGAGTATTTTTATATGGATGATATCCCGCAATTTCATCAATCTGAGTCTACACTATGAGAAACCTCACTAGCTCGATTGCTGTCCATCATCGATAGATACTTATTTCCTCAATTGGGGCATGTGGTCTCTCTGCCTCCTTTGCAATCATTTGGCCCAATGTTCTCAACTTCAAAGAGTATCAGAAGAAATGCCCACTTATCCAATATTAAATCTTAATTATTCCTTTAAACAATTTCAAATTTTAATTTAGAAACGATATTCTTTTCCTAACATCACTATTATTGTTTCACAGTGCGACACTATTGAATCTATTATAATAGTAAATATATTTAAGTTTATTAAGAATAGAATTAACTTTATTTCAATATAAGTATACAGATAATATTAAGTATAATATAATAATTATAATAAATTGATAATTGATTATAATACAAAATTTACCTATTAAAATATTGAGTCTCAGCTAATTGAAAATTTTACACTTTAAAATTCTTTTTTTTTTATAACAAAAACTAAATTCACGGAAAGACTTTGTCCTGCCTTTCCTTCCCAAGAAATTAATGAATTGGATGACCTGATCAGTTGTCAAAGGCGACTTGATTGATTTTAAAATATATCTCTGAGTTTTATATGCATCTCACTTATACACCTCACTCTTTTCCCTTTTTTTAGATTTTTCGGCTGTTCTTTTGGGGGTGTTCGAATTTTCTTTTTCCTTAAACCTTTCTCAAGAATCACTCGGTCCATTCGTGAAAACTGTATGAAAATCCGTTCGGTACTTTTAAGTTTATCGCGTTCAGAAAGACTTTTTTTTTAACATAAATTTCGATTCAGCAAAATACATGGCAGTCCTAAACAGGTTCATAGAATTGTTCAGCAGATTTTAGACTCTTTTTAAAAATAAAGAATTTTGTTGTGTTGTACATATTTCTCGATATTCAACAAGCCTCCGAAGGGATCTTTACAAATTAAAACATATAGTTCCTGCTCCCCATTTTTCTGTTCTGAAGAGTTTTCTTGAGAACAGTTAATTCTTGGTGGCGGTTAAAGTAGACAAATAAACAATCATAGCGGGAATTCCTTAAGACAGCTTCCTTGGACCAGTTCTTTCTACGATATTTACTGATGACATGCCCCCATATAGTTCGGATCAAATGTATATGGGATGATACTAATTGCCCACTGCAAGGTAGTCAACTAGTGCACAATTATCTAGACCATCGGTCTCCAAACTACGGCCCGCGGGCCAAATCCGGTGTCGTCAATCCGGCCTGCGACAGCTAATGACTTATTGTTGTTGTGATAAGTTGGATAACAATGATCTAGACGAAATCTGCGTCCAGGCAGACGCGGCGGGAGACTTCGTTTTATGTATAGATAAGTATAAAAATCATGTGCTCACCTTTGTCATGACATTCAAATTAATACCTTGAAATTCTGGTTGGCTTACTATTGCCAAGATTTCTTCCCGGAATAATTCAATATCAATAATATCAGTAGCCCTCCCTTGTTGTTACAACAAGTACATTTTCGAAATTCTTGTATTCAATCATATTTTACTTATTTTCTTTTAATGAAGAAGTTAGACTCACTTCTCCGGCCCTCAAACACCTCCAGACTGCAAGCATGTCAAAACAAGGCTCTCAGAAGAATCACGGATGGACACTTATAAGCAATTTTTAGTGGTTTTTGCATTAAAAAAATGGTTGAGAAAAACGCCCTACATAGTATTAAAAGAAATTACGGTAGTAAATTTTTATTTAAGAAATTATTTTGATTTTTTTTTTCAATATTTACAACTTTGTTTAGAGTCTCTTAATGGGATTTAGCTGCCTTTTTATTGAGTCAGCAAATGTCACAAGAAATAACAATAGTACAAAAAACAAAGTAAATGTTAGAAGCATATTAAACACAATCTTATGTCATTTGAAGAATAGAATTTTTAGTCATCAATTCCTATAGTTTTTTTTTTTTTTTTTTCTTAAGCATAAAATAAATAATGAAATGAATTGATGGCACACTTTACTTTTCTCCAGAGAAATCTTGCCTCACTAAGCAAGCAAATAAAGACAACAAATGATGTTGATGATGATGATATCCATGGGCGTACCGAGAGGGACCTCAGACTGCAGCCAATCGGGCCAATGAAAAATGTTAAAAAAATCCTGATATGTTTCTCCCAAGTCAAAAACTTAATTACACCACTAATAATAATAATGACGTGCTGCCTTAAGTAAGTTTATCTTCATTGTGCATCTTTTCTTACTACTTTATTTCTAGTGCAAATCGCTAAAACTAAAGTTAAAGATAGTATTTTGTTTTTGGTATTGGTCGGCAAAGTGTAGAAAGACCTCAAACAGCACAAGCCACAAAACTAAACACAGCTGCAACAATAGTATCTTAACTTACATAGTTTGTATCTACTTAGTTATGGAAGCTGATGATGATGGTGTTGGTGATGGTGATGGTGGAGATTGAGTTGATGGCTCATAACAAAATGCCATAGGGAAATAAATACTAACAATGATGATGATGATCATCGTTGACTTTATCATAATTATAATTGTCATCAATGTTGCAACGAATTATTGTACCAAAATAATAATGGGATGATGGATGCCTTCTAACAAAATAAAAAAAAAAAAAAATATACAATAAATAATAAGTACTTTTCACCTTAAAAAATAATTTAAGCGAAACAAAGCGAAAGTGTGACTGACCTGAACCTTTTTTCTGCCAATTATAATTTTAGTTTTTAGAGTTTTTGTTTTTGTAATTCTTATAATTTTTAATAAATTTTATTTTTTATTATTATTTAAAAATTTTCTTTTCTTTTTAAATAGAAAAATAAATACATATGTAGGTATACTTATGTGCATGCGTGAGTGCGTCATACCGCGCCTTTTAATGATTTCGAATGTGTATCTTGAATACTAAGTAAAAAGATATCAATGAACGTGTCTAGTTAAAGACAGAAAAAACTGGGTTGGGCAAATTATATTCTATGTACTCTCTGCACTATACTGACTATTGTGATTTTTAGGGAGTGTTCTAGTAACACATAGAAAATGCATAAAATACTCAGAAAGAAATACATATAAAGAAGTATGTCACCCACTCACACATGACATGTCGGGCGCATTAACATTGAGAAGGCTTCTTAATGTCTTCTACTTCTACTTATGGGAATTAAGTATTTCGTATCTAAATAGTACAACAATTACATCTATTATCTGCCCATCTATCTATCTATCTATCTATCTATCTATCTATCTATGTTTATAGGTTTTTGCAAATTCAATTTTTGGTATGCTTATGAAATTTTAAATGATCTTGGAAAGTTTCTGAAGAATTTTTGTTTATTTTTGTATTATTTTATTTTCAATGCATAATAAGTTTAAGTTTGAGAAAAATCACAACCAAAACAGAAATAAAAGTATCTTATTATTCATATTATTTTTTTATAATTTAAAAACTAATTAAACAAACACGAAATACGATTTTTCTAAACCCAAATTTGTCGAATTTCCTGCACTAAGCTTCCGTTAAATTGATGAAACTTAATTTAGTTTGATTATTTTTTTATTTTAGATTTTTCCCATTTTTTAAATCTAAAAAAAAAAAAAAAAAAAAATGAAATGACCTTCAAATTTATTATTATTTTGAAAACAAAAATTGTATCGTTTTCTTCATCTTTTGACCATAACTCAACTTGATGATTATGATGATGATGATTATTATTATGATGATTATAATAGAATGACACCAGCAAGAAACATACAAAATAACAATTACACTTACGCTAAAAATGATGAAATTATAGAACGACAAATGATTTTAATTTTGGAACAATGCCATAATTATTTAAAATGCATTATAATCATCTTATTGTAGAATCATAATTTAGGAGCTACTTATGTACATAAAGACATACGTATGTATGATGTAATAAGTTGATTATATTAAAGATAGATTAGCTAAATATTCCAGACAATCACAAATATGAACTACATATAAACATTGACCATCTGTTAGCACACAATAATCACTGACCAATACAACCTCAATCCTGAAGTTTAAAAGGCTAAATTTTGTTTCTTTATTGCAATGGAGCAGACAATGCTTTGCCTTGAGTCACAAAGTTGACTCTTTCATTCTTTTTCAAAAATATTTTTCGCCATCTTAATGTAAAAACCTGGACATATTTTTACTCATAAAATAAGCACATTATAGAGTACAAAAAAATCGTTGATTGGCACTTAATAAATAATTATTTAAAAAAAAAAAAGCTAATAAAGTTTACAAAACTGAGATTAAATTAAGGAGATGCTCGAACATCTGTAAATACTTTTAGATATTGTTGCATATTCATATATGTATATCAGAGTTGAGTATGGAAAAATAAATACTACTCTATAAAGTTATGTTGACACTACTTTGGACATATGCCATGCATACTTGTGGTGCCCCAAAAGTAAAGCTAGAACTACATAGCACGCTTTGTGGCTTAGCGAGCTTTGGACACTTCGGCTTCAAAAGTTGAAATGAATGAAATCGTATGAAGCATGTTACACAGAATTTTTTTTTTTTTTTTAAGCCAAAACATTCGAAAGGTGATAAACTTTTTGAATGCGCAAAGAAATTTTTTATGAATCTGTTTTCGAACCAAAAAATTAATTGTTTGGTGTTGTGGTGAGTTGCATATACGTAACTGTTTTTGTGAATGACAAACAATGATTTAATGTTATTTCTTTTTGTTTTATCTTTACCTACGGAATCTCGCGAACTTGAATTCTTGAAAGCGTAGAAAGCCTATATAATACATAAAGATCTTAGCGTTCCCTTTTATTAAAGAAGTAATAGTCAGGGTGACTAAAAAAAAAAGACTTAGAAAGACTGAGTGACCAAGAAAATCAATAAGCAACAAATTTCTCAATAGGAATGACGATGTTAGACGTTTGAAGAGATTTCATATCTTAAACTTACCTACTACATTTTAAGATATGTATTTATAAAATCTTATGATATTAAGAAATATTTACATATATACTCGTATAAATATATAAGTATATAATAGTTAGACTCAAATGAGTTTAACAATTCTACTTAATAATTTATTTCACACAATTCGCTGGTTGAAATAAAAAAAAAAAAAAAAAAAACATATATAATTTTCCATTAGAAACCAATTCAATTATACAAAAGCGATTCTTCAAAATCACATAGAGAAAACAAAAGAGGTTACTTAACATTGATGTTAATTGATTTTTATTAGATTTGGATATGTCACATATGTTTTTCAATTTGATATCTCGAAAACTTGAGAAGTACACAAGTCAATTTGCCTTGCTTGCTGAATATATCATTATAAAAACTTTGAAATAAATAGTTTTTTGATTAAGTCTCTTACATCCATTTTAATGCAATACAATTAAACCTACTATATTAATTTATAATCCATCAACAAAACTACAATATTTATAAGCACTAGGGTTGCATCCAACTGATTTCATCAACAAAGAACACAGTTTGAGTATCAGAAAACTAAAGTGCTATTTTAGTTAATTTTTTGTAGGATAAATTTAGGGGTTGTTTGAATATCTCCGATCTCGGCAACGGTATGTGCCCTTGGGACCAAAACTATTCTATCTTCAAGCCAGCAACCAACCATACACATTCACAAAATTTCTATACAATCAGATGAACGGTATGCCAGCGCATAACATACGAACAAACAAAACACTAATTTTTATATCTAATATAGATTAGATTTTCAAATTGCAATATTGATATATTTTTAGATGGACGGAATTTTCTTATTTGATTGGACATTTTCATTATTACAATTATCATAGTTTTTAGTAATGTGAGAATATGATACAATATATGAAATGCTGAGGAAAAAGAACTTTTTCCAGTGTATTTTCATATTTATAAAGAATACAATGCAATCAAATTATAGATAGAAGATACTTGAAGAAGATGACAAGCACAACAAAACGCCTTCAGTTTTTTAAATACAATTGGTTTACCAAAAAGAGAGTTATAAATACAGACGTAGACACAGGCAGAGAAATACCATAAATATACATATGTACTATTTTGTACTATTTACTATAAATAAAAAATGAAATAAGATTGTATGATCAAGACAAATTGCATTTATCAATGAAACAACTGTGTGGGCTTCTAATCTTTAACCAAGAGAACGGGGATCAATTGTCTTGACTTACTACTACTTAATTAAAAAAGGAAATGCACCCAAAAATAAATATTGTAAATGATGATGACCGGATATAGTAGAAAAGTTATTGAATTAAAACTTGTTCAATGTTAATCTTTCCCCATGATGACTTATGACTTTATTTTGTATTAAAAATCCGCGAATTAATCAAATTAATTCAATTAACAAAAATGAATGCGGCAGCTACTGTAAGTTTTCTGTCTTTTTAATAATTATTAATTTTTTACTTAACAATTACAAAAGTCGGTCAACGTTTTATGCTTACAAATCGTGGGCGTTGCGAGTTCAAGGCTGCTCGTATAAATGAAAAAAAGACAAAAAAATAAATAAATAAAAAAAAATGAGTGCAAAACAAAAAGCAAGACAAAAAGAAAAAAAAAAATAATAAGAAAAAAACTGAGAAATGAATCAATAAAATACAAAAAATATAAATTTCGACAAATCTTTGGGGCATGTGCAATAAAAAACAAAAAATAGAAGAAAAAACACTTTAGTAAAAGCATGCAAAATTTCAATAAAAAACTTTATATATACAAAAATTCATAAGAAAACAAAAATTAATATTGGAAAGTAAAGGGTTTTTATTTCTTTTGTTATTCGCTTGAAATCCATTAAGAGTAGCTACCTGCTGTTGTTGCTGACTGATTTTTATATAAACATCATCACAAAACAACAATATGTATCAGCAATAAACTTTAAAAGATATAAAAATTCATTTCATTTCCAAAGCAAATGGCAAATTATACTCGTACAAATGTATCTGAGATTAATAGTAGATAAAATTATAAAATATTACAATAAAATAAAACATATCATTTGATGTGAAAGCTTTAGATTTCGGTAGTAGAATAATTACAATTCTAATTTTAAATGTATTGTATATAAAATTTACAATAGTAAAATAGTAATGATTTCTCATTTTATGGATGCTACGAGTATTACGAGTATTGTAAGTTTATATGATAAATATTGTTTTGAAAAACCGTAGGTGCTGATCGATATGCAGCGTTTCCATGAAATGAACAGAACTCAAAAACTCAAGATATAAGTTTTATTTTCTTAATTGTGAGTTTTATTTTCTGAAAATAAAATATTACTCAGAAATGAGTTTTATTTTGTGAGTACAAAATAATACTGACAAATGAGTTTTATTTTCAGAACAATAAATTACTTAGAAATGAGTTTTATTTTGTGAGTACAAAATAATACTAACAAATGAGTTTTATTTTCAGAATAAAAAATTATTCAGAAATGAGTTTTATTTTGTGAGTACAAAATAATACTGACAAATGAGTTTTATTTTCAGAACAAAAAATTACTCAGAAATTAGTTTTATTTTGTGAACAATAAATAAACCTCAAGAAATAAGTTTTATTTTTTGAGTACAAAAAATTCTCTCAAATGAGTTTTATTGTCTCAGTATATCATACACACTATTGAGAAAACAATAGAAAAAATGTAGTAAATTAAGGAATTATACACGAGTCAATACATTCTAAGAATTTCGGCTACAGTTTTTGTAAATAGGGAAATAAAATCACCGAGTATATTCTTTTAAACTGCAATGCACTAGTATGATACTAAGGAGATAGTCAACAAACAAGCTAAGAACTCCCGAATATGTGATATACAGTTATCTGTGTAGCATTGAAGATAAGTATGATGACAGCCAACTTTGAAGTGGACGAAAGATAGTATCAGTTGATTTAATTGTGTCTAGCCCCACAAAGATCCCGGGCTCTTACGATCGCAGCTAACGACGATTATTGTATGTAGACTGTACTAACCACAAGAGGAATCTGGTTAGTTGGGAGTTATGAAAACATCCACCACACATAAAGGGCATCTCGGACATTAATGATTTAGGATAGAAGTTAATTAAGAATCTAATGACTTGATAGAATAGGTTAGTGTGCCGATTCTTGGCTGTTAACATACGACAAACGAACAAGCAACCAAAACTCGACATTTAACAACACAATCAATATGGAGACAGTCTATGATTAAATGTGAAGTGTACAAATAGAAACCAAGAAACCTTGGCAACAAAAGCATTTTTCTATCTTTCTGTTTGTTCAACTTTCTTTCTAAATAAAATAGAAAAATAATATGTGCTTTGATTGGTTTCTTGTGGTTGTCGTTAGTTAGCTAGTCAACAAATCACACTAAACACAAAAAAAAAAAAAAAAACAGTAATAGTAACACAAATTTAAAGGAGAATAAATTAGAATAAATTCGATAAAGAAAAGAAATTCAAAGTAAAAAATAAACAATTTACGAGCTATAAATGAATAGAGGTGGCCATAGAAGAAGTAACAGGGGCGCACATTTGCTCGCGTATCTTTTAAGTTTGTTTAAATGTTTTAACGCTTCTTTTGTTATTTTCGAATTTGTTGTAAATTTTATTATTGCTATAATTTGTTGTTATTGTTGTTATGAACAATTAATTTTGAGTTAATTTTTGCATGTTTTTTCTTTTGTTCAATAAAATAAAGGAAATTATTTTTGCACGCCGCAAAAACACACAACAAAAGACTTAAGCAACGAACTTGCTTACTTACTCACTCACTCAACATTTCGATTTGGTATCCAAAAATTCAATGTCAATGTTTTCAATTTTTCTTTTTAATTTTTATTTATTTATTTATTTATTTATTTTTTTTTTTTTAATTTTAGTTTGTCTTTCATTGTAATTTACAAAATTATCAATTAAATACATTGAACTTTTGTTCTTTTATTGTTACAAGAAAACAAAAGAATATTCTTATGTATAAGTATTTTAATAATTTTGAATGCAAAGATTGTGGCTTTCTCCACAATGAAATGAAACCAACCGACAAAGGAACGAAATCAATGAACAAACAAACCACAAAAGAAATGCAAACAAAATAACCTCATCCACAACAATGAGAAGAAAAATAAGAAATAAAAATTATATGGATGCATATGAAAAAAGAAACCAATAAAAAAAGACTAACTTTGGCTATGCCGAAGTAGTAATACTCTTCACGCCCCTGCTAGTGGTCCAAAGGTCTTGAAATTTATATGGTTGGATATGGGTTAGATACTTATTGTATCCAAAATTCAAGTCGATAGTACAAAAAAATCGAAACGTTTTTCAAATAAGAACATAAATTTGGGTCCAGGTTTGTAAGGGGGTACCGCCCACCCCCCCCCCCCTCTCCACCATTAGTGGCCCGGTAGTGGATATGGGTCAGAATCTTAAAGTATTCAAATTTTAAGACGATAGTACAAAAACCCAAAAGGGTTTTTAAATAAGAACTTTAATTCGTCTGATTCCGACAAATGTACTGCGTGTGATGGAAAGAAAGCTCTCTAGCTCAAAAACTGAGGAACTAGTTTGCATAAACAGACTGACAGACGGACATGGCTATACTCGTCTCATCGGGCTGATGAAGAATATATATACTTTATGGCGTCTCCGATGTCTCCTTCTGTGTGTTACAAACTTCATGACAAACTTATAATACTATTCACTGCGTGAAGAGTATAAAAACAAAGTTTTCTTACCTTAGACAACACACATGGACAAAATAATAAGCATATCTTTATTTTTTATCATGATTTTAATACATACTTTGGTATGAAATGATTATTTATGTTAGCATGGTACTGCATTCCGATCCTTAGATAATAATCCTCAGGAACACTCTTGCTCAGACACCTGTGAACTGTCCTTCAGTCTCTCCAAATAATAAAATTAATCCTTCAAAGCGTAGTGTTAAACACATGAGGCTGACTCAAAGCATGACAGAAAACTGACCTTACAAGTTCATATTTAGCGCAAGCATCAGTAACCCATTATTAACAGTAGAAGAATGTCTTGGCATCTTGATAAAAACTTTCACAATGTATCAAAACCGGATTTGACATATGGAATTCAAGGTGCATCGCAATGTAACTTTGAGATGCTGCAGAGATTCCAATCAACTATTCTGCATAGATGGGTTATGCTCTGTGGTATGTCAAGAACTTGGTAGATTTAGCATCAGAAATTTGGTATGACTTGAAACCACCCCCAATGAACTTGCCATAGACTTCCTAGACTCTAATAGGTATACCTACCGACTCGAAAGGATTCCCTGAATATTCAGAGTCTTTTAAAACCAAAATAATGTCCTAATGTGATTGTCAGCAGATAACCATATTGTCACTCTTATCATATGTACTACATTTGTATCCTTGCGAGCAATTTCAGTAAACATCGGGTATATAATCTCCTGATAAATGTATCAAAGAAAACACCAATTAACTAGAAGGAATTAACTATTTATAGAAAATATCCCTGCTATGCAACAATAAATTTCAGACATGTCCGCCCGTCTTCCTTCAATTGAATTGATTCAAACTACAATAAAAAGCTAGAAAAAAGTAACACAATATCAAATTAACTAGTTATTATTTTATCCATGAGTGTATATCACATTCATATATAGTATGATATTTTATTATCAATACATATAGATACAAATATGTGGATACAAGACATAGATAAATACCAAAATTGTTGAAGTTCTCGCCAACGATGCGGAACAGACGTTAATACTATAGTAAATGTTAATCGATGATAATGATGGTGATGGTAATGATGATGTTAAAGTTGTTAGACATGAATGTTGTTTGCAGTTTTGTTGGAAAACCAATATTAAAATGTTATTCATGCATGACTAAGCTTTTAGTTAGGTATAACCTCTTTCATCTTGGACAGAGTTTAGATAAACAAAAATCAAAAAATCAATTCAACAAAAATTGTTATATTTTTATGTGCACCATCATCTACTACTTAATTCAGTTCAGTTCAGTTCAGTCCAGTCTATCAAAAATTTAACTGAATTTTGAAACTCCTAACTTGAAATGTTCAAATGAAAACTGGAAGAACATTTTGTTGATCAATTATTAAACTTACAATGTTATATAAAATATTTCATCACTACTCAAAGATGTTATTGCAAATTCTAATATAATTTAGTATATATACGATAAATAGCTATTACATCATATCATCACTTTTATTTCTTGATAACTTTGGTTGCTTTTGAAGAAATATAAATTCTTGGGTCTCACATTTCTTTGTAGGCCGCAGTAACAAGATTCTGCTCTTCTCCTAATCAACAATTTTTAAGACATAATATTTTCTCATATATTGTGATATATATATATATATATTATAAAACAAAATCCCTTTGCTGTGTCTGTCTGTCTGAACGTGATAAACTCTTAAACTACCAAATGGATTTTCATAAGGTTTTCACCAATGGACACAGAGATTCATCAGGAAGGTTATAGGTGTATATTTTTATTAAGGTTTTGCGGATATTGGCTGACCTATGACGATCATTTACATCACTTTACAAAATCCATGCAGTCAACTTTGTTAACCACTAAACCAAACGTCGTAGACAACAGAAATCAGTATGGCTGATAAAGCAGTATAATGTGGTGAAACGGTAGACTAAATTGTTATATTGGTTTTCTTAATGTAACTATTCGTTCGAAATGTTTAATGGTGTAGGAGTTTTTAAAAGATGGAGTGGGACTTGAGAACCAAAAAGTGATACCCTCATGCTTTCCAAGTGTTGGCAGGAGTCCAGAAGATGGTCTGTAATGAGGTCAGCCACACAAAAAGAGGGCATGGTGGATTAACGGATCCTTTGAGGAGATGTTGATGCGTGATCCGAGTATGTCCGAATGAAAGATCCGTATGCCCGTCTGGTTAAGTTGAAACTGCGCCCATTCCGCCAATTTCTTCGTTTGAAGACGACAGATAACGAGGTTTTTTAAGTCTTTGGCGAAGATAAGTGATAGAGCAGTGCTGACGTATCAGTCATGTCAGATTGCTCTAATCTTTGAACATTTGGGATATATTTTATATTCTATATAAAACAAAGTCCCTTTGCCGTGTCTGTCTGTCTGAACGTGATAAACTCTTAAACTACTGAATGGATATTCATAAGGTTTCATGTCAGATTGATCTAATCTTTGAACATTTGGGATATATTCTATATTGATTGGCATTTAGGTAAGCACTTTCCAAATTGAAATCTTTTTGATTTTTGATCGAGGAACTTCAACTATATAATATTAGCGAATGGCAATGGGAAACTTGAACGAATATGCATAGCTAGAATTTAATTGGTAGATTGAATCCCATGATCACACTATGGTTTTCTGCTCTACAAACACCATGAAAAAGTGATAATATTTATTCAAACTAAGTATGTACATATGTACCTACTATCGTGTGAAAGGGGAAAAATAAAAAATGGAAATGGATTTTTCTTTTGCTGCAACTTTTAACTTTTATCATGTTGATCATTGATTTTAACATGAAAAATGTTTTAATGAAATTTATTTACTAGTATAGTCAAGTCAAAAAGATTTATGTATTAGGCTTTATCAAACAAAAAAGAAAGAAACAAACATCTAAAAAAAAGAAAATCAACAAAGCCATAGAAAATCAAAAGAATTTCAAAATCTTTTACAAAAAAAAAAAAAAAAACCTATTCAACATTTCTTCATATTGCAAAATACTTGTAGTGTGTACAAGTTGATCAATCGTTTGTTGAATTGTCTGTCCAGTCCTGTCCTGTCCTATCATGTCTCGTTTTAACTTTGGAGCCACCTAACCACCCCCCCCCCTCTGTGTCACTCTCTTTCTCTATGTATAAAATAAGCAATATTACAACTTATACTAAGTAGTCGCTTAAAAACTTACTAGACACAGTCGCAGTTTGTTTACCTTAAAAAAACAATTGAATCTTGTATAGTTTTATCGAAAGATGTCTTGACGAACAAATTTCATTCGAATTTTAGATATTTCATATTTTTTTGTACTAAATATCCTTTGCAACTTTGCAAAAAATTATTAGGATACTGATTAGTTGACCTGATAAGATGTTTCACAAAGTCGACTTGATTGATTCTAAACTTTATATGCATCTCACTGTGAGGTTTGCATCACTTTTTCGGTTTGTTTAGATTTCCAAGCTGTTTTTGTGGGTTTTTGTCGAATTTACTTTTCTTCTAAACCTTCCTCATGAATCACTCTGTCCATTGGTGAAAACGATATAAAAATTCCTTCTGTAACTTTTGAGCTTATCGCGTTCAGACAGACAAACGCGGTGGGGAATTTTGTTGTATAATATGTATAGATACCAACATTTCTTCCAATTCATTGATTCTGAGATTGACATCTTGATAGATTTTCACAGAAATTTAATAGAAAACGGCATTGTAAAAAAATTATTTGTAACGTTTGTCGTATTTTGTATAGACAATATGCCACCAGTACCATCATCGCCCTTAATGTATTCTCTTTACTACCATAGAGTAGTAGTAATCACTGGAGCCAAGCAAATATCGAGTGATCATGAGTACTTAATTTTTTTGTAGTCTGTGCAAGATGCAAGAGTTCGACAAGTGAAAACCTTGGACCACTTTTCTGTTTCTCTTTTATTTCTACTACTAACTAAGTAGTATTTATCTGAATTTTTGTTTACTTTTATATTGTCATTGTGCCATGTTGCTGATGTTGCTGGTAAGACAAGTTAAAATTAACTTTATTCTCTTGTTTTTGTTTTTTGTTATTTCTTAGTTTTTATTATTATTACTTATTGTAGTATTTCTTTTTTGCCTTTGTTTTGTGCCTTTGTAGCTTTTTGTTTTGCTGACAATGACTATGATGATGATGGTGACGATGATGATGATGATGATGATGACGATGATATTTGTCATTTTGTTTGATGCAAAATGTGTCGTTTCTTTAAATGGCTTCACAACACAATAACAAAACAAAACAAATAACAAAAACAAAACAAAAAAAAAAAAAAAACCATCAAATTCTCATACAAAAAAACAGAAAAATTTAGTCAAGCAACAAATGACTGAGAAAACAAAAGATTTTCACCCACTTTTATGGAGACACAGGGAGAGAAGATACAGATACAATATATGGTATGGTATGGTATGGTATGATAGATACTCAACAGAATACATACTTACAATTTCTTAAGTATGTCTTAAAGTATTTCCATGCATGCATATGCTTAGTTAAAAGTTTTCTTCTTTCTTTCTTTCTTTATTTAATTTTTTATTTCTTAAATCGAATGAGAAAAGAAATCAAAAAAAAAAAACAAAAAAAAACTTTTCATTTCTTTTGAAATCGTGAGTAAAAGAAGGAGAAGCAGAAGTAGCACCAACTACCAACTTACTACCAATGGGACCCACTTTCACTGATGCTTAATAATATTAATAAAAACAACAACAGCAACAGCAAAAACAACGACAAAGATAACGATGACGACGACGACGACAATGATGATGATCATGTTAATGATAATGATGACGATAACAACGAAAATGCCAATAAGACTTTTTCTTCTTCACAAAAAATATAAATAAATTTTCGTATAAAATAACATTTCTATATAGTAATATGAATGACTATTATAATAATGATGATGATGATGATGACGATTATGATAATGTAATCTATAAATATGTAGTATATCTATCTGCCTGCCAGTCTGCCTTTCTTCAACATATCCATGCGTGTATGTAGATTTACTATTCCCATTTTGTGGATCGCTTAACTTAAATTAGTTATTTTTTTTTTTAATATTTGTATTTTTACCGTTTCGCTACTTTTATAATAATTTTTCCAAAAAATTTGTATCTTTCAGTGATGATCAACTCAACGCAACTACTTTCGATTTGAAAACTAAGAAATTAGACTTGAGGCAATATATTGCATGTAATAGTAAATAAAATATCAGCAGCATTACATAATTTCATGTAACGCATTGTGAATTTTTTTGTCAAATGAATGAATTTTATGATTAATTTACAATCTTTCTAATGATAAATAATACACTACTTAACAATAACAGTAACAATAATAATGATCATAATACTTAATGTATTACAAAAAATATGTAAGCAAGCAATTGTACAATTACAAATTACATCAGTGAGTAACTGAATGAGTGAATGATTGAGTGAGTGACTGATCAGATTGATCAGATTGATTGCTGATTATGAAGACTTATTATTGGTAAGAGAGATCAATAAATAAAAATTGAGAAGACGCGAAAAGTCACACCATCAAATATCATATAATATATTTACATATATATCCATACTATATTGTACAGATTAAATATACAATATACAAGTATGTATTAATTACACTTGGGCATGCATATGACAATATTATGTAAACAAAACAAAAACAAAAACAAAAATAATAATAATTGTATTATATATTGTATTGTATTTTGCACAATATATTGAAAAAGTAAAAGTAGTTGAGTGACCTGATTTCATTGCAATGCAACATTTAACAATATAAGATAATTGATTATACATATTTATACACTTCTGGACATATTGAATATATGTAGTGTCATTACATAGTACAAATAAATCTTATTCTTAAGGACCCTTCTACTTTGTGATTACATCATCACTTAGGGACTTGGACACATAACAGAACAATGACTTTATGTCACATTTGAGCACTTTACAAAATTCTATGCCGTTGAGACCGATATTTTTATAAAATCTAAAGCTATTCAAGAGTCTAGGGACTTTAAAAGGTTGCTTTGTCATATGTTAACATTATCATAAGCCAATACTTTTGTTCTACACTTAAGAACTTTACAAACTTCTCTTTTCATTGGCCATATAACTTTTTATAATATATACTTATATATCTGTGTCAACAAGTCAGAGTAGCTTATGTCGAAAATCGTTGTTTTGAGATATTGCCCATTTTGTTTAAAGTAATTTCTGTTTGGTTTCATTTCATATTTATAAGATGCTACACAAAAAATATTATAAAAAATAAAATACATGCTAAATAAATTTTGTAAAATATTTTTATAAAAGTAGATTTCACAACCTTTCTAACAATCATAAATTTTATTTAGTTTATTTATTCCAATAATTGTTTAAAAGAGTTGGAAAATTGGATTTGTGTAAAAATCACATATTTATAAGATGCTACACAAAAACAAATTATAAAAAATAAAATACATGCTAAATAAATTTTGTAAAATATTTTTATAAAAGTAGATTTCACATTCTTTCTAACAAGCATAAATTTTATTTAGTTTATTTATTCCAATAATTGTTTAAAAGAGTTGGAAAATTGGATTTGTGTAAAAATCACATATTTATAAGATGCTACACAAAAAAAATTATAAAAAATAAAATACATGCTAAATAAATTTTGTAAAATATTTTTATAAAAGTAGATTTCACATCCTTTCTAACAAGCATAAATTTTATTTAGTTTATTTATTCCAATAATTGTTTAAAAGAGTTTGAAAATTGGATTTGTGTAAAAATTGTAGGTGTACGAATTTCTAGTGGTCAGGGTAAACTATATATAACTATGATTCTATACCATATTTTTAGAAATTTTTTTAGCCAAAATACGTGTATTCACTCAATTTTCGACATAAGCTACTCTGACTTGTTGACACAGATATGTATGTTACATATAAGTATAATATACTATATATATATTACATATTCTATATAATAATCTCGTGTCATGGTGTTAGTGTTCGCACTCCTCCGAAACGGCTCGACCGATTTTTTTATATTTGGTAGCTATGAGAATAGATCACAAAGTATTTTTCACACTCCTAACCCCCCCCCCCCCCCTAACCCCCTTTTTTATCACGATTTTTGTATGAACAATATCCAAATAATTTGACCGTCATTCATTGACGTGAAGTCATTGACATGAAGTGTCGCGTAACTTTGACATTTTTATGAGCGAGGGCGTAGCAACCGAGCTAGCTATAGTATCTGACATTTCTATTTTAATAAAATTAAATTAATAATTATAATTCTATTATGTTACAGTTTGCCTTTAAAACACTTCATGACTTTACTAAATGAAAAATAATGGCTATTCTGGAAAAAACTCAAGACACCTACTTCACTAGGAAACAAAAAGTCATTTTAAAGCCACTCAGCAATACAATGCTGATTTCTCCTGGGAACAAAGCATTACATATCTGGGAGTTTTCTTAGTTAGTTTTCTTTCTCCCCGGAAAAATTTTATCAAAATCTGTCTTTAAGCATAGAATGCAAAATTTGATCCACCTATTTTGACCGATCCTGTAGATCAATTTTGATGAAATAAACGCAATAAAATTTGATATACATATTTCAGTAATACAATCTTGAATGAGTGACTTTCACGTGATAAAATAAACTGCTTCATTAGAATTTTGTATCCCTTTATAAACAGAAAGTATCGCTTTAATATTAAAAACAAAATTTATTTTGAAGGACTGAAGAGACTTCTAGCTGTAATGTTCTATGGGGCCTCAGTTTGGACTGATATTGATCGAAGCCATTTAATCAAACTACAGATTATACAGAAAGTAACAATAATTGAGTCTAAAAACTCATTAAAATAGTCTGATGACGGCCAACATTGATAAAGTGGACTCCACCTTCTAAATAAAAGGTTACCATATAGATAAAAGTACTTCGCGATATAATCGTCCCAATGTGACTATTCTATATAATCACTATGATATTTTGTGAAAATATTGTATTTACAATAAAGAAATTACACACTAACAATTTCTTTTTACTAATACTAAATTTACATCTAAATTTATTGGCTCAAAATATTTTCATAACACAGCTTAAAAAAAATTCCATTTTATGGGCTTTATGGTGTTGTTATACAATAAACACAATTAAGTTCGCAGTTATGAAGTGATTAGCAGTCGCCGTTTCTTAATGTAATCTATATAATGGTTCTACCTGATCACTAGGATTTATATTTACCATATATTTTTTATTTATTGTAACTTCAAGATTGAGAGAAAGTTTTGATGATCGAACTTTAAAAGAAAAATTGGAAATTATAATGAAATTAAAGTGTAGGAAAGTGCAGATAAATAATGAACAAATCAAAGTTAATTTTGTCATTGCAGCAATCTGAGAAGATATGTATTTAACTTTTCCAATAATCAAAGAACTCTGGTTCCGGGACATTATCAATGCTTATTTAATGAAAATTAAATGTCCTTACAATATTTTAAAGTTCAATGGTAGTGAAAAAACTCAGAGGCTACTATGCATACTAGAATATTGAAATGGTTTAATAAATTCTCCTCATCACGTAGATCTCCCTTTGACGCTCAGTTCTATGCATTACAAAAAACCATGACACCAAAATTTTCATTCTTCTAGTAAATTAAATACATACAAAATTTATATTCATGTCATTAAACAGATTATTCGACCAATATTAACATACTATAAATAGTTTTATGTCAAAGAAACTTTGTGTTGTTTCTAGAATTTTAATTTTTTTTTTTTTTTTTTTTTTTGAATATTTTAAAATTGTTTCTTTTTTTTCATAAGATGATCCCCCAAATATTTTCATAAGATGATTCTTTAATGGTAAAAAATAAAAATGACTACGACAGGTGAAAATTGTTAAGCGAAATTGTTGTTCGCGGGAGACACTTAATTCCATAAACTATGCTTTTGTTCCTTTTTGTGGTTCCCTGATGAATCACTAAACAAAATCAATCAACTTTCTCTCTAGTAGTTGGGACTTAAGTCTTTTTCTTAAAAAAATCATAAGTATATTTTGTGTGGTCAGTCTATGTAGAGATAATTTAACCTAATCTTGAATTTTAAGTGATTACAAACTAAAATATGTATGTATGTATAAATAATATATAGTAGTATTTATTAGGTGGAAACTCACCTTGCTATTGCTGCAATAGTAAATATCAGACATTTTGTTGAAGTCCAAAGAAGTTCCGTAGATCTTTTAAGTAAGATAGATAAATAGATAAACTGCTGGCAGTTGTATCTGATGGTTGACGAAGTCTGCAGAGTTGATGATTTTATTGGCTTTCGTGTCTTCTTAGTAGTAAGTAAGTATATTTAGTAGAACAAGTTGTACAAACTTGTCTAATAAAATGGAAAATAAGAGAAAGGAAAAGAATAGAAAAACAAACAAAAAAAAAAAAAAGAATGCACTTTCACAGATCTTAGAAGTTGTTACTATTGCTGCTGTTTCTGTTGTTGTTATTGATGATGATGATGATGATGATGTTGCTGTTGCTTTTGATGTTGTTGTTGATATTGTTGTTGACTTATAAATGCATTGAATTGTCACACATTTGGTTTGTTTATAGAACGCACGCGCACAAATAAGATAAAGTAAGTGAATGTTTACACATGCGCAAGCACAAGGACAATTATTTTTTTAGTTAAAGAAGCCCAGAAGCGATCGATTTAGTTTAGTTTAGTTCACTTCAATTTAGTTTAAGTCAATTTGAGACACACGCGAGTACCCGCGCTTTTGGTCACGTTGAAATGACCTTTTTCTTTTGAAGTCTTAAAACAATAAAAAACAAAAAATGATTATAGAATCTCTTTTTTTTTTGTTGACGTCAAACAAAAATTAACAGAAGACTGCACTTCACGCTTCGCCTTGCAGAACAAAAAAATTCATTTAATAAAAAAAAAAAATATTTTCTATGCAGCTTCTCGATATAAAAAAGAACTATGATGCACTATTTTATTTAAATTTCAATTTAAAACTATAGAAAGAAATCATGAGAACTTAATATACAAATTTGTATGCACTGAAACACAAACTCTCTCTCACACACACACACCTTTTCTCACTGACAGACAGTCAGAGGAGGGTCGTCAGACAGATAGACAGACAGACAAAAGCCAATATGCCAACGTCAATGTAAGAAGTGTAAAGTGTAAAGAATAAAAAAAAAAACAACAATAGATTCAAATGAATTAGCTTTGTTCCAGTTATTGTCGTAAGTCGTTGTCAATTTTTGAAAAAGTTTTTCAGTTATAAAAGCTGCGACGACGACGACGACAATGTTGACGAAGATTTTAGGACGGACAATTTTAGTTTAAATTAAGCGCGTACACGTGAAACTCTTTTGCCAGTTAAAGACAAACTGAAAGCCGCAAATAACTTCTTCAGCAAGCAAACCGAACGAACAACTTGGTGTGCTGTGGTGTAGTACTAGACCCAGTCAAGACAAGACCAAATCGACAAGCAGCAGCAACAACAACAACAACAACAACAACAACAACAACAACAGAAATAGCATTATACATAACAGCAAATGCTGCAGACCAAATTTAAAAGAAAAACTGCTTACTACTATGTTTGTCTGTCTCGCTGTCTGTCTTTGTGACTGAGTGAGCAAACGAGTGAATGAGTTGCAACGAAAGTTGTATTTGCAGTTTTGTGGTGCGGCACATTAAATACAAGGCAGCGCAAGCCAACAGCCAGCCAACCTAACAACCGACCGACCACATGCCGTGCATTCCCTTTCCTTCAATCAACACAACACATCAGACGACCAGTTTTTTTTTTTTTTTTCCAAGCGCCGCAACACACAACAAATCAGCTTAGACAATCAGTTTCTTGGCCTATATGCAGTATATGCATGCAGTAAGGCCGGCATCAGCACCACTGTTGACATCAGCATGTTTGACGAAAAACAGGATAGGACAATGTACCAAATGCAGTAAGCCAAATGTGCATAATGTGAAAGTCCTTTAATTAAGAGAAACTTGTTATTATTAAATTAATCATTAGAAAAGAAATCAAAATGAAAACGCATCTACAGTTTATCAAGGTAGTATACACAGTACATTTACAATACATGTATATATGTACATATGTCAGCTCCTTTACTAATACTTGATTTAAATCCAACTCATTCCCATGACCCAAATCCAGTTACATATAAGTAGTTGCTCTCATATTTAAATACAAAGGAAGTTGGGTGAGAATACAGACTCGTCCTTCTGCAAAGCAAAAGCCTAGTATTAATTAGAGTTCCTAGAAATGAATCAAAATTTTCACAATACTCTTACTACTGACGCTTTTAGTATTTTGATGTCAAGTCTCAATATCAGATCAATACATGCATAGTTGTTTCTATATTCCGATACGCAGCATAAATTAGCAACTATGTATGTTGTCGTATCCTTCTAAAATGCAAAAGCATAGTAATATATTAGTTATCTTAATCATAATGATGAATCAATTTACTTAATTTGCCCTTAACTTACAGTCTTAGAAAACTTGTTTGTTTAAACACAAATCAACAGTTTCACTTTACCTTCAGAAATGAAAAGCAGGAACTTACTTAGCTTCTTAGAATCTTAGCCAAAGCATATTATTGGATAATTGATATGAAGACATCAATCAGCACATGAATTGATTGACCTCATTTAACCAATTTATCCAGTAAAATTAGCTTTTTTCTGGTTTATGGTTTCTGGTTCTTGGTCCTTGATAATCGACATCTACATTTTAGACAAATTAAAACAAAATATCAAAAGAAAAGACATTTATCCTCCAAACACTCTTCTTCTTCACTTACGTATCATGGTGTCCAATTTCTAAAAAATTGTCACCTCACTAATTAAAATTTATAATTATACATAATTATTATTAATAATATTAAAAAAACTTTTATAATTACAAATTATTGTATAAAATTCATTCAAAATTAATTAAAATAAAGTATAAAACTAATATTTTCATGTTTAAAATAATAATTTTGGCGCGCGTTGGAGCTTTTAAGATACACAAAAACTGAGACCGACCAATCTACTTGAAATTTATATAGTAGAGGGTGAACTGCCAACTCGTTAGAAATACTAACGTACTACAATTGAATATACATCTGTAGTATGGCAATTAGTGATGAGAGTTGTTTTAAATATTTATATTTTACTGTTGAAATAAATTAATAAGTGTTAAAAATATAACAAAAATTATTAAAATAATGTAATGTGAGTATATTATCATCATCATTGTTGTCAATAGTGTTCAATGAAAAGTATTTATCGATAATTGAGAAAAATGTGAAGAACATTTGCCTAGTGTTAGAGTAGTCAACTAACAACAGACGAAGGAGAAGTTAACAAACCAAGCTTTGTTGGAACAACTATTTAATTTATTTGTATAACAAACACATATGTATAACAACGTACACAAATATTAGTATTAGTACTTCCCAGCTGTCACACAAGTTTTGGATTGAAAACTTTACCCTAACCACAATACAACAACACTTGTCTCGGACACACGATCATTGGAAATTTATCGATTACAGAACAATGGTCTCATTCGTGCGAATCACAGGATCGTCAGGTTTTCAATGTGACTATCCAAAAAAGGTCACTCAGTCTTTCTTATTGCAATCTTCATTGCAAGAATTGACAGCAATCATTGTTCAATAAATAGTATCGAGCGAGACATGAAAAAACTGCGTCAACACTAAAAGCTTAAAGCTTGTTATTTTCTCAACAGCCGCACATCATCATCAGTCATTCTTGCATATTAACAAAATTTACTTATATAGTGAAATAGTTATAGCATGAGTTCATGAGTATGTGGAGTATCGATAATCGAAATAAATGTAAATCGTTTCATCACCATTGTTTTTTCTTTCCCCCCATTGCCGCTATGGCATCTTCGTTTCCGTTTCTTCGTTCCATATTCCATACACAAACATACGTTTGCATGCATGTATGCACGTATGTACGTATGGATGTATGTGTGTATAACCAAGAATCAGTCGCTCGTTTTTTAAACTAACGACGACGAGCGACGCCAAGAACAAATAACACAAACAAAAGTCGGCAGATCAGCAACGAAATAGAAAGAATAAGTAAAGTATATCGCCCCATCGCCCCATTAAAAACAATCAACCAGCGAAGAACGACAGTGGCAACAGTTTGATATTTTGTTAAAAACAAAACAGGTCGAAACGTTCCCGAATCCGAAAAATATATTTTTGTTCTGTGGTAATAATAATATTTATTTAAATATATTTATACATAATTCAAACCCTCTTCCTTCATTCTTATACATACTTATTAATCATAAAAAGAGAAAAATTATTAACAAAAACAACAAAAGCGAAAGCGACGACAATATACTATAAACAACAATAACAAATATTTGGTATAGATAAGTTTATTAATAAAACCAAGTTTTATACAGAATTTTATTAATTTTTCTTTTTTTTTTATATACGAATAAAACAAAATTAAACCAAACTAAATCAGTGCAATACTTCTTAATAAATGAATACAAAATAAAATGTAAATAATAATGAAAAAGGAAACGTCATCATTATTATTTTTATAAACAAGAATAAGAGCAACAAACTATAACTCCAAGAAAATAAAAAAACAAAAAAAAATAATGATGAAAAGTCCTAATTTATTGATTCAAAAAATAATAGAATGAAGAAGTATGTACATATATAAAATGGTTTATTAGATAATCATTGTCACAAGGTGATACACAATCCCAATCACACATTCTTTATTCATTTAATGCATTTAATTCAAGTGCAAAAGCCAATTGTCATTAGAAATCAAAATATGTCATATTTGTTTGTTCATCAGTTCGCGGTGTTTGTTCTTCATTTGCTGGTGGAATGTGGTGTATTTAATTGTGATATTAAGTGGGAATGAATAACATAATCATCATCTCTCCATCAACATTTGGTGAGTTGGTAAATGGTACAATGTGCGAAAAATCGATGAAACTTAATGAAATGAAACAAGGCGGTGGCGGTGTCAATTTTATTACATATGTACATACATATTTGCATATTATTGTTTGTTGTTGTTTTATTTTTTATAAAACCTGAATACAACAACAACAACAACAAAAATCAGCAACAAAACCGAAAATAAAAAAAGAAACCAAAAAATTATTTATGATGTTAAACAGCTCAATTCCCAATATGTTTGTTATTTTACTTTTCTTACACTCTGTAGCTCATAACATAGTGAAATATAAAGGGTTTATTAACACTTTGTTATAATGTGTGTAAAATATTGGAATCCTCACTCAAGATTATAGCTAGTACATGTGTCTGTCTGTTTGTCCTTTGCGCCTTTAGAGTCTCTTAGTTCTTATGCATTTATAAGTCAGTTGAACTTCATTGATTATATAGGGGAAACATCTCTTAGTTTAGAATTGTCTCCCATTGTAATACCTATAATTCCTATAATGTATAAATCCTCTACGGAATATCTTAGTAACTTTCAATTGTGGTTTATCGATTACTAGAAGAAATAGTAATCGTAAGACATAAAGATTTTATATTGGTCATAAGCTAATAAAATACATAGGATCATCGATTCTAATATGTATAATTTATTAATTAAATCAGCATTATAAAGGAAATAATCATTTAGATACATACATATGTCTGTCTCTCTCTGTGTGTATCTTTTAATGCTACAATTCAATTGGATTTCAGCGGTTGGTAAAGGAAACACCCACCATTGGAAAGAATACAGAATACTTCTTAATGGCATAAGCTATTAGATGAAATATAGATTTAGTATATCTATGTTTAAGTACATAACTAAATCTTAATTATTGTATTACATACTTATAAATTATAGGAATATACTTATTGGGTATATGGCACCATGAAAGTCTCTCAGTTTCGTCTATTACTAGAGGATACAGTCATCATAGTAGGAACCTAAACAACAAAGACACTTCTTATTACCAACCATAATCTGATAAAATACTTAACATATCTCAGTTTAGAGTATCCCAATTGCTGGAAATGCTGGGACTGGTAATTAAAGTAGAAAACTTCACAACTATACAAAAGGATTGAAAGATTGATATGATATGATATGATATGATAAGAACTCATATAGACATATGATAAAAAATGTAAAATTATTTTGAATGATGTTTTTAAAATACTCAATATATCTTAGTTTAGAGTTTCTCAATTGCTAAGAGCGGACTTCACAACTACTATACAAAAAGAATGAAAGATTGATATGATAAGATCTCATATAGGCATATGTTAAAAAATGGAAAATTATTTTGAGTGTTGTTCTTATTTCTACATAAAAAAAAAAAATATTACGCCAATGTTTATGGAATAGTGCAGTAAAATATCGGGGAAATTTAGTCAATTTATCACAATATATCATTTTCAAAAGTTCTCAAAAGCTAAACTCTTTTATGTTTTGACAAACATAAACCTCATTCTAATTGGTTTGTATTAAAAAAGACTTAAAAGATATCGCAATATTATACCTCTGAGCTTTGTGCGTGTAATACTTACCAAATTGCCAACAAATGTTTGATGGATTCATAAATTCATAACTCCCAATAAATAATGATATCGCTTTCGTGTCTAACACTTATTAGCACCAATTCAAATTCAATTGGATTCCTAACACATTAGGAAATGGTATCTAATTGTATTGTAATGTGTCTCTCTCTGTTTGTCTGTCTGACTGTTTATATATCTGATTTCATTATAAATGAGAAGGGTTTATGTAGTAAGTATTAGTATTTCAATAGGTTAGGATTATAATTAACTATTTTTTTTTTTTTTTTTTTGTCTGTTTTTATTGACAATCAATCAATTTATTATTAAGGAAATTGAATTAAATTTATTTTTTATTAAAATATTTTATTTATTTTTTATATTATTCTGAAAATTTCTATTAAATTTTTATATATTTGTTGTTTTTGTTATTATTATTGTTGCCTTATACTATAGTATTTGCATAATGTAGTTCAAAGTCAAACACGCAAACGCATTTTCAATGTCTTTTTCTCAGTTTTCTTTTCATTTTTTTGTTTTTTTTTTTTTTGTTTTTTGCAAAAGAAACAAACAAAACAAAAATTCTGTGATGTTTATTTTTAAACTAGAAAATATCATGAAGAGTGGGGTGAATATTTTTTGTATGCTGTTGCACCCCACACCTGGGTATATTTACCCATCTACCGAAATGTAGAGAAATTTCATTTTGTTCTTGAAAACACAAAAAAGACATAATTATATAGTATGTAGTCATAGTCATAAAAGTGTATCCTCCCTGCTTGCCTGATTGCCTGTCTACTTTCACTCATTCACTCACTCACTCACTCACTAATTTTGGGTTTATTTCCGAAAGAAAGAAAATTTGTTTATATCGCGTATCTTAGGCAAGTGACGCAAAAATCTTTTAAGAGCAACTCAACTGTATTACGCAAATTTACCCGTGTGTAAACATCGCAATTAATTATATCACCATGATCATCATCATATCAAGACATTGAACCAATTTTAATCAACACATGAAACTCATCTCGCATTTCTCAATCTTTGTATGTCTCATTTACTTGCTTTTCTCATAAACCCATAATCAACTAAACTATGCCGCCTGAGACGTCACTGATAAGAGATTCTTTCTTCAGATTTCATCAGTTCATTTTGTTGTCTGTCTGTCTCTTGGTCAAAGTCAAAAGTACATAAAATGGTTTTATTTTTTTTTTTTTAAAGATTATCAAAAACACAACACAGTTTTTTTACTTGAAAATTTATGGAGTTCACTTTACTTATTTGCCTTTCCGGTAGCGCGCTTTCTAGATATTAATGCTATTATTTTAATATAATAATTATAAAGTCATAAAAAAGAAGCTTAAAGCCTAAATTAAAAGAGAAAACAGTTCATAAACATATCATCATCATCATGGTAATAACAAATTGATGATTTATGCAACCATCCAAACTATATCTTCATGCATATGTGTTGTGTATCTCAGCCATCCATCATTTAATTGTTTTTGTTTTTTTTTTTATAACAAAACAGCAAATCAGTTTTGAGGATTGTGACGTTCTTTTTCATAAATTTTAATACATAAATTGATTTAAATAAAGAATATGAGACAATTTTAATTTTTTTTTTTTTTTTGAAAAATAAACTAAATACTTACTAAGTATGTTGTAGATCAAAATTCTTAAGAAATGCTACAACTAGTACACATATTACTTATACTGTTCAAGATTAGATTAAACATAAGAGCAGGAATTAAAATACTACAGAGGGCCCAACCCTCGATATTCTGGTATTCATCAAGAATTCCAGAACATTTTTCGGAGACAAATCCCCAATTTCATTTACTAGAAACCCAAATAACGGAATCTGGGCCAGATTAGACCCTTACAGTGACATAGCACGTGTTGTGCTGTCTCCTTCTCTTCATTACATAGTCTATATTGTTCGGTGAGACTGATTCGCATATTGCGTAGATGTTTGACGTTTGTTTGTTTGCAATGATCACTTAAGAAATCCGAGACTATCTGTATGCCTTTCCGTGCTAGTCCGAGTAGTTCTTTATAGGTCTTTTGTGAGAGCTGATTGGCATGAAGATTTTTGCTACTCTAATATTTTCTGTATTAACCCAATATTGATACGATTTATCAACAATTCTTGTAGAACTCCATGGCAGCCCGCAGGACGCTTCTGGTCCAATGAGGACGTTAGCAGCTCCTATTCTGGCGAGTTTATCTGTTTCTTCCTTCCCAAGATATCTGGGTATCCAAATAAAATTGACAAAGTTATTTGAAGCTAATATCTTAAGTATTGCTAGGCATATCCTCATCCATCCATCCACCCAACCATTCCATCTATTATATTTTTTTTAAAGAAAAAAGAATGGATTTTGTTCAGGGCTTTTTACTTTTTCCAATATTTTTCCTTTAAAGATCATATGAGATCATGACAATTCCATGAATATAATACTATAATTAAATTATTAAATCATGTGAAAAACAATAAACAAGAATTCTTAAGAAATACTAATAATTCTACTAAAATCCGATTCATCTATACACATATCAATTACTGTACTATGTATATATTTAACAAACATTGTTGTCACTAATAAAATGCAATTGACAAATCAATTTGTGCATAGTATAATAAATAAAACCTTGTACCTATTTATGGATATAATTTATATTTGTTATAAGTACATAAGTATTACAAACTTGTTTGCAAATGCTACTACTACAATAGATGCATCAGAGAGTGAGAAATCAAATCCTACAAAATACACATAACAAGCAAACCTGAGAAAGAGTATCGTCGATATACATATTTTAAAGATTTTTAAAAAATATATGAGCATAGTAAATATAATCAGTAAATTCGATTATCCCGGAAATAGACTTTGAACTTTAAGAACAAATGTAGTATGTACATACATAATTGATAAGAAAAAACAAAAGCAACATTTTGTTTTCAAACACATATGTACATGTTTTTGAAACTATCTAATTCGATTCTTATTTGAAAGTGTTCCACCTATCATTTAAACAAAGAGATTACACATTTCCATAGATGCTTCTATAAGTTAAAGAAATCTGATTATTTTAATTTTAATATAAATTGTTTTTAGGATCTTTTAATAACACTTCCTATTGATTGAAATCTCCATATGAAATCTGAAGCAGTAAAAAAAAAAATTAACTTTGGTTATGCCGATGTTGTAATACTCTGCACTCTTCTGATTATTGTTCTAAGTTCACGCATGGAAGGTACCCCTCCTAGTAAGCTGAGGATCTTAAAAATTACATGGTTGATGGATATAGGCCAGATACTTATTTCAGTTCCATAGTACGTACAAAAAACTAAATAGTTTCTCTAATAATAAGATGAATTTGGATGTGGGTTTGTATGGCAGTACCCCTCTTTGTGGTCCGATTCGGCTGATTTCGACAAATATATTGCGTATGGTGAAAAGAAAGCTTCATGCTGGTAAGGTGGTTCCTATAAAAAAATTGTAGTGTAAGGAAGTGTTGTTTTTTATTTGTCCAAATGGAGTACTTATTTAAAATACTAATTTATATTTCTATCTATCTCCTTGTGCGAAGCCGGGGCGGGTTGCTATTACAAATAAAAATACAAACATTTCCTCTTTATAATATTAGTATAGATGAGACTCGATGCTTAATGCGATGAGACGACGATCGTAGTTGTGAAAGTTAGTTTTTGAAGGGACATACATAAATTGTATTTTTTTTTGTATTTTGTATTTCTATTTTATATAATAACATGTTTAAAAAATAAAAAATAAAATCAAACAGCGAGAAATAAAAAAAAAAAAAAACAGAGCCTATGACACTCGCTTAAAATATAGCTTTCTATAGGTGAAAGAATTTTTAAAATAGGTTAAGTAGTTTTTGAGACTACTCATTACAAATACAAATTCAAACATTTCCTCTTTATAATATTAGTATAGATTCACTGAAAGATGTATGTATCCCTCCCAGTAATCAGAAGAGAACGTTCTAATGACATAGAATAGAAGATGAAGTACATTTGTGCTATAATTGTCAATCTAAATTATATTCAGGATCTTTTAAAAACTCTTCTTGATGATTCCAATCTCTATTTAGAATCTGAAAAATCAGCTGTTATGGACCAAAATTGCACTTGGTAGCTATGGTATATAAGCATGATCGATACATTTATTGGAATATTATAACTAATCATAAAAAAAAAGTTCTACTGTCATAAACTAGAAGATGAAGTATCTTTGTGAGATTTGGTTGAGTGTAATTTTCCATTGTCCCATTTAATGATGATGTGTTACAAACATCGTGGCAATGTGATAATGACTCATTCGCACTTGGTAAAAGATATCAAGACAATGGTTTGAGTCAATGCTAGCAAAGCTTTCTTGCAGCTTTTTATTTTCTAAATCGAAATTTAATGTTGTGTATAAAAAACAAACAGCTTAAACTAAGCTTATTAGACAATATCAGCTTAGCTTTAGAATTCATTACTTTAAAATAATTAAAAAAAAAAAAAAAAACGGAAAAATGTACAGATGTATGTATATTTCTGGAACTATGTTCAACAGTATCTTATCTGTTTTGTGGATCAAAGAATAAACACCCAAAAGGAGTAGCTCATTCGTTTTTAGTTTCAATTAAAGCAAAATATGAAAAATAATAGTAACATTTATTTTGAATAAAGAAAGAGCTTTTGACCTTTGCGGTTATGTATTTTTCATAATCAACTTTTGTATTTAGTTTTATAGATTAATAAAACACCTTTAAGAGTCTTGTACTAAGTAAATATATACAAATGATGAACCGGTTTAAATTTGAGAAACCACTGGGTGTTGTTCTAAGCATATTACTATACTATTGCATAATGTAATCAATCTCTAAATTGAAATCCAATCTGTCAAAATATCGAACCCATATTATACATATTTATATGTATGTATATTGTAGTTCACGCTATTGATAAGCATATTTTATAATCATTTATTGTGTGTAGTAAATACAATATACATATTCCCCTCGCTTATTGATAAGTAATATACTCGTCATTGAAATGGAATAGTACTTATGGGGCATTTTTATCAAACTACATATGCACCATGATACACAAGTATTATTACAATGATCTGATGTTTTAAAGGCAAACTTAATCTTGCATTGGTTTCCCTATAAATAGTGATCAGAATTTTGAAAAGAATTTATTTAATCATGGTCCGTTTATTCCATAAATTTTAAGATTCTGAGATATTCATATACAAATCAGATTATTATGAGATCTCAACTTTTAAGTAGCAAACAATGAATATTCTGAAAACCAGTGGCACATTTTGACTAAATTTGGATCGAGGCATGGTAGACTATCATAAGAATATATTTATCACATTGAATGAGAATCAGGATATCTGAGAATCAACACATTGTAATTACCTTTTACTATATTCTCATTACCTGAGACATTTATTCAGGGCCGCATTAGGAGTGTGTGGGTGATGTAAAAAGTAGAGGCCCTACTTTTAGTAATGAACAAAACCAAAAAAAAAAAAAAAAAAAAAAATCAAATGAAGATTTGTGGAGGCTCGCAAAGAGATGAGCGAAAAAAAAGGTCAAGTGGAGGCCCGGAACTCGCGACCCGGTTGCCCTGCCGTTAATCTGGCCCTGTATTTATGGATCACTGCCCCTTTGTTGTTAAATTTGGGAACATATAAAATCTTTATTGCTTTATGATTATTTTCCCAAGTTATCCATAGAAAATCTCAAACTTTTTTTATTTCTTAAAGTTGGATTCTTAAATTTATTTTAAGTAGTTACTATTTTTTATTTATTTATATAGAATTAAGATTATATTTTATAATTTAGTTATTAATATGAGCAATAGCCACATAGGCCTTCAGCTCAGGGAGAAGGTTAGGAAGGATTGGAGGAGATTAGAAAAGTGCAGGATCAGACTTGAGCGGGAATCGAACCCACGATTGTAGGTTCGCACTAACCATTGAGCCAACGAGCCAGTTATGCAGTAGTTACTAGAATACATATCCGCACCCTAACTACAAAAGGTCACTAACTAAAAATTTTCAATTAACTTTTGTAGTTCGGGTGCGATATATGTAGTCTTAATCATAACAAAATTGGATCAATCGATCAATGACCATGAGAATATTCAGATTTCACATAAGTTGTACTTATGTCAAGGAGTATGTAACTTTTGCTAATTTAGAATTGTGTAGTCAAGATTTACAGCAGGGCAATCGTGGGCATGAGTCCCGGGCCTCCACAAAGCATCATTTAATTGCTCATCACTTTGAGGGCCTCCACAATCCTTTATTTGATTTAATTATTTATTTTTTTTTTTTTTTGTTGCTCATAATTTTGAGGGCCTCCACAAACCTTCATTTGCTTTTTTTTTTTTTTTTTTTTTTTTTTGTCATCAGTAGGGCCTCCTTTTTCTTCATTAGCCCGGGCCCTACACACCGAAATCTGGTCCTGTTTGTTAGGTTTGGTGTAGCCGAAGTTAAGTTAAGTAATATACGTACTTGTACATACATACATATTTCTTGACTACTAATTATTTTGTTTTCTATTATGGTTTATCAAACTTTTATTTTCTTACATACTTATATTCTTTTCTTATATTCATGGTCTCTTTGACTTGACATGGCGTCTCTCGCTCAGCTTTTTGGCACTATCCATGAAAATATGCGCGCGTTTTTATTCTCTCTCTGTCTCTCTCAACTACTGACTTACTCTCAATTTTCTTTTGTTGTTCTCTTTACAGTAACAGTCAGTTACAAAAAGCATAAAGCACAAAACAAAAAAAGGAAAGGACTCAATAACAAATTATACAGTATAACTTAAAGAACACAAGCAGGCAATACAAAACAACAAGTTAAATTTGGAGAACGTATTAGAAGAGAAGTATAAGTAAGTATAACGAAAATGAGCCGCCTATTACAGCGCGCTGCGAATGCTACCGCCGCATCGATGTCATCGTCATCGGTAAGGGTGCCAATCCAAATACAATCCCAACCACAGCAACAGCAGCGACAAGAACAACAATGTAAAATAACACCAAATGTTGTTATACGCCGCTGGAAATCATTTGTACATAACAGCAACAGCGGCAGCAGCAGTAGCAGCAGCAGCAGCACTCAAAAGCTACGAACAACGACATTGCGACGCAGTCAAGTTGAAGCATTGAACGCGCACGGTAGGCAACATTATTCATTGCCGTTAAACGTTCGGTACGCTTCGTCGTCGTCTTCATCATCCAATCCTTTGTTATTTAATTCGAATTCTTCTGACGGCTTAGCAACGTCACCGTCAACATCGTCATCTGCATCTGCATCAGCAACCTATTCAACTTTAGCTAAACCAGTCGAGATGCCATCGAAATGTCTCGCTTTGGAGAACATCAATCCCAACTATATAATCATGGAATACGCTGTCCGTGGACCTTTGGTTATACGTGCCGGCGAAATTGAAAAGGATTTGCAAAAGGTAAGACTTAAATAGATTTGTTTTTCTCTCTCTAATGAATGAAAGGATAATTATAATCACTTATGGGATCTGTGCAATTGTTTAGTACATAGATAAGTACATAATGAAGGAAACGAACGAACACTTGTAGAGAGATGCATACGTACGCAAGTTTCCGGTCTACTACGATTATATGAAGGTCATACATAGTTGGATATATATAAAAAAAAAAAACAAAAACAAGAGCTTAAAAAATGCTTTAAACCGGTTTTATGGAAAGAATAAATAAATCAATCCATCAATCCAATTCCTGAGAAGTCTCTTTCGTTTTATATAGCTTATCTGTCCCTCTGACTGTCTGTTTTTTAGTTTGTTTCTCTAGCTTTCAATTCATTTACTTATATTTTAGTACTTTGCTGCTATTTTTTTTTTTCTTTTGTTATATACAAACTGCGTATCTAACTAACAGAAATAGCGGCAGCTTAAAAGGTTCTTCTTATATGTTTGTGTCTATTTGTGTATGTGTGTGTGTGTGTGTGTGTGTGTGTGTGTGTGTGTACTCTGTTGTACTTTACTTGGTTTTGGAAGCGCATTTTTTTTTTTATTTTTTTAATTGATAATTTTGTATATACTCAGATATATTTGTGTCTCACTTCACTTTTTATTTATTTTGCTCTGTTTTGACACACCCTCTGAATGCTTTCATTTCCACTTCCATTCACTTTGATATGTTGATCAATTGTTATTGTTATAAGTATGTACATACATACATACATCCATCACTAAGTACTCAGTCAATCGGTCATTCAGTCAGTCATGCATTCCACTCAGTCACTATATCTACGTCATGAAATTCAATTTTAATTAAAATACTATTTCATGTTTTGTTTTAATTATTTATAAATGAATGGAGAAACTTGTTGCACTTCTGTTAGACTCATTTTTTAAATAAATTTTTATAAGTTTTTTCAAGGTTTCTGTTTTTGTCTGAATTATGAATCATTTAATATCATCCATCATTCACCATTCATCATCATCATTTTAGAGACTAAACTGTAGCTTTTGTTGTTTTTTATCATGTGTTTCTACTGCTGATTGACAATGTCAAGTTCATTAAACGTCCTTCAGAATAAGCATGGTTTGTGTCATCTTAAAATTTATTAAACAAAATCCTTAAACATGAAATACGTCGTCATCATTATATATTTGTAGTACATACTATTTTACATAATGAAGCATAGCATAACTTTTGATTTGTTGTGTCCTTTGTTTTGTCCTTTATATATTTGATAAGATTGTGTTGTGTTCCTGATGAATTCCTTTGCACACATGCGCACTAAACAAGAATTCTCAGCATATATTTAGTGTGTATGTATTGTATATACATTCGTACAGATGTCAAAGGTTTATAAAGGCGCAAGCAAAGCATATTTGCCCAGCAGGCCGCCGGTCTTTGAGTATATTTATTATATCAAGTAGCTTAATTAACATAAAAGTATGTAGGGAAGAGGAACTGACTGTGCTGCAAATTCATTTTAATTTTCTCATTATTTCAGTTTTCATTTCCATAACATTGACACATGTTGGCCTCACAACCATCACCATCATCATCACATCACACACAATCCAACAATAATGTAATGTCGTTCCTCTTTAAAATATACTACAATATAATACAATACAATACAATACAATAAAATATAATAAACTCAAGAGCACATTGAACTTGATGTTGATCCTCTTTTTCATGTTCATGGTAGCATCGCCATCGCCACCATCGTCGTCGTCAGCATATAGTATAAAAAATTATATACGTCTGTACATACTATTCTTGTATATGATGATATTTGTGTATCCATGAGGATGCATCATGCCATGCAATGTTGCCTTGTATTTTGTGTTAAATTCAATTGAATTCAATTCATTTAGCGTTTCCTCTTTTTAACTTTATTCAACAACATCAGATGATTTTCCCCATACACTATATATACATACTTATATTGTAGTATATATTTTGTTATACATATATATATATATATATATATTATATATATTTTCTTGTGTATTTTTCATTATTTGTCTTTTGTTTGGTTTTTTTTTTTTTTGTTTTTTTGTTTTTTTTTGTCATAAATATGCAAACTCATGTTACTTTTGTCGTGTGAAATAAGTGAACTCAAAATGCATATAGTACATCATCATTAACATCAGCATCTCGGTGTCTACGCATACTATTATTTATATATAAGTTTAAGTATCTAAATACTTATACTTGTAAATATTATATGTAGTATGTGAAAATTTGTATATTGTATCGAAATGTTGTTTGCTCGTTTGTATCTATAAAACTCTTTCGATTTCAATTTAACTCTGGCTATATGCCAAGCGTTTGTCCATAGACTATCTAGATATATACATGCATATCTATAATCTATCTATCTATGAGTATCTATGGTATAAATATGCATTCAGCTATTTCCACAAGGAATGAACAAAATTTGAACTTTATCCTGTTCTTTTTTTATAAATTTTCATTTTTCCTTTACTAACGATTTATATAGTTCTATGAACTTTTAGTAAACCTATGCTCGATTCAATGTCGAACTATGAGTTTTAAGCTATCAAGGTGCAATTTAAAAAAGAAATCAGTAATCAGTATTGTTTGTTATGGACATGTTTCAAATTCAAGATGATGATATCATGATCAGATGTACTACAAACAGCATTGTAAAGCATAGATTCCGAATGGTAAATTTAGTATTTTTTATGTGATTTTCGACTGTCTTTTTCCTTTTCTGTTGCGCTCCAACATAAAACAGCTGATCTTTGAACAAAACAATTTGATGTAAATTTTAAATTGTCATTTTCGTTTTATTAATTTTTATAAAATAAGTAGCAGGAATGAAAAAAGAAGCTGTAAGATTTATTTGCATATACTGCGAATTGTTTTTAATCATGTATTTTTCACACAATTTCCATTTTAATTTTTCACAATTAGCCACAACATTTCATTTGTATCCAAAACAAACCAAACCAAACCAAAACAAAAAACAGCTATTCAGAACTCGCAAACTCGCAGAAGGCGACTGTAAACGAACGGCTCACCGAAACTCGCAACAGAACTCGCACTCTGAACATACTATTACACGCTATTGTTGTGTTGATTGTTTTCCATGAAAGCAAATGTTCAATGGACATTTACTATGCATATAGCCTTATTAGATCTTTTCAACAATTGTTCAATATAGTAAAATAAAACTAATTTGATCTTCCATATTTAGTACAATGCACTGATGGGTAACAAGTAACAGGGACCGATAGGCAACCAGCACAATCAACAAATTTAATCCTCAGCAAATATTTATACTCTTCACGCACGCAGCTTTCTTTTCACCATACGCAACACATTTATCGGACTACTGCGAAGGGTACCACCTATATAAACCCAGATTCAAATTCATTTTCTTATTAGAAAAACTTTTTTGTTTTTTTGTACTGTCGACTTGAAGTTTGGACAATATAAGTATCTGACCCATATCCACCAATCATGTAAATTTCAAGACCCTTGGTCTACCAGGAGGAGTACCTCCCATACAAACCCAGATTTAAATTCATCTTCTTATTAGAAAAAAATTTTGTTTTTTTGTATTATCGAAGTAAAATTTGGATACTATAAGAATCTGACCCATATCCACAAACTATGTAAATGCCAAGACACTCGGACCACTAGGAGGAGTACCTCCCATACAATTCCAAATTCAAATTATTGTTCCTATTAGAAAAACTTTTTTGTTTTTATACTACCGACTTGAAATTTGAACACTATAAATATCTGACCCATGTCCAGCAACCATGCAAATGTCAAGACCCTCGGACCACTAAAATTTGACATAGCCAAAGTAAATCTTCTTTTGACTTGTTTTTATTTCGAAACTGATCCTTTCCATTCCAACGGACGTAATCTGTGATCAATAAGTTTGTATTTGTTCTCTGATCTAATGATATCACAAGACTTACATCATTGTATTGTGTGTGGATTGAAGTGTGATTGATATTCTTTATCATTATACTTATACTATTTGCTATGAAGAGCACAAGGTGCCATGGCTTATTATTATTATGTGTTGTTTTGCTATTAGAAGTAGCACTCGAAATTATACTAGAAATATTTGGTTTGGCATCATACGACAAGTATATGTATTGAAAAAGTGCTCTATATCACAAGTGATATGATATTTATTATAGTATGTACTTAGTACAGTTGGCAACAAAACAATTTTTTATATTAATTTTCTGCTTATATTGATTTTATTATTGTACCTAAGTAAATTGTTCTTATTGCTTTCGTATCTCTCTGATATTTTGTTGTTTGTTATTTGCACTTAATTATAGAAAATAATAGCAGTAATAACAATAATGAAATGAAATGGTGTCGGTTGTTTGTGTATTTATTATAGTAGATACTTTTATCAGCGTAAAATTAAAAGAATTTTGTTTTAGCTTTATTTTAAATACCGGCAAAATTGTCGATAAGCGAAGCGAAACAAAGTAAATAAATTCATTAAATAATAAGAAGATAATTCTACTATCAACATTCTCACACTCACTCAATAATTCTTACTCTCCCTTTTTCTAAGTACACCTATGTAGTTATATCTTGTTTATTATTGTCATTATTGTTGTTCGTTTTATCTCCAATAAAAAAAAAAAAAAAAAAAAACAATTGACCATTTAAATAAATAAAAAATTTATATTTACAATAACATTTAAGATCACAAATTTCAAAATTTTAGTATTGATTATCGCCTACGATTTTATTTAAACTTGAAGCATGTGTTCGTTTTCTTGACTTTACCATTTATATGGTATGTATATATAGACAGAGAGAGAGAGAGAGAATTAAAATTAAATGCATTCAATTGTCTAGAATCTAGATTAATTCATTATACTATTTGGGGTCATTTGAATAATTCATTTTATTCATTTATTTTTATTAATAAAACAATTAAAAAATACTCTTAACATAGCATCTAAGGCATCTGGGCTACCTTCTTATTCTATATCTATCTGAACTACATACTCGTATATTATTTTTATACATATTGTACATGGTTAAATCGGGAGATATGTATATACGTGCTTAAACAAAGTGATTTTGATGCCATTGTGCACAGATCAAATACAACAATATCATCTTGATTAATTATGAATTTCTGTTCGATCTTCACTGCATAAGCCTGTCCTTCAAGTCCTTCAAGCAATTCGATTTACTGCTAATATTTTATCGAATGTCAATTTTTGCACTATTGACTCAATACGAAACGCCAACAACAACAGCATAAACGCTACTACTAACCGCGACCAAATTCAGCACAAACATGTTAAAAACATATACGTTCCCCTGGTCAGCCAAAATATTTGGCAATGAGGTAGCTGTCTGCCATGCTAAGCTCGTCTTAAAAGAACCACTTGACGTAGTCAACATATTCGAAAAGGCTGACATCCTCCGCTTTTACGTAAATCTCATATTCGAGAGAAAGACTGGATTTCATGGGATAACAGAAGCCATCACTACAAGGTGCCATTACCACAATTTACTCTGCTTCATGCCACTAAAATTAAATAAAATTTTTTGCCCGCCTCCGACTCGGTCACACCATCTTTACTCATCATCAACACTTTCTTAGCGGCCTCAACAATGATATATGCCTTCTCTGTAACGACGTTGTAACTATATAACACCTGTTCTCAGGATGTACTGCAACACAGAGTCGTCGCAACCAAGCCAAAATTAAAATGGTACAGCTCCTTGGACATCCAAATCTTAACAACATAATATAAATATCATTAATGAATCTAATTCTTCAATTTAATTTTCATAATTACCGTACTTATTAATCTAAGAGCTAAAAGCCATGGCATGCTAAGTATGTAGTTTAAAATTTTATTTTTAACCGTATTTCTTAATAATAATAATAATAATAATAATATTTTTGATATTTATATATTATGGGATCAGTAGTTGAGTAATTATAGTAGACAATTGGCTAAGGCCCCGATCAATTTCCTAAAAAGAAAACAAAAAACATCATCATCATCATAAGCTAATCCACAAATTTGTAAATAAATTGAGATGACATGTTTTTACAATTGTTTTAGGGGTCCTAAAATTGTGTTTCGTTGCTCTGGGCACCTCCTTAAGTCAAAAGGTGTGGTATATGCACGTACATATGTAAGATAAGCATATTGTATATGGGATTGTTACTGTGCTTGTTGTCAGTAAATTTGCCTATAATTGTTAGTCAATCAATTGACTGACAATGAAATGCATTGTTTATTCAATTAAATAATTGATATTAATTACCTAAGCATTTATTTCCATTGAGGACATTTAATCTAATTTGCATATTATACTCTTTACGCACTGAATAGTATTAAAAGTTTGTGATGAAGTTTGTAATGCACAGAGACCCCATAAAGTGTATAGTATAATACACATTCTTGTCTAGCACGACGAGACGAGTTGATTTAGCCATGCGCTATATGTATACAAACTAGTTTTTAAGCTGGAGAGCTGAAATTTTGCACGAAGTTTATATACGCAATTCATTTGTCGGAATCAACCGAATCGGACCACTAAGAGGGGTGCCTCGCATACAAACCAAGATTCAAATTCATCTTCTTACTAGAAAAAACTTTTTTGTTTTTTGTACTATTGAACTAAAGTTTAAACACTATAAATATCTGACCCATATCCACCAACTATGTAAATATCTAGATCCTCAGACCAGTATGAGGGGTACCTCCCATACAAACCCAAATTCAAATTCATGTTCTTATTAGAAAAACTTTTTTGTTTTTTGTACTGTAGAGTTGAAGTTTGGATACTATAAGTATCTGACCCATATCTACCAACCATGTAAATTGCGATACCCTTGGACTACCAAAAAGGGTACCTCCCATACAAACCCAGATTCAAATACATCTTCTTATTAGGAAAACTTTTTTCTTTTTTGTACAATATAACTGACATTTGGGTATTTTAAGTACCTGACCAATATCCACCAACTATGTAAATTTCAAGGCCCTCGGACCACTAGGAGGGGTACCTCCCATACAAAACATGAACTTAGAAAAATAATCAGAAAATATCAAAGGTGTGCGAAGAGTATTACAACTTAGGCATACCCGAAGTTAATCTTCTTTTTACTGGTTTACTGGTATTATTATATTGTATTATCTTTTTTTTAATTTTATTTTTCAGGGTGTCAAGTATCCATTCGATCGCGTTATACGCGCCAACATTGGAGATTGCCATGCTATGGGACAACAACCAGTCACCTTTTTGCGTCAAGTAAGAAACAATTTTGAATATATACGAGTACAATGAGAATAAAATAGCAAATGGAATAATATTGTTGTGACTTCTTCTTCTTCTTATACTTAGATTATCTCAATTAATTATAATTAAAGTAAAATTGTTTGAATTCTCTTTGATTGAATGTAATAAACAAATGTAATCTAATGTAAATGTCACATTATGCAGTACAGTAAAGAGAGTAGAGTACATTAAAGCAGGGCATTGCTGCATTTTGCGGTGCAATTTATATTTATTAATTCAAATCAAATTGATGTTCAAGGACTTGAAATTGTCATGTCAATTGACTTGCGGCACAATAATATGTATTTTCTATGCTATTCTTCTTTTATTCTCTTAGGCAAATGGAATTCAATTTTTAAAATGTATTTTGCTTGCAGCTCATGGCACTGACCTTTGAGCCACGTTTACTTGATTCCCCTTCTTATCCAGAAGATGTCAAATCACGTGCAAAAGCTTTACTTCAAGGATGTCCGGGTAGTTCTGTTGGTTCTTATACTGATTCAGCTGGACTTGAAATTGTACGCCGCCAGGTTGCATCATTTATTGAACGACGTGATGGTGTGCCAAGCGATTGGCAAAATATCTATTTGACAGCTGGAGCAACTCCTGGCATTAAGAGTATCTTGGCTCTATTAAAGTGAGTAGCAAAAATCAAATTGTTTTTCAATAAGTATATAAGTTTGTGGTTATGATTTCGCAGTTGTGATCAAGATAATAAAACCGCCGGTATTATGGTGCCCATACCACAATATCCTTTATATTCGGCAACTATTGCCGAATATGGTTTGATTAAGGTTGATTATTATCTGGAGGAAGAGACTGGCTGGAGTCTTAATCGCAAGGAATTGCAACGTGCCTACGATGAGTGTAAGCAACGTTGCAATCCACGTGCTCTGGTTGTCATTAATCCTGGTAATCCCACCGGACAAGTGTTGACACGTGAAAATATTGTTGAGATAGTTAAATTCGCCCATGACAACAAGTTGCTTATATTGGCTGATGAAGTTTATCAGGATAATGTTTACGATAAGAACTCGAAGTTCTTTTCATTCAAGAAGGTCATGCATGAAATGGGTGAACCCTACAGAAGCCAAGAGTTGGCAAGTTTCTTATCAACATCCAAGGGTTATTTGGGTGAATGTGGTATACGCGGTGGTTACATGGAAGTCATTAATTTGTGTCCACAAGTGAAGGCCACTTTGACAAAATCAATAACCGCAGCATTATGCAGCACCACCGCTGGACAAGTAGCCGTCAGTGCATTGGTAAATACTAAATGTATTATATCACATACTATATTACATACATATGTACGTATATCATATACTATTACATATTATTGTTTAAATTTTATTAGGTCAATCCCCCTCAACCTGGTGAGCCATCATATGAGCAATTTATTTCGGAGAAGACTGCAACACTAACTGCCCTTAAGGAACGTGCTGAACTTGTCTACAATACCCTAAGCAAATTTGAAGGTTATAAAGTGAATCCAGTGCAGGGTGCCATGTATGTGTTTCCACAAATTGAGATACCGCCAAAGGCAATTGAGGCAGCCAAAGCTAAAAATATGGCACCAGATGCCTTCTATTGTTTCGAATTACTTGAAACCTCTGGTAATTTACACATTTGCAATTTAATAATTTATAATTTATATATTACAATTTTTATCGATTTGCTTTGTTTGCTTTAAAGGTATTTGCATTGTTCCCGGTAGTGGTTTTGGTCAAAAACCTGGCACCCATCATTTCCGTAGCACAATTCTACCACAGACTGCATTACTTAAAGAAATGATGGAGAAATTCCGTAAATTCCATGCCCAATTCATGGATAAATATAAATAAATACGTATATCAACTCATTTATAAAAGGATAATTATGCTGCATCCTGTTTATGATAAAATGATAAAGAAGAGATGAAGATGACTTTTAGATTAAATGTTAATTGATGTTAAATGAATGTTTATAAATATGATAATATTGATGATGATAATTATGATAATAATGATCATGATAACGATAACGATAATAATGATTATATGAGTAATATGATTGTTAATAATAATGTTGCTGCTAATGATGACCAATCGATCGATGGATATACATAAATCTGCATGATGAATGGTTATTGGTAGAGCGCTGTTGCCTGTGTTAAATCTTTTTTTTTTTTTGTGTATCCTTTTAAAAAATTCTATAAATATTATTGATCTATGTCTATATAAATATATATTTTTTTTTGCCTTTATTTTTTAAAATATATACGATTATATATGTAAACATATTCACATGATATTTTAATTTTTTCCATTATATTTTTGCTTTACTTTTGTTTAGAAAATCATAGAAGAATGAAAAAGAAAAAAAAGAAAAACTTATTCTTTTGGAATTCTTGTTATCCAATTGTTGTTTATCAAAATATTGTAGATTTAAACTTATATAACATATACGTATTTAGTATATATGACTATCTCCGATGAATGGCAAATTAATGACGCTTCTTCGAATCTTAGTATACACAAATTTGAGTTGTTCATTTGAATTTGTTTTCTCTCTCAATTTATATGCAAATAATTCTATGTTTTTCACATAATGCGGGAGTCTATATACTTGTACTTATAATGGAATTGTTATAATCAGACAGGCAACGAACGTGAGTTGATGCTCAACAATATGATGATGAACCAAAACTATGACCAAGAACTATAATATTTTGAAGTTTTTTTGGATGTGAATTCTTAATAAGTTTATTATTGAGCACCCAAAATGAATGAAATTTGCATAGATTTTTCACAAGACAATAAGTTTTAATGATTCACAGATTTACACATAAAGATGATGAAGTTTTCAAATGAACAGATTCACCATATAAGTATGTACGAAAGATATAGACACCCAACTGAGCGTGTTTCTATGCAAAATGAGTCTATAGTTAGTTATATAGTTTTTGAGATGTTGAAAATTCAAAATTTCTTATAGTTGAACTTCTCTGATTTCTAGAGAGTTTAAATTTTACCAATAGTTATTATATATTAGTATTAAAGCAAACTAGGGCTGTCCAACCATTTTGGTTCTCTGAGCGACATTGGAAGAAACCGCATTCAGGATTCACTTCGGCCGCGGGTTCGACAGCCTTGATTTAACTATCCAATTTTTTTTAGCTATTGCAATTATATGAATGACATTTAATTTTCGTTAAAATAAATTTGTCTTTTGGTTTATTTATTTTTTATTTATGTGAATGGATCACAACCAATTTGTCCAAGTAAGAGATGAAAAAGTTGAGTAGCAATCAAGTATTTAAATTGTTCTACCATTTGTTAACAAAAAATAAAGAGAGAAAATAAAAAATTATTAAAGTAACAATTTTAAAAGTTTAAACTAAAACTTAATGTTTTTATTTATATAAGAAGAAAATGAAGAAAGAAGACAAGTAAATCAACAAAGAATCCCAAATGAAATGGATTTAAATAAATGATGGAAAGATGATGATGGCAAATCTATAGCTAATACATAAATTGTTACCATCAAAAAATAAAAAATTATAATAATAAAAAAAAAAAAGAAAAACAAAAGAATTATTATACTTCTGACTTCCCATCTCTCGTATTGTTGCTCTGCCTCCATTTTTACTGATGACGATTTTTTGATCGGGACTATTAGCATATCTACCAAGTTGCAGATTTCTTTTGAAACCTTTCATGACTACTTTACTTAATGGAAGGTGATTATCAATCCGGACAAAACTCAAATCATCTACTTCATTAGAAAACGGAAGGGCATATTTAAGCTAACTAGCCATATAAATCTCCACAACGTTTATATCCCCTAGATACCTGGGAGTTGTCTCAGATCCAAAAACCATTTATAGGGACCACATCAATTAAAGTAAACTGCTTCATTGGAATTTTGTACCTCTTTCTAATTCTATTTATCTATCTATGTCTTCACATTAGTTTTCCAAGCTATAATCTTCTATAGCTATTAAAACAAGTTATAGGTTTTGCAAAACCAATTGATCAAAATGATTTTCGGCCTACCATGACACCACTCTACCACCGACTTGCATAAGCTGCAAGCTTGACATGCTAGTTCGACTTAATCAGAACTTCAATGATAGATGTGATGACATTATTAGATTTAAGTTTTAGTTTAAAGTTTTCAAAACCATTCTAGGTGATAAATTTTTCCCAACAGTAACTTTATATTGAAATTATTATAAAAACTACGCATACAACAAAGTTGTGAAGATAGCGAAAGCCTACATTTTTTATTTTAATATGTAGTATATTATAAGCATAAACAAATATACTTATTATTAGGATAATGCAATAAAAATATGAATGTGAAAAGGAAAGGAAAGGAAAGAAAAGGATGCCAGGGAAAATATGATTTATCGGATGTAGCATTGTTTTCAGCATCCAGTTTGCATAACCTTCAATCCTCCTATTAACATAAACAACATTATTTGCATCATCATCACCGGCATATCACCATCTTTACCATCATCAGCATCATCATTTTTCTTATTGCGAGTCAATAATGTTGAACACAACAGCTTTACTTACTTTTTTCCTCTAATAAAAGGATATAATGTTAATCCCTTTTCATATTTGTGGATCATTTGAATTTATTCACACTCACCCAACACTTTAAAGAGCGGGATGTGTTCGGTGCAGAATAATACTTACGTCGCAATTCCATGCCGATCAGCAATTACGGGCATGTTTACCATCAATACAAAAGCCCATTGAATCGCACAGACGAATGCTTACGCTACAATAAGAAAGGTCACATAGCTAGAGGCTGCCAAGTAGCACCGATATGCTAAATCTTTATAGACAAGGATAAGAATCAACCTATAGGCTGTTTCCGGCGATGCTGAAACTTAGCTTAAATTGTTATGTTGATACAAATGTCGTTGTAAGGTTTCCCAGTATATTTTGCATCAGATCATCAAGGAAAGAGACTCTGCAGTCATGCAGTATGCCTCAGTTGGACAACACATGGCTAACTGATCAGGCGGAATGGGCTGCAATATGGGCCTGCGGTCAACTAGTAATAGAAATCAGTGGCCCATCGAACTGCAGGAGCTTTGTTCGTGCTAGGATTAAAGAGAATCTCATGTTTAGCAGTTACACACCACCATGATAATGATCTAATAAGTTTTAATGCGTTCCTTGATGATCTAGTAGCCCATGCTAGCGAAAAAATCGCTCTTATAAGTGCAAGAGACTTTAATGATTGAGCGATTGAATGGAGTAGTACTAAGACTAATGCTAGGCGCCTAGCTATATTGCTGGCCAGCGAATGCTAGTTTAGATATCACCATTCTCTCCAGAATAGCCGCAGAGAGTCATTCATTGCCGGTAGGTTTCTTGCCTACCTCACTCAAAGTAGAAAGTGTTAGATGCCCACACAGTCAGTGGCCATTAATACGGTCAAAATCTATGTAGATCTATTCTAAGATGACTTGTTATCTTGCAAGGATCTGCACAATAGAACAGCTAAAAATAATTGGCGTGCACCAAACTATTGGTGGAATGTTGTTATCGAGATGCTTAGAAGGAATTGCATCCCCAAAAGTGTCTTATAGTATACAATATAGAGGAATACAGACATCTTCCTTGTGTTGAATGATTGTCTGGCAGATGACATTTTGGCCTTCTGTTGAAAACGGCAGATATTGGTTTTGAAACCGAAAGGTAACAAGCCGCCGCACAACGCACAAGAGAAAAAGAGAATTCTGCTGCAGACGCGCAAATCTGAAACCGGTCTTAGAGTATAATAGCCTTCTCACCCTGCAGCATGATTCAAATCAATGGTGATGCAGCGATGCTCCGGATCGAAATCGCCAACAACCACAAGGATAAATGAAGTCATTTAGGAGTTGTTGTTGTTGTTGTTGTTGTAAAATGTGATGCAGAATTAAAGATGGTCAGCTGTGTTAGTGTTGAGTAATTTCTGCCTTTTTTTAGGTAATTTTCGATTATTTTTCTCCCTTTTTTGTTGCGCTCCAACATAAAACAGCTGATCATTGCACAAAACAACAAAACAATTTGAATTAAATTTTAAATTGTAATTTTTTTTTGTTTTTAATTTTTATAAAATAATTATCAGGAATAAAAAAGGAAACTGCAAGAATTATTTGCATACACTGCGAATTGTTCTTGATCAAGTATTTGTCACACAATTTTCATTTTGATTTTTATTAATTGCCCAATTACAATTAGTTTGTATGAATAACCAAAACAAAAAACAGCTGTTCATGATTCAAAATTGACAATCTGAACGACAAGCGACAAGATACATCATCGTGATTCAGTGTGCAGTGCAGTGCAGAGAAAAGGCTACAAAAGTGGCAGACATTTCTAGAAGACTTGAATATCACGTATATCGAGAATTACTTTAGATATTTGTTTAGTACTTAATTGGATATATTCACATCGTTTCATAGAATCTTATTGTTTTTTGCATAACATATAAAGTGATATATTTTGTATTATCAATCAATTTTTGAAGATTCAGCAAACAATGTCAACAATGCGTCAATAGGCGCCATATTACCTGAAACACAACTGATAAATTGAATTAAATTAATTTATTTTTATCGAGATATCGATATACAACATAGAAGCAGCAGAGACTTGCCTACTTAGGGCTATTTTCAAAAGTCTGATTAAAAAAAAATATATATATATAAATAATTACAATTACCCATAAAAAACAAATCAATTAACGTTTAATAATATTCTTTATTTATAAATTATTTCATATTTCTTGTGATTCTGTCTTTTGAAGATACCATTAAGTTGGCAAGTCTGCATAGAAGAATGAAACTTTATGTCAGTGATTCAGCAATTTTTGTAGATTTTGTGACGTAGATTATGTGCGTAACATACAAATTTTGTTGAACCACCGACATAAATACTATCAAACTTAATGAATAGTTATCGGTAAATCGATAATTCTCTCAGTTCTCTTTTACAGTTGCCACTTGTTACACTTGTTCTCGATGCGCGTCTTTGTTAAAATCTACAAATATAATGTCATCATCTTCATTTAAATCTAAAACAAGCCTTGAATCCAAAATGGAAAAGCTAAGTATTGCAACTCCCAGTGTGCCCAAACCCTCATCGGGTATATTGAAAAAGCAACAGCCAACTGAAAAAACAGAAAATGTGAGTGCGTTGGTCGAGTTAACACGCTTATCTGCGAACATACGGCAGGAACCACATCCGATACCATTGGGTTTTAAGTGGCATACATTTAATTTAAATGACTCTAAGCAATTGATTGATTTGTCTGTTTTCGTAAACGCTAGTGAAGATTACGAGTATTGCATACATTATCGGACGGAGACCATAAAATGGTTATTGCAGCCGCCCGGCTATAATCCCGATTGGCACCTCGGCATTTACGATGAAAATTCCAATCGTATAATTGCTGTCACAGCCGCAATTCCACGAAAACTAAGTATCTATGGTAAGGTGGTGAATGTTGCGGAGATAGTTTTTCTAAACAACGATAAAATAGAAAGAAGCGAAATTGACGTGAAAAAAATTATAAAAATGGAACTTACGCGTCGTATATATAAAGCAGGTGTATTTAACATTGCTTTCATTGTAAATCAATTTCGAAGTGAACTAAGTCCACCAATTGCAAGCAGCAAGGCCTGGATTCGATTTCTGAATCCAAAGAAATTAATTGATATTGGATTTATTGATCGCAACAAAAAAGCCAGTTTGAAACAGACTTTAAATTTTTACAAACTATCTGAAAACTCTTGGACTAAACGCTTTCGTCGCATCCAACCAAAAGATATGTTTGCTGCGCATACACTACTGAAAAAATATTTGCAGTCAATGGAGATTTACCCAATCTATACGCATAAACAATTTCGTCACTGGTTTACTCCCAGAGAGTACATAATAGATTGTTTTGTGGTTGAAGACGACAGTGGCAAAATTACCGACTTAACAAGTTATTATTCTATGCCTTCAGTGATTTCGAATCATCCTCAACACAAATTTATGTGGCATGCGTTTTTGTTATACAATATATCAACGAAAACACCATTGAACTGGTTAATGAACGATACTTTGGTGGAAGCATTTAAGGCTAAGATGGACGTATTTTCTGCCCGGGATGTAATGGCAAATAAATCGTGCCTGCCTGCATTGCAATTTGAGGATACCGGCATCATGTATATATACCACATAACTAGCCTTACTTGCCCATTAGTAAAGCCGGAGAAAATGGGATTGTAGACCTCATATCACAGCAAAGCATTATTATATCATTACATTTGCATACACAAATCCACCTATTGGTTTGCAGAAATTTTATCATTGATCATCATGAAGTAAAATTTAAATTTAATTTTTATATTTATAGTTTTTGGTAATATGTATTATTTTTCATTTCATTTTATATTTTATATTTAACATAAATCTGGAGATTTGAAATAACACTTTAGTGCGTAACGCCAAGTTTACACTTTTATTACTATTATTTTATTTTTAACTACTATTGATTTACTGAATTCTTACTTGCTTCCTTACTTAATAATAATAAATAAATATGTAATTACATAATTTAATCGTAAATATTATTGTTTGTTTGTTTATTTTATTTATGAATGAATTGTAGGATATTGCAATAATGACAATGAATAAGATGAAGAAGTCGACAACTATCTGTCAGGAGACAGCACATGAGTGCATTACATGTTTATGCTTACTAATTAGCTTATGAGAGAACTATCTGCAAACTGGAAATAAATTATGGCTATGTAGATCTGGTCACAAGATCACAAGGGAGATGACGTTTGAGTCTCCTTGAGAACTCTGTGTGCATAAGCACCGCTGCAAGTGGGTTTGAGTGAACATTTAGCCGGTCATTGTAGCGACTGCTGTGCAGTATATATTCTATGCATCGAAGAAAATGATCTTGCACAGGAAATACGAGTATTTACGAAGTGAAGCATTGGTACTGAGTACCAAAAATAAACAAAAAAAAAATTATATATATTATTATGATATTTTTATTATTACAAGTATATTAAGTGAAAGCCGTGGCAGTTAGTGCTTTTAATACTAAGTAGTATAAGTAGTATTTTTATACCCTTCATGCAGTGAATAGTATTACAAGTTTGTCATGAAGTTTATAATACACAGAAGGAGACATCGGAAACCCCATAAACTATACACATATATTCAATTCTTAATCAATTCAGTTAATTGTACGTTCCTTCATCCATACAATTTGAATTATTTTGGACATATTCACTAAAGGTCACAGCAGCCATGGCCACCTCCTCTCCTCCTCTCTTATAGTTTTAGCTTAGCTAACTAATAATAATAATGTAATAAATAAATAAATAAATATCTTGGGAATAATACCATGTGGAGCACCTTTACATTTTACAATGTATTATCGAAATGTCCATGGTCGACAATTAATTGACTATCGTTTCGATAACTGAAGTCTTCATTCAGTTGGAACGGAAGCAGAAGCTGGATCAGGAGCAACTGGTTGTATCAGTATTTTGTATTTTTTCGTATTGTTTGATGCGCCTAGGACACGTACTAATATGCACGATTCACCGGACACCGGACAAGCAGTCTCATGTAGTGCCTTCGTACCAGAAATTGTTTCGTTTTTATGAAGAGTTCTCTTAGTAATGATCTCTTTGCGAAACGAAACATGCAGATATAGTCTTTGGTGAAACAGAAGTGAATAATAGTCTTTGGAAGAAGTTTCAGTATTGAATTTGGATTTTTTCGCTAGCTGCACGAAAGGTTTGATAGATTATTATTATATTTACGAGTATATTTCTATCGCTTAACGTTGCTGTTTTCTCTTATTTGTCATGTCTAGATAAATGCATATTAAAAAGATCTTTTGTGTATGTGTATCTCGTATGTTCGTCTGCTTATGCGCTGCAGTCTACTATTACTTGCTTTGCAACCACCTCCTACCCCCTGCAACGAAGAGATACCTGAGTGTTCCATTGTTCGCACGCAGCGAAGATATACTCGCTCGAGTGATGCAAGTGATGCACACACACACATTCGCTTCGTTTCGCTTTGTATGCAGGCTCGACTTGTTTTGTCTAATTTTTTTACGAAACGTTCATAAGCTTGTTTTTTACTTTCGCTGCACATCTCTGCTCCATACTAAAATCACCAATCGGACTGCACTGACTCTTTTTCAGCCATGGCGGGATCACCAATCAAGGTATTACTTCGCCAGGCAGAGCAATGTAAGGCCACACATTTATATTAATTTTCACTTCGATTATTCTGCACGCTGTTTTTATCCCTCAATATAGAGTTAGCCATGCCATTTGAGGTAAGATTTCCTCCTCCCTCTGATGTTATTAGCTCTTTGAGGTGCACAAATCAGGATCAATTCATTAGAACATATCGAGCATTTTCCAGCTGGTTTGTGCAGAACTGTCGATGGGATTCATATGCATGCTGAAACTTGTGCAGGTAATCCTGCAAACAGCCATGTCCTGTAAATAACTGCGGGACACCCAAACGTTGCTGTTGAATATTAACTTAATCGTTCAACGCTCCTTTGTTGAATCTTGTTAGCACAGAGGGGTGGCTCTCTTTGCATATAATCTGTATTTGGTTGCACAGGACCACACTGGTGCATCGTATGGGATGGCTGTCTGGGCCCACAAAATTTAGCATAAGCCTTGCTAGGTGACAATGGGCTTAAAATGCAAAATGATATGGAAACAAGAAAATGCATATAGACAAGTCTGTAGTCTCATATGTGTGAAATTAGTTTAGTTCTAATAAATTCTGGATGTAGTAATAGAAGTCCAACTTAATAATAAGAAAATTATCAATTCATAAATAAAATAAATAACAATAATATTTACGATCAAATTATGTAATTATTTCTTTTAATATATAAGGAAGCAATTTATATAATATTGCATTATTCTTGTTAGAAATTGAAAGTAATAAAATATGTAAGTATTAAATAATCTATGAAAATTGAATTTAAAATTTGCTTCATAATAATTAATTAATCAAAATTCTGCAAAACAATAGGTGGATTTGTTTATGCAAATGTAATGATGTAATGCTGTTGTTGATATATATAAGGTATACATATTTACAATCCCATTTTCTCCGGATCTACCATTGGGCAAGTAAAATTAGTTATGTGGTATACATGCATGGCGTCGCTATTCTCAAATTTCAATGTGGGCATGCACAATTTATTTGCCATTATATCCCGGGCAGAAAAAATGTCCATCTTAGCCTTAGATGCTGCCATCAAAGTTTCGTTCATTAACAAGCTCATTGGAGTTTTTGTTGATATATTATATAGCAAAAATGCCTGCCACAAAGTGTCGTACTCAGGATGATTTGAAATAACTGAAGGCAGAGAATAATAATTTGTTAAGTCGGTAATTTTGCCACTGTCGTCTTCGACCACAAAACAATCTATTATGTTCTCTCTGGGAGTAAACCAGTGACGAAATTGCTTATGCGTATAGATTGGATATACCTTCAATGACTGAAAATATTTTTTCATTAGAGTATGCGCAGCATACATATCTTTTCGTTGGATTTGACGAAAGCGTTTGGTCGAAGATTTTTTAGACAGTTTGTAGAAATTTAAAGTTAGTTTCAAAGTTACTTTTTTGCTGGGATCTAATACACCAATATCTATCATTTTCTTTGGATTCAGCAATCGAACCCAGTACTGACTGATTGAAATTGGTGCATTCAAATCATTTTGACTTGCCATTGCCATGAAAGTAATGTGAAATACACCTGCGATATATGTACGACGCGTAAGTTCCAATTTAACCATTTGTTCCGCATCAAATCCACTTCTTTCTATTTTATCGTTCCATAGGAAAACTAACTCAGCAACATTGACCACCTTGCCATAGATGCTTAACTTGCGGGGTATAGCGGATGCGAGAGCAATCAAATGATTGGAATTTTCGTCGTAAATGCCAATGTGCCAATCGGGATTATAGCCGGGTGGCTGCAATAACCATTTTATGGTTTCTGTCGGATAATTTAAGCGATACTCATGTTCTTCACAATTGTTTAAGAAATCAGACAAATCATCTAATTCCTTAGAATCATTTAAGTCTAATGTAAGCCACTTTAGACCCAATGGTAGCGAATATGGTTCCTCCTGTATGTTCTTTGGTAGATGTGATGTGTCGACCATCGCACTCACATTGCCTCTTTTCTCAGTCGACTTCTTATTTTCCAATTTACCCGGTGTGGGTTTGGGCACACTGGGTGTTGCAGCACTTAGCTTCTTCATTTTGGATTCAATGTTCCTTTTCAGAATCTACGTAACCCCTGTACAGACATTTTAAAAGTAAATTTTTAACAAAGACGCAAAATTTTTCTCACACCGAAAATTGTTACAAGTGACAAATGTGAGAGAACTGACAGAATTATCGATTCACCGATAACTATTCATTAAGTTTCATAGTATTTATGCTGGTGGTTCAACAAAATTTGTATGTTACGTACAGTAATCAAAATAGTTTTCGATATCTCGATAAATCGGTCTGTTTTATGTAACTAGAGTGAATTTATTCAATTCAATTTATCAGTTGTGTTTCAAACAATTTGTCGTCTATTGAGGCAATGTTGACATTGTTTGCTAAGCCCTTAAAAACTGATTGATAATGAAAATATATCACAAAAACCAGAAGATTCTGTGAAACGATGTGAATAAATCCAACTGATCAAATATCTTTAGTAATTCTCGGTATACCTGGTATTCCAGTCTAAAAATTTCCGCCACTTTTTTAATCCTAAAAGAGACAAAATCACTGATCAGTTCTTAATCAAATTAGTTAGAATCGATAGATTCTATATAAAAACATCGCAGGCATGTGTTATTGATCCAGCGAATAACGATCGGAAATCGGAAATGGAAAACATAATGTAGTAAAGTTTAGTAAAATCTAAAATTTGGTATAACCTATAACTAGTAGATGATTTGTAATGCAGGTATTGCAATCCCATTTAGATCTTTAGTTCCCCAACTGTTCTCACCTATTTCCGAAATAAATGAAAATACTATTACAAGTCATTTCAATTTCGTCTATGAAGTTTCATAATATAAAACAAGTTAATACTTCATAGTCGGCTAGGCCGTGCCCTACCTGGACATTGAGATTGAATCCTAATTAGTGTCATTATTGAATGATGAAGAAGATTTTAAATAAAACTAGACAGTTTATCACTTCACTTGAAGCCTGTATGGACATATGATATACAGCTTTGGGGCTCTGCTTCGCACTCTAAAGGTACAAACATAGTGCGCGCTTAAGCTGAAACCGAAGTCGAAGCTGAAGATGAAAAAGCGCGAAAAAGCGTGCACAAGGAAACATATGAAAACGCTCGAAAGTGTGCATAGTGCATACGAAGACGAAGATGAAGCTGAGGCCGAAACGCAAGCTGTCAGCTTCAAACTGTGCGGTACTGATTTTGAAGCTGAATCGCTTGCTGCTCAGTGCAGTTTTTGTTGTTTTTTTTTATTTTCTTTTGAATTTTTTCGTGTGTTGCTTTGCGTTATACAGTTTTGAGAACGAACACTGTGCTTGTGTGCGACTTATCTAGTATATGAAAAAAAAAACAACAACAACATTGTAAATGATCTCGATGTCTATCAGTTACAAATTTGTTGTTTTTTTTTCCAATTTCCTTTTTGGGCGCCTTGCTAACGTCAATGCACACTCATCGCTTACCCGCAACGTAAGCAATTCGGCTTCCACTATGTGCACTCAACAGCTTGCTAGCTCCGCAAGCAATTCGGCTTCATCTTTCACTTTAGCTTTTGCTTCGCTTCAGCCTGCACTATGTTTCTACCCTAACATTGAGATACTCCAGAGACTCCAATCAATGTTTCTCCGTAGACTAGTGAATGTACCATGGTACACAAAGATCTTCATGTTCCATGGATCAAGGACGAAAATGGAAGATTCATCAGAAAATATGTATTCCGTCTAGAAGCACAGCCTAACGATCTTGCCTCAGGTCTGCTAATCACTGGTAACAACACACGCCGACTTAAGAGGAATCATCCCTTGGACCTACTTTTCAGGTTTCCTGAAATTTAGGTGATTTGCCACCATTCACTGTGGTGTTTAATTGTTGTAATTGATCCATTTACTTATGGTTATGTCTGGTTTCTAACTGATTGTAAAATTATGTTACAAAAAAAAAAAAAAAAAAAAAATTAATCTTGTATATAAAAAAAATTTTAAATTTATGTTAGTAATTTTTTTTATTTTTATTTTATTTTTCTTAATTTTCGTATTATATTATTATTATTATTTGTTTTTTTTTTCATTAATTTTTGATGTCTGCTTTATTATTATTTTTTATTTATTTATCAGATGAACGAACAATTTAAATTCATAATGAAAGTTTAACGATATATTTATTACATTTTTATTTTATTTATTTATTTATTTTTTTTTTGTTTTCTGTATTTAGTTTTTCTTTTATGTTTTAACTCACTTTTTTTTAAGAACGCATATACACAATCAAATACCATAGCGAAGATTTTTCGGATCAGATCGGATTAGATCCGAATAAGCGAATTTCTAATTTATTTTTTTTTTTTTTTATTTAAATCCCACTTAAATTCGCTCAATCTTTTGGTTTATTATTCATAAAGATGAATTAAATGATTGATGAAATGAATGTTCAATTGAGTGTGATTGAAGAGAAAGTTATTGAGTGAGTGAGTGATTGAGTGAGTATTTTAGAAAATTTAATGCCTTTTACAATTTTTTTAAAAATATTTTCTTTTGTTTTTTTTTTTGACAGAAACATAAGGCAATGCAACGTAACGTAATGTAATTAAATATTTAACTAATTTCCATATATGTATTTATATTTGTAAGTATTTGTATTTAATTTATAATATTTTTTTTATTTTTTTTTTGTTTTCACATATTTTTTTCATTACAATTTTATTTTTTCTATTTTTTTTTTTTTTTGGATTTCTTGGTGAGTTTTTTATTGTATTCTATTTTTAATTTTATATCTTTTCATGTTTTGATTTTGTATTATATTTATATATATTTTCATAGTATATTTGACCTTTGAACCTTCTTTCTCATGCAGTTTACTTATTTCTTTTTTATGTCTACAAAGCTCAGGAAACTCAAGAAAAAAAAAAAAAAAAATGTAATGCAAAGGTGGCTTATTGCGCCATGTTTTCCTTCTCATTCTCAATTAATTTTTTATTTATGTTAAGTATTTTTTATATACACAAATTGAGGACACTTATCATCGTTTACATCATCATCAATATTATCATCATGAATAACATTATAATCATAAACATGCATTTTGTCATGTAGCAAAGGAACTTTTCATACATTTCAATAAAGTTTTCTTGTTTTTCTTTACTGTACTTTACTTTATGCCTTTTTTCTTCATTGATTTTTATTTTTCTTTATTTATTTATTTATTTATTAGTTTCCTGTAATTTCTTAAATGTAATGTAACTACAAACTAGAATAAAAAACAATTTTATTTAATTTAATTTAATTTAATTAAAAATGTAAATGGAAATAATGGGAAAAATTACACATTATGTGCATGTGCAGATTAACAAAGATATGAGATTATATAGACTGTGGCTGTAGTCGCAAGAGATTTCATTTAGGTTATGGGATCCCATGAATGTACATTAATTATATATATTATTGACCCCGTTTATATTGTAGAAGAAGTAAGCCCACTCCAGAATCAGTAAGCACGCTTCAGTTACACTTACATTATAAAATAATAATGATATATTATGTTTAATGTTTATGTTTGTTTATTATATGTTGTACTATAATACTGTAAATAAATTTTAATCCAACCTTTGGAATAAGTTCATGAATACTTTCAAATTCCTAGATAATAATAACATTCATTATAATATAGATGGAAAATAGGCTAAAGTGTAGCCACCCACTTGATCCGGACTATGCTTAGTAATATTTGGATAACGTCAATTTTTACCCATAAAAGGACCTACAGCCGTGTATTGTTCATTGATTTTATACTGCAGTTATCAGACTCATCTAAGCCTATGGGGCCTTTATGTGGTGGGAGTGGCTAATACTAAATCAGAGCCTTATAACCTTCATAAGGTGCAAAGATCAGTCTATTTGGGCATACCTTTCATCTCTACGATCTACCCCCAAGCAGTACTAAATGTCATTCTTAATCTACACTTATCTCGATCATGTAGCTTCAAGAACTGCAATTAGACTCTGAGAATTTCATATTCTTAAGCCTTGTGCGGTTGAATATAGCACCTTCCTACAGGAAGTGGGGTTACAATCTGAGGGAGGAGAATATGACTATTACTGCAACATTCCCGGAGAAAGATGATTAGAAGCAGGGTATTGCTATTAGGCAAGATGAGCTTTCATTTTATACTAATGCTGGAATCTTTTCAGAGAAGTTAGCAGTTCAACTATCATATCCGTCTACCAGACTAGTGCAGTCAGAGATCTATGCAATCTGATAAGCAGCAAACTTAATAAACAACATTTAGAAAACCCCTTAAAATATGTTGAATTGTGTTGACAGCCAGGCTACTATCAAGGCTCTGTCGGCCTACATCACCATGAGTAAAATAAAGCATTGGTGAGTCCTAAGCAAGCAATGCTGCACTCAATTACTGCAATAATCTGGGTACCTGGTCATTCTTGTTTTATAGTAACAAGATGGCGGATGAGTACGAATATACTAGAAAGGCACCAGTACTGCCAGTTTATCTTACAGATGTTGATATTCGCAGACTTCTACAGTACTTGCCGATTGCTACTATTTGATTTGATTTGATATTTTTAGATATGCATAAGTGTTATAAAATTTCGGAACTTAGAAGTTAATAATATTCATACTCATGTGAATATGTCAAGAAAATAAATTTTTACATTTAACTTCCTTGATTTTGCTCACATTTTTCAGTGTTTAGTTGGCCTCCTGCTCCTATAGCTACAGTCTAGTAATGTTTTGTTAAAAGTGATGTTCTACTATTTTTAATGCATTCACATGTGCTTTTCGTAAATTTTTTTACGAATTTTTTATTAAGGTCATGATTTTTATTTTTTTACTAGTGTAAATTGGAGTTATTGGTGATATTTGTGAAGTGTAGAACCATTTAAAAATATCCGCATATCCCTTTGCATTACTTTAAATTATACAGTTTCTGAGTTTTTGAACTATCATCGTATATAGCTAGAACATCAAAACCAGAGTTTCCCAATTACTAGAAGAATTTGTTCCCATACAATATACGAGTATAAATTTTTTAAATTGTCTCTAAAAATAAAAAAAAACATGTGTGTCTAAGTTTATTTAGACCGAAATTAAATTGTTGAATATTTTTTAAAATTAAACTGATTGGATCCCCAAGCTTCAAGAATTTTCAGTAAGAGTTTTAATAAATAAAAATTAGTACAAAAATTTTAAAAAATTTTATTCAATTAAATACAATGTATTCGAAACCCCCCAAGGTAATTCCTTTTGATGTTTATACCAAGTCCAATGGCTTAGCTTCCAGATAAGTATGTGGCATGGTATTTTCAAATTGATTCAAAATAATAATTGGGGTATGAAAGATATTTAAGCTTCGGTGAACCGAAGTTAATGGATTCTAGTATTTATTTTTTTTTTTTTTTAATGATTCATAATTTTTTTCCTTAATATTATTATATTTTCTATATATGAATAATACTTAAACGGCTTCGTTTTTATTATTGTATATTATTTACCAATTTTCTTTTATTTACTATTTAATATTGAATATTTTTTTGTAATATTTTATTTTTATGTTTCGTCGTTTGGGTTTTGGGTAAAGTTCATTTGATTTTGTTATTAGTTATTTTTTTCTTTATTTAACATTAAATTTATTTCATATTATTATTATTTTTAAATAAATAATTTCAATTGTTTATTTTGATAAATTCATAATATTTTTGCATTATTATCATTTTTATTTGAATAAAAAAATTATTTATTTATCATTTGTTATAATTAATAATATAATAAATTTCATTTCATTTTGTTTTTATTTATTTTTTTTTTTTTTTGTGTTTTTTTTTTTTTTAATATTTTAATTATACTGACAACAACAACAACTTAAAAAGGCACATTTTGATGAAACGCTTTTACATGCGAACGATATTACATAAATGTTTTTTTAAATAAATTTTGGATAAATAATACGAAAATGGTAAATTTACCATGAAGTTTTTGTTTTATAATGACAGGCAAATTTAATAAAGAAACAAAATTTTACTAAAATTCAGTTCAGTTTATCTTTCACACATAATCATATACGTGTCATTTTATCAGGATATTGGTAACATCATATGTATACGTATATATATAGTTTATATCAAAAACCCATCAACATATTTAAGGAAATAGATTCTTGCTATATCCGTTCGTTTTCTTAAATCAAAGTGATATTTTTTACAATGTTTAATTTTTGTTCTAGTATTTCGAATTAGTTGAAGTAGTATGTACTTCCAATTACTAATAGTAGTATGTACATACTTCCAATTACAAAAAGTAATACTTTCAATACAAGTAGTACAAGTAGTATGTATTTACAATAACTAATAGTACTACTTCCGATTACTAGAAGTGGTACTTCCTATTATTAGAAGTAATAAGTATATTTAATTACTAGAAGTAGTATGTACTTCCGATTACTAGAATTAATAAGTAATACTTCCGAATACTAGGACTACTGATGCAGATTCATACGATCTTAGTCTTCGTCCCGGAATCAAACAACAACAGTCAAAAGCAAAGACGTTAACCACCAATAGAAATGTAGGATGTAGGATGTAGGATAGATTGGAGAATATTTGAAGTTATATAGTTTTCTAAATGATTTTGATTTTATTTGAAAAACTTCTTTCATTAAACAACTATGGACTCCATTCTATTAAATACATACAATATAATAGCTTCCTGCATGATATTGCATCATATTTGTGTGAAAGATATACTATACTATAAGTATGACCAAAATTAATCGATATTTTCATTATAGTAATATTAGTAATATTAAATTGTTTTTTTTTTTTTTTTTTTTTTTTTATTATTTATTCATATTATTGTAATTTAAACTCACTTTTCATCTTTTTATGTAATTAATACTAAGATACTAAATATGCGAATAAATCTAACAAACAAATGATACAGGAAATATGTATTATTATTGGGATGTTCGTCTTAAATCCTAAAGTTTATTTTCTTATTATTATATATAAATACAACATATATACTACATATTGTATATTGTATATTTGAAATAACATTTATATATGTATATAAATATTAAGATTAAGATTTTGTCTATAAAATTATGTCTATTATTATATGTTTATTTATTGTTACATTGTGATTCATAAAAATTTATCTATTGCTTGTGATACTCATGTATATATGTATGTATATATATATATATATGTGTAGAGTCCTCATATACTATATTTATATATGTGAGTAAATTTTTGTATAGTTGGAATCACTGACAAAGTATTAATTGTTGAATGATTGGAAAAGGTTGATCTTCTACACTATGTCACCAAAGCGGTTTGATCAAAACAATTTTTGGTTATGCAAGATCCAAAATTTTGATTGTATGTAAGCCCCTACTATTCAAGTACATAAGCTTCCCTAAAATTTACCGAAAATAGCAAATTGATTGCATATAAGATATGCAATTAAATTGTCATGAATTAATTATCATTATTTGTATTTATTCACTATCCATTTGAATAATCAAACATTTCGGGGTTCAACGTAATGCACTAGAAAGGAAACAAACAATTAGACCTTTCCGGTGGGTAACCTCTTGTGTGAAGTGTATTAGGTATATTTTTGTTACGAACAAACTATCTAAGTTGTTGTTTATTCTATTTTAATTTTATTTGGGAATACTCCAAACATTAAAAGATCAGACACAACCTCAACTTACTATTAATTACCATATAAATTGTGATATATGCCAGATATACTCTATTTGGTTATACGTGTACATAGAAGTTGAGTTGAGTTGAGTCGAGGGTTATTTAGCTGAAAATGTGTTCTACAATTTTTCAATCGATGGTTCTGTGCTAATGTTTTTTTTTCTCTTCTTTTGTTAAAATCGATAATGACAAATGTACATTTATGTACATAAATGCATTTTATTCTTTGCTTCCCAGACTTCCTTTTCTTGAATTCTATAGAAGTGCGATTTAAGTTGTTGAAATTGATTGAAGGAAATAAAACACTTCAATCTATGGTCTTGTTCAAATGTTTGTTAAAATGAATAATGATAATGTACATTTATGATCATATATGTCTTTTATTCCCTTAATTCTGAAGATGTGCGATTTGAGTTGTTGGATTTAGTTGAATAAAATTAAAAATTTCAATCGAAGGTTTTGTTCAATTGTTTTTTTTTTTTTTTTTTTTTTTTTGTGAAAATGGATAATGAAAATGTTACATTTATATTAATAAATGTATTTTGCTCTTTGTCTCCCAGATTTCGTTTCCTTTAACTCGAAAGATTTACGATTTGAGTTGTTGGATTTGGTTGAATAAAATTAAAAATTTTAATTGATGATTTTGTTCAATTGTTTTTTTTTTTTGTGTGAAAATGGATAATGAAAATGTTACATTTATATTAATAAATGTATTTTGCTCTTTGTCTCCCAGATTTCGTTTCCTTTAACTCGAAAGATTTACGATTTGAGTTGTTGGATTTGGTTGAATAAAATTAATAATTTTAATTGATGATTTTGTTCAATTGCTTTTTTTTTGTGTGAAAATGGATAATGAAAATGTTACATTTATATTAATAAATGTATTTTGCTCTTTGTCTCCCAGATTTCGTTTCCTTTAACTCTAAAGATGTGCGATTTGAGTTGTTGGATTTGGTTGAATAAAATTAAAAATTTCAATCAAAGGATTTGTTCAATTATTATTTTTTTGTGAGTTAAAATGGATAATGAAAATGTTACATTTATATTAATAAATGTATTTTGCTCTTTGTCTCCCAGATTTCGTTTCCTTTAATTCGAAAGATTTACGATTTGAGTTGTTGGATTTGGTTGAATAAAATTAATAATTTTAATTGATGATTTTGTTCAATTGCTTTTTTTTTGTGTGAAAATGGATAATGAAAATGTTACATTTATATTAATAAATGTATTTTGCTCTTTGTCTCCCAGATTTCGTTTCCTTTAACTCTAAAGATGTGCGATTTGAGTTGTTGGATTTGGTTGAATAAAATTAAAAATTTCAATCAAAGGATTTGTTCAATTATTATTTTTTTGTGAGTTAAAATGGATAATGAAAATGTTACATTTATATTAATAAATGTATTTTGCTCTTTGTCTCCCAGATTTCGTTTCCTTTAACTCTAAAGATTTACGATTTGAGTTGTTGGATTTGGTTGAATAAAATTAATAATTTTAATTGATGATTTTGTTCAATTGCTTTTTTTTTGTGTGAAAATGGATAATGAAAATGTTACATTTATATTAATAAATGTATTTTGCTCTTTGTCTCCCAGATTTCGTTTCCTTTAACTCTAAAGATGTGCGATTTGAGTTGTTGGATTTGGTTGAATAAAATTAAAAATTTCAATCAAAGGATTTGTTCAATTGTTATTTTTTTGTGAGTTAAAATGGATAATGAAAATGTTACATTTATATTAATAAATGTATTTTGCTCTTTGTCTCCCAGATTTCGTTTCCTTTAACTCTAAAAATGTGCCATTTGTGTTATTGAATTTGGTTAGAGAAAATTATGGATAAAGTTATTCATGTAAGTAACAAATATTTACTATATTTTCATGATTTGGTGTGTGTGCAATGTGTAATACAAACATAGCCCAAGTCTAACAATAGAAATGGAAAATCATGTATCGATTACTAAAATTTTTCATAGTTTCTATATATAGTAAATTAATAATTTATGTTGTAGTACAATAATTTTTTTTACAATTATCATTTATCATTTAAGAGATTTAAAAAAAAAAAAATTATAGTCTAGTAAAGTGTAATGTGTTTTTCAAACGAAATCCAATGGATTTTATTTACATACATTATTTATAAGAAGTAGTGATTTCGTCAATTTAATTTAAGTTAAAAAAAAAATCATATATTTATATGTAATGAGTAATTAAGTCTAATAATTTCTATTATCTTAAATTAAAAAGTAATGTGATAATACCATTTTTTATACATAGTATGTCTCGGATTTACATTTACTATAGTTTACTATACCCACATGAATATGGGTAAGTAGTAGTCTATAGTACGCGTATTTGTTGAATCAGAAAACAAGTCATTTTGCCTCATGTTTGTTTCTGAGAGTTAAGTATAAAAGCTAGAAAACTGTAATTTCTTAATATGATATTTGGAATTTAGACTTTGTAAATTCTGTGTCAGAACAAACTAATATATTTGAAGTTCACATCTAATTTGTGAAAACCCCAAGTTTGGAGATCAAAAAATGAACACTAAAATTCGGTATGTGTATTCACAATAAGATTATTTTAATCAAGAGTCTCTCTTTATGAACTTTAGATCATTTCTTTCTAAAGATTGCTTTGATAAATGTTTTTCCCTCTTATAGTATAGTAGTATAGTACTTATGGAGAATATTCGTTAGTAAGTCGAGTGGATCCCATGGATTACGAAGGTATTTAAATGAAGATAAATAGATATTCGTTGGTTCCCAGCCAAAGCAAACAATTAGATATTGGGAGAACACCAAAGTTTTCCTCGGGAGATTTTCTAGAAAGTGTCTGCAATCAAATAGGAATAATCAAACGATCCGAAATGGATAATGTATGTATGTATGTATGATCTCTTAAACATTGAGAACTATTGATTTTTATGGTAGAAATACCAGATTGCAAAAGTCTTGCAATGGCCATTTAGAGACTCTTCATTTTATGAGCGCACTAACAATGCCAATGCCTCCATCCCAGATGTGGAACATTAAGTAAAACCTAACCGAGTGATACAAATCCATTAAATTAAGCTAAGGTCAAGCACAATAGATCTTTATAATTAGATCATAATGCAAACATGACACAAAATTAATAACAATATTGAATGATCTATTTTAATATAATTAATATAATATCTAAGTAAGTAGTATATACGCATTCATACAAGTCTGCATAATATACCATATAAGTATACACGTATATATGTATGTATCTATGTAATATGTATATACTTCTGTGTATTGTATTAAACTTACAATTTATTATTAAATATTGTGTTTGTGTGAGTGAGTGTAATATAAGCTTAAAAATTGTTTATAAAAACAAAAAAAAAAAAAATTAATATTTTTGTTTTTGTGTTTTCCATTTTCAGCGATTTGCTTATATTTCATTTTGACTTTAGACTTTTGTTAATTAGTTATATATATATATATATATGTACATATATATATATGTAATTATATCTTAATTTATATAGTTTATATTCCTTGGGTTTTCGATTTTATAAATAATTTATTTGTATTTTTATTGATTTTTTAATCGCAATTTCTACAGCGGCAACTAAATTGCATCTGCTTAAGAATTAAAAAAAAAAAAAAATTATTTATATATTGTATATAATATAATATTATTAACTAGGTATATAATATCGTAATTATGTATGTCAACAATAAAGATTTTAACAATTTACGCCTTCAACAAATTCAATTAGTCATCCATCCTAGCACTTTACTAAGCTGCTTTAGTATCATAATTAAGTATTTTGTTTTGCTTTGCTTTAAATAGTTTTTATTCTTTAATTTTAATTTAATATTAATAATAATTGTTAATGAAATATTTTTATTTATTTTTATTGGTATATAATTTTGCGATATACATATGTAGATTTATGAATATATACATACATATAATATATCAAGATATAAGATAAAAGTGTATTATATGGTGGTCATAGATAAAAAAAAAAAAAAGAATGTTCCTACAAAAGATTTCAATAATAAGAATCACAATCAAAATCAAAATTAATTATAGTAGATGGTCGAACAATTTATGATACAATATAAGGTGGATGAATGGATAGATATACAGATATACAGATCGATAGATTGATCATTAGATAGATAGATATTGGGTTTTTCATCTGTGACTTGACAATTTTCAATTTTTGGATTTGATATGACAATCTCAAAAACAAAATTCATCATATTTCATCATGCAAAGATTCGATTTCTGAGAATCGCAGCTATCAGGGAATCAGATTGTTTGCTTTTTTACTTTTGTCAAGAAACCGATATGATGGGTTTCATTATGTTCGAAAAGAAATTAGTGTCGATTTTTGGTGTCATGAAACCGATTTCATGGGTTTTTTTTTTCCGGATATAAATCAAAAAATTTTGTTTTGCATTGAAATGTAAGTAATTCAATAATTTATTATTATTAGTAACATAATATTAGAGAAAAAATTACATTTTTAAATAAATAAAAAAAAAAAAAATCAATAGGGAAATGATAAAATAAGGGGGAAAAAATAACAAAAAAAAAAAAAAAAAATTAAATGCAGTTTAGTTTTTTATTCCTAGTATAAATAAATATAAGTAAATCCTTCATTCATATAAAATCTATACATATAAAATATAGAACTCAAACTCAAGAATGGCTGGATCGATTTTAATGATATATTATTATTTGAATTCGTCTCAGAACCGAATAGCAGAATTACTATTAAAATGTGGGAAAAAATCAGTGGAATCTATATAAAAATACAAATGGGTTATGTTTGAATTGTAGCTTTGTAACTTAAAGCAATTCATTATTTTTGAAAATTGTCTTAGCATAAGGCATACACAAAGTAAAACAGTGATCGGACCTCAAAGAAGACAAAGAGAAGAATCGAAGAAATATTATTCCCATAAAAAGCTGATTTTGTGCTAGTTTTTAATTAAATAATTTTTTTTTTTTTTTTTAAATTAATATTTTAATTTTTTTGTTATTTTAAAAACAACTTAAATTAAATTTATAATGATTACAACATTATTTTAACACAATAGTAAGTAGGATAGAACAAATTACATTAATAGGATTTAGTAGAAGGGTCGACAGGATGAGATCTTCTCAACCGTCTCGCTACTCTGATTCCTCCCATTCTGCGTCGCTTTAAGAGACGGCTGACTAGACTATTTGGATGATTTTTTAACTGCTCCATAATCACCAATTTTTTGGATTTTTAGATCGTTCTCAAGATCCGCCGTTCGCATGAACCACGGAGCTCCCGAAGAATAAGATTTAATAAGAATAATTTTAAAGTTTTGCAATAAATATTCTCAATTTTTAGCAGAACAGCTGATTCGAATCGGTTGGTTATCATGACATCATTTCAAATCAGACTTGGTTTTCAATTTCGATAAAAAAACAATTTCGACTTGATTTCCCTGACAACCCCGAATGTATCAATTTTACTATATAGTAAAAATCAACATGTGTCATTTAAGTAGCAGAACTTTTGAGAGATTCCGGGGAGCCAAGATTGTGCAATCTAACACCCTTAAGTATTATTTCTTAAAACCCCTCAGTAGAATTAATTAGTTCAATAATTCAGCATACGGCAGTAAATATCAGGCATGGAGATGTAATTATGTATGTCGATAATTGGGTCCTTGAAGGCCATCAGAGACAGACATTTAAATGATTCTACAAAAAAAAAAGGCACCGAGATTTTGTTATCTAAAACCCTTAAGTCCCCCAAACTATGTATTTTCAAACATGACAAGCCACAGATGATGAGATGTACTTAGGTATATGGAATTTTTTGAAAAATCAAATGATCTTTAAAAGTCTTGGATACCAAGAATAATATCAATCTTTTTAATCGCTTAAATAATCAATTTTCTTTTTTTTCAGTCATTTTAGATTAGATCAGAAAGAATTAGATGCTTATCACTTGATAATATTGTAGTAAATAACTTTTATTTGATCAAAAGGGATAATCACAAAATATATACATAGTATGTATTTTGTTATGAAGATAAACTTCCCCGGTTTCCATTAAAATTTGTCATATTTTTATATTTTAGAGGTCGTTGTCGTCAGTCAGGATTCATAAATACTACAAAAAAAAAAAAAAAAAAACACAATTGCTTGATTGTCAATAAATACGTTGACTTGAACCATTAAAAATCATTGTAAAATATTAGCACAACAATCCCTAGGGTCTAGGATCATGTCATGTACTTATATATGGTATATAAGCGAAATTAATTAATTTATTTAAAATTACTCAAGAAATGTTGAATTATGTAGTGGATCATGTTGCGTAATTTTTTGTTAATCCTTTTAATGTTTAAACTCACTTGTTGATAATATGAATATTGCCATATAAAATCTCATAGCTTGGATCAGATAATTATATGTACACATCTATATAATGGTTAAAGTCAAAGAATATATTCTAAAATTTATAAATTCTTTTTTTATCTTTTATGGAGTTTGTATGACCAGAATTTCATAACTGTTCAATCAAGAGTCTAGAAATGAACCCATTTAATACAATTGTTACCTATATGTAAAAAAAAAAGAGAGTTCTCTCTTAACTTGTTACAAACCCCACCCACAAGACATTTAATATTTGTTATATCTTTGTTAATAAATAGTATTTTATCATATCATAAATTTTTGATTGCAATAAAATTAAGTACACATAATGAAGGAACATTCTATATCTCTGTATGAAAATACTAATGTATTTTTAAGTAAAGTTAATTTTTAATCCATAAAATATTTTAATTAATTATATAACTTCAATTTGTTATTATTCTGTTGTTGCTGTTGCTGTTGCTGATGCTGTGCTGTGCTTATTTTTGTTCTTCTTTGATTCAATGATGATTTTATAATGCAAAAAAATAAAGATTATTCTTTAACAAATCAATGAAATAAATAAAATAATCCATTAAAATTATAAAAATTAATGTTTTGTTTGTTTGTATGTATGTTATGCGCTGCCATATCATTTATTTGATTTTATTGAAATTTTGTGAATGTGTTTGGTTGGTTCCCGGCATGAACATAGCATGGTTTTGGTTCCGATATGTGTCCTCTTTATATTCAAACAACTCCTTAAAGTATACTATAAAAAAATTAACTAAAATATCAATTTTATTTTCTGATACTCAAACTGTATCTGGGAGTGATATAGTGATAAGTGCTAAGAAAGGAAACATATGTACATACATTTACGAGTATGTATCTGATATCTGCCATTTGTTGCCGTTCCCGAGATTCGGGCGGGTTGCGCAAAAAAAAAAATGTACAATGTCACTCACTCACTGTGCTCACAGCTGAACTCAAACTGTATTCTTTGTTGATACTCAAACTGTATGCTTTGTTGATACTCAAACTGTATTCTTTGTTGATACTCAAACTGTATTCTTTGTTGATACTCAAACTGTATTCTTTGTTGATACTCAAACTGTATTCTTTGTTGATACTCAAACTATATTCTCACATTCTCAATGGCAATTAACAAGGCACAAGGTCAATCACTGGCAGTTTGCGGATTAAATCTTGAAAATCCATGTTTTTCACATGTCCAATTTGTTATGTATTGCATGCTCAAGAGTAGACCAATCCAAAAAAAAAAAAGTCATCAAAAAAGATTCGGTTAGTTTCGGATCAGATACGCTAGTGATGTATAAAATAAATAATACTTATTTGTATTCAAATGTGTTAGAATAATCACCAGTGAATATCAAAACTACAATTTATTATATCATCTCAAAAAGAAGAATCTCAATCTAAACAAGTTCACCTTATTCTAGTTTCCATTGAATAAAATTTTAAGTTCTGAATGAATAATTTTTTTAAAATTTTTTCTTTATCCCTATCAGACAGTTCCACAATTATTACAAGACCCCTTAATTTCAATTAAGAACTTATTTTCATTAATTCTATTATTATAATGAAAATGAAATGTTTACAAAAGTAATTTTTAGTTCTCGCAAAAGCACTGAATAGATACTAAGAAGAACTCGGAGAGATATCTGAATAATCAATCAATTGGTAGGCTGCTTTATAGGACATTGTCCAGTTATGAAATATGTACTTACATAATATGTAACGATGAAGAAGAGGAAACATCAGAGCATTTACTCTGGTCCTAGTGACGAGGTGACTATCTTCCGAACTTTCTTCCAATATATTTAATCTTCTCAGATTTATACAGTCAATTTGAAACTATATATTCTATAAGAAGTCTCTAAATCAAAAGTATAGCAGCTTCTAAATTTTGTAAAATATTGACATTAATTTACACATAATTTAAAGATCAATATCAATATAAGGCTTATATATTATTAAAAAAGAATCGAGTAGAACTTTTATTCTATTATAATAAAAGCAACTAATCATTACAATATATTTTAAGGCAGTGTGTTAGGGGTCCATCCTACACACGCTCTATGACGAGAAACTCTTAACAGCGACTTATGTAGCCTCAGCTCTTCTGCAAGGCCAACTGGACCTTATGGAACCTTGGCTGAAGAGCTGAAACATTTTCGTTAATGTCGAGAAATCCATGCACCTCAGCTTCACCCTGAACCACTTGACATGCCTTATAAAGAACCGCCACCTGGGCCTAGCACTGGACAGGCGCTTCATCTGGCAACCTCACATTATGACCAAAAGAAAGCAGTTGAAGCTGAAACTTCGAAGAATTTGTTGACAAATGCAAAGTTCAGGGTGGACTTACAGAATACAGCTTTGAGACACTGCATCCAACTCAATCCTGGAAATCTTTCAAATCTTTTAATTCAAGCAACTGCAGAGTGGTCCGGAACTCGGTTATCCACAACAGACACTTCATTAGGTTGGAGGATCATGTCAATCACCTAGTAATCAACAATCTTGGACAACAAGAGGTAAACGCCTATTGCCTGAATAGGCAACATCCCCTAGATCTCCAATGGCACTTCTCGAATAAGTGATCAACTCATCCAAACTTGCTACAATGACTTCCAATATAGTACTACATATGATAAAATTCGCTGGTTGTCGAGACCCTTGTCTACGAAAATAATCTAAATTTCTAAAAGTTGTAAGAATTTTATGTAAGAATTGATTGACGATATCTTGTGTCTTCTTCTGTGTCTGCGTGAACGATATTTAATTTTTAATTAAATGAAAGTTAAATCATAGAAAAATGAATACACATCATTTAGGATAAAAAGAATCAAATTAAAAATAAATTAATAATATCAGTTTTTTGTTTGTTTTTTTTTATGTTTATGTTTTTCTTTTAAGTATATTTTTTATATATTTTAACTAATATTGATCATACACACAAATATTAATAAATTAAATTAAGACAAAAAAAAAAAAAAAAAAAATAATTATAATATAATCATCATAGTATTGATTACAATAAATGAATAGTTATCATCATCATTATTATCTCATATCTCATCTCATCTTATCTTTCGTTCGATTGATTCGCATAAACATAAACACATCATAACTAAAACATAAAATTTATGTATATAATAATAATAATAAAAATAAAATAAGATTAAATAAATCCATTTGTATATTTAAAAGAAAATTTGTAAAATATTTTTGAATTTCTTTCTTGTTGAATTAATGAAAACTTAACATTTATTTATTTAAATTTATATTCGTTTGCAAAAACGTTGTTGTTGTTGTTGTTTGTTTGTTTGTTTGTTTGTTTTTTTTTTCTTATATTATTAAATGAATGAAAATTACTACAAAAATAAAAATAAACCAACATAAAATGGACTAAGAGTTTTTGTTGTTGTTTGCTTCAAAAAAAAAAAAAACACAAAACTAACAAAACTAAATTGGTTAATAAAATGAAATAACAGAGAGAAAAATAGAAAATTATATGAAGTTTTTTGTTTTTAAATAAAAAAAAAAAAACAAAAATCTATAAAATAAAATTTGTTTTCATTAACAAAACAAAAAAGGAAATTTCATTTTCTTTGCCTTTGTTCTTTTTTTTTTTTTTTTTTTTTAAATAAGTAGTTTGTTTTGTTTAAAATTTTTGAATTTTGTTTTGTTTGTTGATAATATTTTTGTAGTAATTTCTTTTCTTCTTTTGTTGCTTTTCTCTTATATATATTTTAGTTGTTTCTGTTGTGTGTTTTGTGTTCGATTTCGTCGTTTCTCTATATGAGTTAAGTTTTTTTTTTTTTTTTTTTTTTTAGTTTATAAAGAACAACAAATGCACCAATGTCATCAATTACATTTTCATTTATATTCATCTTCAATGATAGCATAATCATTATCATGATTTTTTTGCCATATACGAGTAAGTAGCATGTAATCCATACAAACCAACCAAACTGATCACTCACTTCCTTGTATATTTTGTTTAAATGACTCCTCCCTCTCTTCTTCCACTCTCTTTCTCTGTGTATATCTCTTCTTATTATGAGCATATTTATTTATTTATTTTCTTGTTTTTAATATCTTAAATTCTATCATTCATCTTATTCTCTGTAATCTTTCTATAAGTTTGGCAGGCATCTATGAATGAATGCCATGTTGTCTTAACATCATTAACATCTTAGATTCAACAATCTGTGTCATAGATACAATAGTGTTGTTGTTGACTTAATCAACAAAACAAATGAAAAAAAAAAAAAAAAAAAACAACAGAAAATAAACGATAATCAACTAACAACAACGACAACAACAATTGCAACAACAACAGCAGCAGCAGCAATAGCAACAGTAAGATTATTTATTAACAACAACATCATAAAAAAAAATAAGAAATGAAACTGAAAATAAGAAAAATAATTACAATTATTTAAATTTTTTTTTTTTTTAATTAATAAAGAAAATATTGTGATAGTGATTTAATTCACTAAGATTTCATTTAGGCTAAGTGAACTTGACTTGTGATTTAACTAAAAAATTGTTCATCATTAACACATTTCATTGTTCATTTCGTCTTCAAAAAAAAAAAAAAAAAAAAAACACTCTCCTAAATATTGTGCCATATCATCATAATCATTATATGATATTCATCATCATCATCAACATTATTATTATTAATCATTCATTTCTTGTTTGTCATCATGTATTTCGTTAGCTGCTACAATTTAATTTAATTTCAAATCAATGCAGTTTTTCTTTTTCTAAATTTTTCTTTGTTTTTTTTCTATATAATTTTTTTTTTTCGCTCATTTCGCTTGTCGATCTACATTTACATATAGTACATACTACATATATGTTTTATATTTACTCAGTTGATGCTGTGTGTGGTGTGACGTCTACTAACACTACTACGACTATATATGATAATTTTTGCTAGAATTTCTTTTTGAGCGTCCTCTTCACTTCACTTCTCTTCTCTCCTCTTCCCACCCCATCCCGTCTTCATAATATTACAATATATTATTTATTTATATGTAGTAGTATGTAAGTGTTTGAGTTTGGGTGTATTGGATTTTGATAGTGGTGGTGGTGGTGGTGTCATTATCAATGTTGTATTTGTTATTTGTTTTGTTGTTGTTATTGTTGTTGTTGCTGCTGCTGCTATTGTTGTTGGTGTTGCTGATGTTGTTGTGTTGTTGATCTCGAGACAGGTCGACAACGTACTCGAGGCGGCAGTGTCCAGGTCGTTGTGGCTGTTGGTCATAGAGATTCTTTCGATGGTACCCAAATAATTGGTCCCGATTGTGACCAAATCATTGATTTCACTTTACTATAAATTTCTTCAATAGTATCGCCTTGAACAACACCTGAAAATAACAAAATAACAAAGTTATATAATCAATTAATATGAAAAAAAAAAAATTTAAAAATTAATAAAAAAAAAAATTTAAAAATTAATAAAAAAAAAAATAATAATAATAATAAAAAAAAAAATAATAATAATAAAAAAAAAATAAAATATAAGTGTAAATTTTTCACTACTATTAGAAAGGACATGATAAGTGTGAGAAATCGATTGTTCCGTTTCTACTACATATGTATTTTATTACCTGTAAAGTATTCTCCGAATTCTTGTTCCATTTTAATCGCGCGTTCATATGTTTTCTTTGCCTGATCTTCAGTCATGCGACGATTCATTTCCCTAGAAAAATAAAATGAAATTATAAATCATATGTTACATATTTCAAGATAATTGATATTAATTTAATTCGTTCACATAATTAATCATGTTATGCATGACGTCATTCCGCGGATTAGTAAACCCAATGGAGTGGAGATAGACAGATAACTATGCGCATGATATTTCAATAGTGGTGATAGAAAAGACCCCATTAGGGTCAGTTGCATCTAACGTTGAAAACAATTACAACTATAAGAAACTAATTGATTCGGCAGAAACTCCTTTCGTAAAGTAGAGATGGTAGATGTGAGCTCCAGAATAAAAAAAAAAAAAAATTATAATATGGAAAAGTGTCAGTTAAAGAACCACATCGTAAATACCACCTAAGTGTGTCTGTTATAAATTCAGTTGCCACGAAAATACACGTGCTTATCCCAAATATGCTAACAGAAGGTGGAAAGATCTTGAATATTGCAGAGTGGCACGTGCTACGTCGCAAAGATATCGCAAAACTCACAGCAGTTTTTACTGGTGACTGGTGTGTTGGGACTCATGCGGAGAGATTGGGTATTCCCTTCAGAAGCCATTGTAGAAATTGTGGAAATGTAAAAGAAAAAGACTCACTCACTCACTTTCTATATCAATTCCCAGCACTGGTAAAAACTAGAAATAAGTTTCTGGATAAATATATCATCGATAACATCTCGGACTGTTCAGTCACATGTCCGGGTGATCTTTTAAAATACCTAAATCATACGGTATGGTTTTTGCCAATACTGATTGTGTTCGGTGAGGAAGTGGTTTCAAAAAGGGCACTTAAATGCTAATTGTGACTCGTAGTGGAATATATGAGTCAGCCACGGTAATCAACCAACCAACCAACCAACCACCACCCCAAATATTGCAGAGTGGCTTAAATGCTGCTACATCTCGAATTTGTTCTATTCACAACTAGTAATAACCTGTACAGATTTATTCAAGCCGTAAACCTATAGATTGATTACTGCTTAGATGTCTTGGATGATTCGAAACACCTAGTTCATAAGTATTCTGAATATGAAGCGCCACAAATGAGAGAATTTATGCGCAACGAGGATCTCCCTGCAGTTCATAGGAGCTATTAAGGTCACATGTACGGATAAATGGCCATAAAATCGCCAACATACTAACGGGTAATTTGAATTGGGCTTATCATAATGCATATTATTTTGTTGGTGTTCCAATTGCTGAGATTTGAATTACTCTAAGAGTTGATGCGGCTTTAAGGGAAACCAATCCCACCACTTGGATCTATAAATCTTGAAGCTTCATTATTAAGATGAACACTTAGCCTTTCCATATATGTTAGAGTTTGCATATCTCTGTATATCTCAATCAATGCCAAGATCGCATTCCATGTCGCTGCTACGGAATTACCATGGTGCATTCACAACACATCTCAGCACTTTGTTCTGAAACCTTTGTACATATTTGCATTAAGTTGCTGGAACACGAGCAGCACCATAACTGGATACCATAAGTCCATACAGGATTAAGAATTTGTTTGTATAATAGTACTTTGTTGTACCTTGTTGTATTTTTACATGTTCATTCGACTTGAGCTTGGTGTGCAGTATTATGGTGCGGAATTTGTACGCAATTTATAAAATATTAAGGGTGGGGGAACTCCAGCTTTAGCGCAAACATGATTAAGCAGACCAAGCCAATAGTTTATTGACTCATTATAAGTTTACCTACTTATAGAATATACATCTTAATATTCTCATATGCCCATAAAAAATAAAAAAGTATAATAATAAATACAGGATAAACCGCTGACCGTTGAGCATTTCCTAAGAATATGCTTGGCACATCTTGAAACTCTAATATTTTCGAAACCATAAAACTTTAACACTGCAATCTTATCTTGCCATCATTATTACTACTAAAAAATCACTCCTTCTAACTAAATAGTCTATGTGTGTCAAGACCAACGTGACTAGTGAGTAACTAGTTTGATAAATCCTAAGAGACTCCAATAAATTTTGTTTACCATATGGTATATCAAGATAATCGAGGACTAAGAAATTTGATTTATATACTAAGTTACTTACATAACTGAATCCACTGATTTGGGCTTAATGAATATTGCCACTGGATAAAGTTGTGCAACTTGCAAACGTTTAATTGCATTTCCCGATACATCAAGTATACAATGTTTTCCCTTCTCTGCAACTTCCCGAACTGATGCCACCGAGGTGCCATACAAATTATCATTGTATTGTCCTGCCTCAATAAATAAATGATTTTGTATATCGCGTTCCATTTGTTCCCGTGACGATACAAAATGATAATCACGACCATCAACTTCATATTCACGTTTTGGTCGTGTAGTATCTAGAAAATTAATAGGATTAAAAGAGAATTTTATAACCAAATGAATAGAGAAATTTCTACTACTTACGTGGCACACATGAGCCAAACTTATCCGGATATTCTGATATTAAGTCATCGTTAATGCGATCCTTAAGCGGTCCCAAAATAATAACCGGACGAGTATAATTAATCGAGAGACGTTGTACCGCTTCATAAGAGAGCACATTCTCCTCGGAAGCTGTAATATATTTCGCACAAATATAAAATTAATAAAATTGGAAATTAATATAAAATAAAATAATAAAAGAAAAAATAAAACAAAACAAAAAACAAAAAAAAAAAAATGTGAAAAAATAAAGAGAAGAGAGAGAGATAGAGATTGATATTAAGAGCGTTTTTCATTTCATTAAAAACTAAAAAAAAAAATTTATGATAAAATGATTTAAATCAGATTATAGATTAGATTAATTAGATAAATAATTGGTAATATAAAATTAAATTAATTTTTACAAATTAAATAAAAAAGATAGCGAGATATATAAATATTATATATGTTCATCATAAAGTAAAAAAAGAAAAAAATATATATAATAAATAAAAAAAAAAAAAATAAGGAGAGCGCACAATTTTAAATTATATATATTTATAAAAACAATTTTTGTTATTTTTTTTTTTAAATTTAAATTACAAAGAATATTTCTTATTTTAAAGTATTTGTAAATGATGATTGCTGAAGGCTATGCAAATTTATAAATTGGACAAATCTGTATTGAAATCTAGATCTCGATCTCTCGATTTTTGGTTCTTTTTCTTTGCGACAATTGTTGCTTGTTCGATGAAAAAGAAAGAAAATGGAAATTTTTGAAATCTTTGACTATATAGGGGAAAAGTTTAGATTTCTAACGGACTCATAAGTCACAGATACGCAGAGAGTAGCTTGTTATATGAGAGTAAAATGAATTTACAGCAAAGAAAAAGTTTAGATTTCTAGCGGAAATACATAAGTCAGAGAAAGCGGGGGTAACTTGTAAATTAAATTAAAATGAATTTAAGAGAGTTAAAATTTGAAATAATTAAATTTCATCATTAACAGCATATCAAAAGCTTAGATTTCTAACAGATAAAGGGAGAGAGTGTGTAGCTTAAATTCAATGAGAGTAATGAGAATGCCAGCTTAGAACGAACTATTGTTCTTTTTATACCCTTCGCGCAGTGAATAGTATTATAAGTTTGTCATGAAGTTTGTTACACACAGAAGCAGACATCGAAGGCCCCATAAAGTATATCAGCGATGTTGATTTAGCCATGTCCGTCTGTATGTATGCAAATTAGTCCCTCAGTTTTTTTAGCTAGAGAGCTAAGCAAGAAGCTTTCTTTTCACCATACGCAATCAATACTTGTCGGAATCATCCGAATCGGACAACTTGGGGGGCACCTCCTATACAAACCTAGATCAAAATTCATATTCTTAATAGATTTTTTTTTTTTATTTTGTACTATCGACTAAAGATTTGAACACTATAAGTGTCTGACTTATTTGCACCAACCATGTAAATTTCAATACCCTCGGATCAATATGAGTGGTACCTCCCATACAAACTCAGATTCAAACTCATGTTCTTATTAGACAAACTTTTTTGCTTTTCGTATTGTAGATATAAAATTTGGATACTTTAAGTGTCTGACTCATATCCACCAGCCATGTAAATTTCAAGACCCTCCGACCACTAGGTTGGGTACCTCCCATAAAAAACATGAACTTACAACAATAATTAGAAGATATAAAAGGTACATGAAGAGTATTATAACTTCGGCATAACCAAAGTTAATCTTCTTTTTACTTGTTTTAAATAATTTTTATCATTTTTATTATTGAACAATAAATATATGAATTTTTTTTTTCTACGCATTTCCAGAGTTTTGATAGGTTTTTCTCCATATCATCGTTAAAAAGAGTTAAAATTTGAACATATGAAATCTAAATTTCAATGATTGATTTGTCCATTTTAAATATTCCATAGACTTCTTTATTCATACATAGATACTTTTCAAAAATATGTAAATTGTAATAGAAGAAATTATTAATTATTATGCAAAGTAAACAAATACAAAAAGAGAAATAAAAGAATTAATCATATAAAATTAAATTAAATAATTAAAAAATATTTATAAATTATTTTTTTTTAAACACTTCTTGCACTTGCAAACAAAATGCAATAAAAACAACAAAAGGCAGACACAAAATTAACTAAATTTTTAACAACAATTCTCAAATCTATTATTATAAGAATAATAATAATAATCTATATATTTATATAAGTATATATATATATATATATATATATACAATATTAATTTTAATTTAATTTATTTTATTCTAAATTACAAATTTGCCACAACAACAACAAAAAATCGTACTTATAAATGCCACTACAACAACAACAAAATCTACACTAGCTGCAAATTGTTCTAAAAAAAAAAAAAGAATATAAGTATATATTTTATGTATACAAAAAAATAAAAAAAAATTTATATATATTAATGTTAATTTCAACATACCAAAAACAACAACAGAAAAATATAGAAAACATTCATCAATATTTGATTATTTTATTATTATTATTTAGAAAATTATTATATGGTTGGTGCCAAAGTTATAGGTGGCGCTTTGCGTCACTGTTGAGCAACTTAATTTTTTTTTATAGAAAAATTAAGTTATCATTATCTATGAGAGAAATAAATTTGGTACCAACCAAATAAATTTTTTTTTTTACATTTTTTTATTAATAAAAATTTATTATTTAATTAAATAGAGGGTTGGGTGGAAATAAAGAAAGACAGAGAGAGGGAGGGAGCGGCAAAAAATTATAAAAGAGAAATAGATAGAGAGAGAGAGAGAGAGAGAGAGAGAGAGAGAGCTCACGAGTGTTGGAAATTTGTCAGGGAAATAATATGGGATAAGACCGCGCGTCATACACACTATGTGGTAGTATAACAGTTTACTCACTCTGTACCAACATTTCATTAATAATATAAATTGATAATTAAAAAAAAAATTAAATATAAATAAATACTATTTAGTATTTTATATACTAACAATAAAATTAAAATATATTAATAATATTTTTATAAAAGTTATTTTATTTTGCATGAGCTAAATTTGAAGGGAAACACCCTTGTTGTTCACCCTTTTCTCATTTTTAATTTAAATAATAACATAACAATATATTTGCTAGTGTTATATTAAATAAATAAATAATAAATATGAATATATTTTATATATAAATAAACTTAAGTTCATATTATATTATTTGCTAAGAGAAAGAGAAATAAATAAATAAGAATAAAATAATATGTGGATTAGTTGAATATATAAATAAATACTTTATAAAATATATTATATACAAATATTAAAATCAATATTTGTACAACATATATATTTTTTTTTTTAATTAACGACGACAACGATGACCAAGAATGATGATGTTTTTTTTTTTTTAATACACAAAATACACTTAGAAAAAATATGGCGGCATAACGTGGAAGATCGAACGAAGTTTTCATAATTAGTGCATTTTTTTTTTTAGTTTTGTTGTTCCTTTTTTTTAATAAATTAGAATTTATTTATTGTAGTTATAGTCTACAACAAACAGTTCATGTGCACGTGTTTTTTTTTTTTATATCTGCAACTTCTTCTTAAATGAGATTAGCCACAGAAACAATAAAATTAATTAATTATAAGTAATATTATTGAGAACAAATTATATTTTTTATTTTATATTTATTGATGTGTGTGTTCTTAAATTTATCAGTCGTAAGAGGAAATCAAGAACAAATTTAGGTTGTATTCTATAGAATTAACACCCAATAAAACAGAACTTCCTACAATTTGAGAAATCTGAAATTTGGTGAGTCTAAGTTGAGTTGAGTTGAGAACGTAGCAGGTCTCACGGAACACCACCATACATTCATTACATTTAATATGAATTTTTTTTTTTTTAATATTTTATCCTCTTAAGGATCATTTGCTTAATATGCAATTAAAATCAAATTAACCCATTGAGATCATCAAGAGACATCAATCGAATAGAATAATGGAATGAAAGAGTGAAAGATTGCATAAACATTTTCTTAAAATATTTTAAAGTATCTAACAGAAATTTCTCAATGATAAGCTAGAGATAATTTCTATATGGTATAAAAAAATTATTGAAATAAAACCTAGGAGGTGTCCGCAAAATTAACCTACAAAAATGTAGAAAAAGACTATGACGAATTTTTTCATAAATTTGATCTAAATTTCAAAGTATTCAATGTGTATGTATGTATGTGTCTGAGATCATAGAGAAAACAAAAATTAATTTAAAATAAATTTATTAAAATTATTTATATATACATTCTATATATATATATGTATATAGATATATATAAAGCAGAAGACAAATGAAGTAAGTACAAACAAATTTGGCTATATAATTTTATGTTAACATAAAAATTTGAATTTTTCTTTTTATTTCACAATTTAACATTTTTTTTTATTATTGTTGTTAGTTTTTTTTTTTATAATTTTTATATATGTATTATTTTAATATTTTTATTTATTTTTTAATGTTTTTATGTAAAAAAAAAAAAAACAAATAAGTTATTTAAAAAAAAATTTTTTTTATTATTATTATTAGTTTTTCTGGATTAAAAATTAATTTACAAGATTAAAGAGATGAGCATATAGGAGATGATCCATCTATCGGATTAGATCGGATCGATCAAAAGTATAAAATTTTATGAAAATGTTATGAAATGAAGTCTGTGCGAAAATAAATACTGACTGAATACTACTGATGAAAATTGATTGATTGATTGCTTGATATATGTTGAAAAATATTGTGAATTATCATGTGATTTATAATGATATATATAGAGAGAGTGGAGAGACAGACAAAGGGACAGTGAGAAAGAGAACAAGGGGCCTTACTATATAAGTATAAAGCACCACTACTAGTTTTAAAAGAAACAAATTTTAAACTTTAGAGAAACAATATCAATAATTTATGTAGATTTAAATGTTTATATCAATCGATATGGACATGGGCATAAACATATGTAGATATAGTATGTGAGGGTAAGTGTCTTCTAAAGTAAACTGAATAAAAACATTAAAGGAAGACTATTTTTCTATATAAATTTTTCTTATGGATAGAAAAAGAAATTGATTAAAACGAGCGCAGCAAAATAAAAGAAAATTTAATTTGCAGAAAGAATTAAAAACCAAGTAAATTAAACTACTTTGCAACGAAGAATTTAAGACAAAATCTATGTCGGTGTAGGGTCTAAGGTGTATGAGTGTGTTTGTGTGTGTGTGTGTGGGTATAAATTGTGAGTATCTAATTTGATTTTCAAAAGAATTCAACAAGCAAATATCGAACGAATCATCTAACCAACAAACAAACAAACAAACGAACTAAATCGAAATTGAAATTTTTGGAACTAAACTACATAATAATTTTTTTTTTTGCTAAGTATAAAAAACAAATGTAGAAAATTTTGGAAAAATAATGGAGAATATTTTTGAAATCAAAATTTGTAAATGGAAAACAGAAAAAAATTAATAAGAAAACAAATATGAAATTGAAATTGACTTTTGAAATGTGATAAAAAATATTTGAAAATTTATAAGATACTCTCTTCATATAATATTGCTACATATATTTTAAATGAAGTTTCTTGATTATTAGGAAAGGTACCTGTAATCTTGATCCTTTAGTAAATAGCAATGTAACCATTTAATGACATAAAATCATTGATAACAGAGATTAGATTATGAACACAACTGAATAGTGTCATGTTTTTGAGATGTTTTTTTTTTTTTTTTTTTTTTTCATTACTTTTCTATAATAACCAGGAATCTTTAAGACAAGACAAAATAGATCGGAAACGGACTAGCTGGTGATTTTTACCAAACCAACATGTGAACATATGTATGTATGTTGTGGGGTCTCTGGTAATAATAATAATGTATACTACCTTTCTGTAAAATGTATAAACAGAAATGCAAACCGTTTTCGATTCATGTGAAGGAAACAAAAAAATTATTTAAGGATATCCTAGGTTTAATTGATTAATCGAATATTATATGAAGATTATATGAAAAAAAAAAACAAAATATTAGAACAATATTTAGCAACCAAATATACCGAGATTATCAATATTGTGAAAAAATTAAAAAGTCTAGAAATCAAATATCAAATAGAAGAAGAAAACTGTTAAATAATAATAATAATTAAAATGTTGTAATAAAAACACCAAATAGGAGTCGTCTAAGATCTTTTCAATTTGATGACAACGACCTTGATGGTCCAACCAATAAAAATATCCGCAGAAGATTTTTGGGGAATCAGCATAAGGAAAATAAGAAATTCGAAAATCAAATATGAAGAAGAAATAATGATGATGAGAAATAATGTATATGTAAAATAATCATAAAAAATAAAAAACAATCGCAGAGATTTTGTTTAGTTTTCTTTAAATGAAAAACTCAAAACATTTGTAGGCAAAAAAAATATTTATATATTTATAAAAATATATAAAGATAGCCAGAGTGTGTGAGAGACAGAGAGAGAGAGAGATAGAGAGTGATATTAAGAGAACAACATAATAATTTTCAAACTGTCACATAAATTTGATGGTTTCTTTTTTTAATATTCTTTTTTTTTTCGATGCAATTGAAAAGTTTTAAAACAAAATAAATTTAAATAGTTGCAAAGATTAATCTCTTTAATTATTTTTTTTCTTTTTTCCTTTTAATTGATATTGTAATTAAAAATATAAATAAAAATTAAATAATTTTTGTTTGCTTTCGAAATTAATAATAAAATTGTGAGAGAAATTAAAATTAATTTTTATATTTTTCATTTTTTTTTTATATAATTTAATACTTTCTTTTAAGTGTACTTTTTGGTAATTTTTTTAAAATTTTTTAGTTGCTCGACTTACGATAGTCAGCATCATTATTCTCCAAGTAGATAAGGGTAATCTGCTCCATATCAGGTAATTCCACTCTGTAGATAATCTCGCCTTTTTGGTTTCAACGACGTTGATGGTAGTAGAAGTAGTAGTAGTAGTAGAGTAGTAGTAGTGATGGTTCGAGATAATAGTAGAAGTAGTAGTACGAGGAGTAATAGTAGTAGAAGAACATATCGATAGCATTTCGATTACAATACATCATCATTATCATCACATTATAGGTTATTCAAGGATTATATTATTTTGTATTTCATATAAATTCATTAATTATTTGTTTTTTATTTGATTTTATTTTTTTAAATGTTTTTGTAACGAAATTTATTTATTATGAACGAATGTGTCAGTCAACATGACCAAAACGAGTGTTGACATTGGAAATTATAATAAAAATAGTAGTAGAGTAGAGTAGAAGAAGTAGAGTAGTAGATGTAGTAGTAGAGTAGTAGTAGTAGTAGTAGTAGTAGAGAAAAAGTTGTAGTGGATAAGTAGTAGTACAAAAAAGAGAAAAAAAAGTCAAAAAAGAAATAAAAAAGAGAGAAATAAATTAATCAATTTTTTGTGTTTTTTTAATTAATTAATTTTTTTTTTTTTTTTTTTTTAATTTTTTTTATTGAAAAAGAGAGAACAAAATTTTGATTATTTATTGTATTTATTTTATTTGAGAGGAGAGAAAAAATTGTGTGTAATTGGTTATCGATAAACTCGTTTTGACTTATCGATATCGATCAATGAACACAAATTGAAAAAACAAATAATACAGAACAAAATAAAAAATGATATCTTGGGAAATTTAAAATAAAAAATAAATTATTGATATAGTATACAAAAAGAGATAGATAGAGAGAGATAAATATTAAGAGAGAAAGAGAGAGCGACAGCGACAGCAGGAACGATTGGAGTGGAGATCGGTGTGTTGATATGTTGATTTTGACTGATTGATAAACACAAAGGAGAAACGAAACAAACAAAGAAACATTTTTGGGAAAAAATAAAATTCAATAAATAAACAAAAATTAAAAAAATAAACGAAGGAACGAATGAAAAAACTAGAAATATAAAAAGGAGTAAGGAGGATAAGCAATAACTGAGAACAAGCTAAACGTTGCTTCTTTCATCTATTCTGGTATTGAATGATTGCTGGATTGATTGACTGGATAAATAGATAGATTGACGAAGTAACAGATCACAAACACAACTGCTTTCTATTGATTGATTGACTGATTAAACATATTAAAAATCAATATTTTGACTAAAGGATTTATTTTGCTGGCTTCATTAGATTGACTGACGCAATCACAAATCACAAAACAACTAGTTTTTGATAAATTGATCAAACAACTTAAAAAACATTTTGTTTTTTTTTTTTTTTTTTTATATATTTAGAGGATTGTTTGATGACAGACGAAGTGACAAAACACAAAACAACTGATTCTTGATTAATGGATCGCTCGATCGATCAAACAAATATTTTAAAAAATATAGAGAATTGAATATTTGATTGATTGATAAATTGCGTCTAAAAGAAAGAAAGTTTGGAATTTTGATGATTTGATTTGATTGCATTTTTACTACATTTTACTACAAGATTTGCTGACTTTGCTGAAGTGCAAATAGCGAGCGAAGGAGGCGATGAAGAGAAAAAGTTGAACCTTTTTTTTCATTTTCTTTATATTATTTATAATATTATATTCTAAGATACTGGATGAAAATATACATTATTTATTTTTTTTTCTCTATTTAAGATTTCTTGTTGTGGCTGTGTGAAGTGTGAATAATTTTTTTTTTTAAATTTGTTTTTTTGATAATTTTTAATTTTTACTAAAGAAAAATTTATTGAAAAAATAAAATGCACAAAAAAGCACACAAAGCCAAAAGAAAAATTATATTGAAAAAATTCTTTCTTTTTTTGATTTTCTCAGTGTTTAAGTGAATTGTATAAATGTTTGTTGTGGGTTTTTTTTTTTAATTTTTTTTTTTAGTTTTTGCCAATTTGAATGAATTTGGTAAATAAAAAATATATGATTTATTTTGTTTTCTTTTCTTTTCAGCAGTTTGTTTTTTCTACTCATTTTTTTTTTTTTTTTACCAATTTTATTTGGGGTTTTGATATGAAATGTTGGAATTCGAGTTTGGAGCAGCAACAGAACTCTGTCAAAAATTAGACACACACTTCGTGAGAGCAATATATGTATATGTAACAATAATATAAATTGAATTTTTAATATTATTTATTTATACAATATAAAAATTAATAAGAATACGTATGTATGTAGTAGACAAGACAAACAATATCACAAATGGTTTTCAGATAGACAAAGTTATCATCGTCATTATGAAATTATTATTATTATACATATTTCAAGGATATCAGGATCAGGGGATGTACTGTACAAAGAATATGTCATAGTCACTAGTTGTGTGATGATTCACACGAGAGGTCTGAAGGTCTTTGTCACAAAATCACATGACATTATTTTATTTGCCCAAAAACCCAGTTGTTGGACTGCATTTTTTTAACCGAAAGAACGAACCAGTTGTTTAGTGACATTAGTGCGATATTGTTTTCATATTGGAATAAGGATGAGATACAATTATAAAAATTAACCAGTCATACCAATTGAGAGACAGCAATTGTATTTGAACAAATAATGACAGACTATGATTCCTACAAGTGCTCGAGTCTTCTTATAGCAGGCGGGAGACAGCATATCAGTTACAACAACTAGTGACTATTATTGTTCTGAGTGATCGAGATCAAAAGTCAGCCAAGAATTAGGTACTCATTGCATCAGCAAGATTATAGTTATTATACATGAAGATCCAGCGCCCCTTTCTTGCTACAATAACAACAACTCAATTAGTGTTTATGAAACCGACAAAGAAATAACTTGAGAACTGGATAATTGGAGATCGGCTTAAATATTCTCTTTAATAAAAAAAAAAAAAATACCCGGTTGAGTTCTAATCAACTGATTCTGTTTAAAAGCTTTGGAATTTTCCTACATTTTCTGAGAGAATGATGATTAATAAATCACTTACAATCACAATACATATCACTTGAAAGCCTTTGTTAATAGTTAATACACTTTGTATCTGAAAAACCATTATGACTTTCGTCGTATTGTGAAAACTCTTTTATATGCTTGTCACATATTGGAGAAAACTTTGGTAATATCATATGTATGGCTATGTAGATAATAATAAAATAAGTTGCTAAATAAATAAGTATTAAAAGCTAATTATAATCATAATACTAATTGATTTTCTTGAATTTCTTATTTTTTTTTTCCTTGTACATAGTACAATCAAAATATGTATGCATATATTTATGTGTATAGAATTAGAAATATATATGTATATATTGTAAATATAAATATTTCTATTAATTATATACAAATATAGACGATAATGTTGTTGTTGTTGTTGTTTATGTAGTATATTTTGCTTATATTGCTTATTATAGAATTGAATATGTATAATACTATATTTTTATATATATATAAATATATATACTTAGGATACATAAGTATTGGTATACATGTATGTTTGTACTAAGTATATATCGTATATATGTTTGTATATGCACGAACGAAGGTAACCATTTAAACATATTTCGGACCAAGTTTCAAAAATTTCAGATGATCATCGTTGGATAAATTACAAAAATCATGAAACGTCGTTTAGAAGAAAATCTCGGTTATTGATTGTTTAACATAAATTACTAACTAATAATAATAATAATTATACAGTAATAATGAAAAACCCTCAGACCCCTGGTGATGAAGAGTTCAGTCTGCCTCTTTACTTGTGAGCTACCCACCAAAAGCAATATGAATTTCAGTTTCTTGTAATATAAATATTTTGAAGACATCATTTACGTAGAACTTTAAATGAGATTTAACTTAGATTGACTGATTGAAATTAGAGAGCTGCATGAGTGCACTCAAAATGGTTATGAGAGTGCTCATACTTGTACTAACTAAACGAATTGATTGAATGCTATACGGCTTACAACAGAACTCGAAACTCTATTTTGTTGTGATAATAACTCGTGCACTCTGAGTGAACAAGAAGAAGAGAAATAATTTTTACGTATATAAATTTTATATACAAACTAACGAACGAGACACGAACCCTAGCGCAAGCGAAAGAAAGCGTGCGCTCCCGTGCGTTCTTTTGTGTTCGCATAACAAAATTCTACTATTGTGAAAATATTGAGTTATGTGAGTTATCCGTTTAACTCAAATTCTTTGGCATGTTTGTTTTCTTCTATTAACAACACACTTATTCGAATTCATTCCTCTTGATTGAATGCTGGCACAATTGAAAAAATTTTCACTCAAATTAAAACAACTCAGTATTTATCCTTACTACTTTGAGTGCAGGATAGTTTGAGTGGAGACATGCACATCTCTAATTGGAATACATGCCATAATCTAAATCTATCTATCTATACATGTAATAAAATCGAAGGCTGAAAGTGTTTGTGCGAATTAATTAATATAACAAGCTTCATTGTGAGTAACATACAGCGTTTATTTAATCAAAATCAACCTATAGAATCGATCGAAATTGATTGATCAAATTTTGCATATAAAGCTTAGAGACATATTTTAAAATCAAAGATATATTTTTGATTTGTGAGTTCATCAACAAAATAAAATAAATATCTTTCTTTCTAGTATCCTCGTGCAAAACCAATTTTGATGAAATTTTTCCGGAGAGTAGCAAAGCGCGTCGGGACAGCTAGTATCCGAAATATGTTTGGGTATTCCTCTTCGTATACAAGTAATTGATATTTTTTGTGTAATTAGAAAGAGAAAGAGAGATATAGAGAGAGAAAGAGACAGGCAAAATGTTTTTTATTGAAAGAAGTTCAACAGTAAATGTTTTAAATGAAACAAAAAAAAAAAAGTTATATATAAACAAAAATTAATAATAATCATAACATAATAATAATAAAAGAAAATTAAATTTTAAATAAATAAATGTATTATAACAGTTTAAGAAAACTATGTATGTATATAGGAAATGTATATGTATTTTTTTAAATATACAAAATTTGTATTCTCTTTAGAATATTTTGTATATTTGTTTTTTTTTTTTGTTTAAAAAATCTCCTTTTTTAATTTTATAACAGTTTAATAAGATAAAAATGTTATACGTATGTATGTTATGTATATACGAGTATATTATATTTGTAATATATGAACCATAGATGAATGAATAAAAGTCTCATCCAAATTCAAAACCAAAATATGTACTTATTTACTGACATAAGACGAAAACTTCTAATTGAACTAAAGTGGTATATTATCTTATGCCTGGTATTTTGAGTAAAAGTATGTAGATATGTATATATAACACTTTATACTAGATTTATATGTATTTAAATATGGGATATGGATTGATATTTGATAGTTTATTATCATATCAAATCAAAAGTATTTACTTCTTGTTTGTACATAATTCAATACTTGATGCTTTAAGAAAGTTTTAATAGTAGATTCTTATTATGTTCAGTATTTATTTCTATACTTGTAATACTTCTATTGAACTTGAACTAATTTCAAGTATTACATTTAGATTGAAACAGATGTACAATAAATATGATATAAATATATGAGTGAGTAAAGGTCTTTTCTTATTACACTCTTACACTTATCCAAGAATCCAAGAAAATTTATTTATACTTACTACAACTTTTATTGTAATCGATATACATATATATTTTTAGAAAGAGGTTCTTTGGTACAATAATTCTGACAAACTTTCTATTGTACAATAGTATTTGAATGGATTTCATGTAAGTATAAATGTATTTCAAAATTGGTATTTGGTTGGGTATTTAAGTTTGTTAAGTACATCAAAAGTACTTGATATTTTAAGAATGTTTTAAGAAGTAGAACAATACAATCTTATGGTGGTATTTCTTAAGTACTTGTGATAAACTTTCTATTGTATTGTATTACTTGAACTAATTTCAAGTATAAATATAACACAATATATACATAAGTAATTTGGATTGATACTTAGTTTGTTAAGTACTTACATATATGTATATACAATATTGAAGTACTTGGCAAAAAATTTGATATGAATACATGAGTGAGTAAAGTGTAAATATCGTGTAGTGTATGTCGTTACATGTATGACTGATTGGAATGAATGGGTTTGTTTAAAATGATGTTTGGATTTGATTTGTTTGTTTTTTATGAGTTTCATTTCATACAGTTTCTAAATGTTACAATTAACATTTCAAATTCAAAATTAAAAAAAAAAAAAAAAAAATAGATTATAAATGAATAAAAAGACATAAAATAGTAGTTTAATAGTTAAAAAGATTTAAAGTGTGTTCAAGCACTTCTAGTTGAAAATATTTGAGAGAGAATAGCGAAAAATATGGGACAAATCAAATAAAATTAAATAATAAAATGCTATGCTATGATATACGTATATGAGTGAGTGAGAGAGGGAGGGAGGGAGGGAGGGAGGTAGGGAGGTAGATAGTAGATAGGGAAAATAGGGGTAATACTATAAAGAGTAAAAATAATTCTAAAAAATAAAAAATAAATTATACTAGAATTATGAAGATCTTAGAGAAAGTATGGTATAATAAATGTACGAGAGATTGAAAGAAAGATATAACAGCGACAGATATAGAGATATGTATATAGATATCGATATCGATATCGAAATATAGGAAATATAGGTAAATGAAAGAAAGTATGTTGTAGTAAGTTGTTTTATGTATGTATTGGTACTAATAACTACGTATGTATATGTTCTTTTTTGTTGTTGCTTTGTAGTAGTGTGTTACAATAAGTAGTATGTATTAATATTGTTTAGTTCTTATAAGTATTTATGTGTTATATAGTAAGTAAGTATATTATATAGTATATATAATAATATTATATAAGTATATATAAATAGTAACTAATGGGGGTATGTATATAGTTCGTTTGTTTAATTATCTAATTATCTACTTTTCATCAAGTACATACCTCCTTCAGCATTGGCATCATCTTGTGTGTAGCAAAGCATAAAAGCTAGAAAAATTAAGAGAAAAAAGAGAAAAAAGGAATCGAGAAGAGATTGGTTTGTGGTCAGTTATATAAAGGATAGTTATAGAGTGTTATAGTAGTAATAGTTGTTTTATAATTTTTTATCTTTTTTTTTTTTTTTTTTTTTTTAAATATTATTGTTTTTGTCCGTCTTTCATGTCAAAAAAAAAAAAAAAAAAAAAAAATTGATTGATTGATCAGAATATGGATAAATAAATCGATAGAACTAAAAGACAATTATGTAAGTCAATATAAAATGAAATAGATATGTATATAGTAAAGTGTATATATGTGAGTGTATATTGTATTTCATTAGAGTACAAGTATTCGATTTTTGTATATGTATATTATTCTGATGTATTTATAGTAATTATTACTTTATTGAGCATTTATTTATTTCAAAGCGTTCAAAGCCAAAAGAGCATGAAAGGATCAACCAACATGTTTACTGATTTGATTTTGATTGAAAAGTTTTCACATTATTCATATGACATTCACAAATTATATGTATGATTAAATCTATAGAGAGAACATTAACTTTGGTTCTATTAAATAATATACGTATGATCTTACTTAATAACGATGACACACAGAGCTATTCACTTGTTCAGTAGTCACGCAGTATTGTATACAAGTGAAATACTTGCAGCTGCCTTAATGCTAACTCACTTTGAAACTTGCCCAGTGGAAATGAGCCTTTAGGGTGAGGGTTAAGATGAAGTAATGAAAACAGGGTGTCACATTTTTCTAGTCGCAGTTATGTTGGTTCATATATGGGCACTAATACTTCCAGTAATCGGAGAATTATTTAACTGAAATATATTTATCATATTACTATGAAAAGTATTAACAGTAGTGTGTTGTTGGCACTGTAACTAAGAAACTGTCTGATGTATGAAAAGAACTGTTAATAATCCTATCCCCAGTAATTGAGGAATTGGACAAAAAACCAACTGAAATTTCTATATAAGTAGAAGAACACTTTCTGTATGATATTTCAAAAACTTATATAAATAGTCATTGTACATTTCCCAAGTTATGTTAGTTCATATATGGGCACTACTACTTCTAGTAATCGGTGAACGCTTCAGTCCAAATGAAACATAATAAATACACAGTGTACATTTCCATATTTGCACATTTCTAGTAGGATCACCGATTTGTTGGTTATCTGAATTGTCAATTGAGTTAACTCATATATGGGCACACCTACTTCTAGTAGCTTATTGCTTTAAGAAGTGTTGTTAGCACTGTTATTGGAGAAATCCTTACTGAAATTTCTATATTGTATATACCGACAACAGCATAGAAGAAGAAAAACACTTTCTGTGTGATATTTCAAGAACTTATACTTAGAAATAGACATTGTACACTTGCACATATGTATTTCTAGTGAGATCACAGAATTCCTTGTTGTCTGAAATGTCACTTTTGAACTGAAGACACCAAGTATTAGCAGATACAAGTGAATTAGATTAGGAGAACGGCATGATCTAGTCACCTCGTCACTATGGCGTCCATTGCAACTAGTGAGTCAGTGGGCCATGGGATATAGTACGTGAAGAACCAACGTCCTATTAAAGTCTTTTCATTTGCGGCTTATGATTTTTATTGTGTGAATGTCATTTAAATAATTTTAACTTTTTGTAGGCAATAAATGAAAATGAAAATATTATATAAACTTAGCTAAAAAGAGTAAAGCTCAACATATGGAATACATTGTTAGAATACTTTTATCAAGGTATTTTCTTTCCCGTTTATTAGATACAAAGATATTGTACAATTAAAAGCAATGATTCTGATGATGAAATCAGAACATGAAAGAGACATGAAAAAGAATGAAATAGAACGAGAAATACTACTACGAAAAATGTACTGAATAATATGTATTTTCACATACGAAATGATATGACTCAAGAGAGTTTAGAACACTTTACCGGAAAAGATTTTCATTTTTATAGAAAATTTTCCATGTTTAAGAAGAAGAAGAAGAAGAAAACTGTTAGAATAACACATATTTTTGGACACACATTTTTATTTATTATTAAGTTTTATTATTTTTTTTTTTTTTTTTTTTTTGAAAAAGTCATGAAGAAATAAAGTGAAATAGTATAGTAGAGAAGAGAAAAGTCCATCATATAGTCAAAACAAGAGCATGAAATCATTAAAAGAGCATGTGCATTATTAATATTATTCTTAATATTATTAAATATAATAAATATTATATTTTACTTGAAAAAAAAAAAAAAAAAAACTGCAACCACAATTTTTCGTTGAAATTGCATTCCTAAAATACAATTAAAATCATTTAAATTACACAACTGAAATTGGTAGAAATTTATTGAAAAAAAAAAAAAAAAGATGGAAGAATTTTGAGTGCTTTCTGTAATTGTTGCTATGGTGTATTAATTTAAATTTTGTTGCAGTTTTCCCTCAGTATTTAGTTAGATACAATGATGATTGTTTTAAGTTGTTGATTTGTATTATAAGAAGAATCCATTAAACAATGAGATTATAATACTAAAAACAATTATTATTATTATTAATTATTTAAGTAAAATTTGTTTTAAACCCAAATCAGCACCACCCACCATTTTTTATTATTTTAAATACATTATTTATAGTAAGTATATTATTGTGTCTCCTTTCGTTTTATAAATTTTTTTTTTTATTTATTTTTTTATATCAAATATACAACACACCACCATTTTGCTATTGTTAACCTACTACACATTAACTAACACATAATAAATAGGCCTTAGGCTTAAAAGTACCATAAATATATAGACAGATAGTATAGATGGTACTATATATATACTATACATATGTATACACAAGTATATATAGACGTATGTAGTATGAAAACAAAAAGGGAAATATAAACTTACGCTGAGCTTCATTATTTGTTATTTGATTATTGTTAACTTGGTTAACATCGAGTTCGCTGCTGCTGCTTACAATGCCATTGGCTTTATATTTATATTTATTTTAATTTATTTCATTTCATTTCATTTGAATTGATTTGTAATAATAATTTATGCAAAATTTTTAAAACTCACAGCGTTTGAGCGAACGAATACAGGAGAACGAACACATATCATAAGTACATACATAATATAAAAAATATAAATACATATTTATTTAGACGAAACAACGCAGTTACAAAGGAACGAACGAATGAACAAAAGAACGAACGAACCAACGCACGCATACAAAACAAATGTTTATGTTTATGATGACATTTTTTCATTATTATTTTTTAATTTTTGTTTATTGTTTTTAACGATGATTGTTATTATAAATTTAATTTTTTATTTATATTTGTTTAATATGAAAACATTGTTTATGATTTTTTTTTTTATGTTTTTGTTGTTGTTGTTGCGGGAATATGATGAATGTCGAAAATGTATTTATGTTTTTATTATTCAATTTATTTTATTTGTTTTTTGCAATATTTTTTTATTTTTATTTGATTATTATTATGATTTTTTAAAGATTGATTTTGGTGAGTAAGGACGGACACACACACATAGTTGGTTTTTATCAGGAATTTTTCGGTTTTTGTTTTCATGAAAAGAAAAAAGAATAAACAAATATAAGAACACAAATTAAACAGAAAAAAAAAAAAAAAATTTTAACGTAAATTATAAAATTATAAATATGTAAATTATGTTTTATAAAAGCACATACAAAATATAAAACGACGAACGAAGGACGCACGCATTATAAAATATTTAATTAAAATACAACAAAAGAAGTTATTATGATAACAATAAAACAAAAATAATATTAAGCAGAAAATAAACAAAAAAAAAAAAAAAAAATTTATAAATAAAAAAAAAAAAAAATACAAAAATAAGTTCATAAAAATTTATAATGAAAATAATTTATTAACTATGAAAATAAGTAAATTAAATTGAAATCGAATAAAAACCGAGTTGCTTTTTTTATTTCTTTTTTTTTTTTTTTTGGGTGGGCATACATTAAACCAAACAGCCTCCCAACACTTCCACATCCATACTTTAGTTAACGAATAGTCTAGTTGGGTCTACATAGATTTTCCAGATATCTCTCATATTCTCAAATAACACGAGTTTCTATTTTTCTTATACTGTGGTGGTATACTATTGTACTTTGTATGATTTTTTTTTAAACTGATTTAAACAATTATTGGAATAAATAAACTAAACATGAAGTGTTTATCTACACTCGTTGGAAAGGGGTGGAATGTTCTTTTATAAAATTTTTTTTCAAAATTTATTTAGCATGTTCACTTTATTTTAATTATAAAATGGCGCAATAATTCTTTATTGCAACGATATCAAGAAAGAACGTAAGGTTATAATTTTAGAACTTAAGGAATGCAATCTGGCAAAACTTTTACATATCAAAATAAACAACGTGATTCCCCAAAATTTTAGAAAACACTAATACGAGGGGGGACCAAAAAAAAAACGGGAATTACGCTGTGATGGGGAGGGAGAGTTGTAATGCTTAATGCCCTAAGAGTTTACGATTGGTTTTCACGTTTTAAAAATGGAGAAATGTCTATTGAAGACCAACTTCGTTTAGGACGCCCCTCAACGTCAAGAACTGATGAAAACGTCGACAAAATCAATGCCCTCGTTCGTGAAGACCGTCGCCGAACCATTGATCAACTCTGTGAGATGTCGGGAATGTCATGGAGTTCAATTCAGAGAATATTATCCGAAGATTTGCACATGAGAAGGGTTGCAGCGACTGGTTCTTCCATCATGACAACGCGCCGGCCCACACCGCCCTTTCCGTGAAGCAATTTTTGACCAAAAACGCCATGACACCGATTGTCCACCCCCCATACTCACCGGATCGAGCCCCCTGCGACTTCTTTTTGTTCCCCAGACTCAAAAGGAACATGAAAGGAAAGCGTTTTGCCACTGTGGAGGAGGTGAAACAAAAATCGCTGGAAGGCTTAAAAGACATCCCGATGAGTGAATTTAAAAACTGTTTTGAACAATGGAAGAATCGTTTGGAGAAGTGCGTTGTGGTCAATGGAGAATACTTTGAAGGTGATCAAAATTTGGTGTTAAAATATTAAGAAATAAAGAAGTTATGACGAAATTTCATTTTTTTTTTTTTGGGTCCCCCTCGTATATTTTCTAGTGAAATTGATCAAAATAATAGATACACACAGAAGTTTAGGGATATTTTTCAAGTTTGTGTTTTAATTGTGGATCTGAATTTTTCGTAAAGTAATATATAAGTCTAAGTGCTCTTCATTTAAAAGTGAACTGAGAGACCATAGAGAAAGGTCAGTTTTTGAGATAGAGCTCTCTTTTCACTATACGCAATCAAATGTATTATCGAAATCAGCCGATTCTGAATGCTAGGGGGGAGCTGGAATTTATGTTCTTATTAGGAAAACTTTTTTATTTTTGTACTATCGACTGAAATTTGGACACTATAAGTGTCTGACTCATACCCACCAACTATGTAAATTTCAAGACAATAGGACCACTTCTTCTTATTAGAAAAACTTTTTTTAATTTTTATACTATAGAACTGAAATTTGGACACTATGAGTGTCTAACCCATATCCACCAACTATGTAAATTTCAGGACCACTAGGAGGGGTACGTCCCATACAAAACATGAACTTAGAACGATAATCAGAAGATATAAAAGGTGTATGAAGAGTATTACAATTTCGGCATAGCCAAAGTTAATCTTCTTTTTACTTGTTTTAGATTTGTAGGTGAGGATTTCTTTTCAACCGGCGGAAGGAAAGAATGTATTATATATTTCTAAAACTGAGGATTATAGTTTAAGAGAACCATTGCCTTAACAATGTCTTTTATCGAGATATAAATATTGTGTGTGCATATTTTTATAAGTATTGAAAGAAGTAATGAACGAACGATGGAAGGAAGGAAGGACACGGCGGCAAAGCAATGCGTGCTTTAAGCATAAGTTGAAAGATTTAATTGAAAAATTAATTTTTTATATTTTCATAATTTTTGTTAAAATTCATTTCTAAGAATTTAGAATTTGAAATTAGTTTATGTTGAGATGTTGTCATTGTTATTGTTGTTAAATTTTAATTCATTTTCATTAAGAGAATTCATAAACCCACCCAACCCAATACATGTTTGTTATTGGTTGCTTGATTATCTTACTACTTACGCTCTTGATCACTGCCATCCTCATTTTTCTCATCGCGACTCTTCATAAATGGAAATTTACGCGAAAATGTAAAGTTTTTCTTTTTCCGATCGAGCGTCGATTGCTAAATTACAAAGAAAAATCATAATATTAATACAAAACAAACAAAGTTCATTGAAATATCGAAATTAAAACCTCGAGATAATGACAACAAATGCACTTGCAAATAAGTGACATCAATCGAGTTGGAGAACTACTACCTTATCCATATTACTATTGGCAGCAGCATGACCCTGGAACTTGACGCTACGATCGCGTGCACGCATTTTACGCTCCCAACGACGTTTCGATGGCACAATACCGATCTGTTCTTCTTCACTATCGCCCAGGACACGACGTGCCTGCCACCATTCATCATCAGATGCATTTGTTACATGCAAGATATCGCCATGTTTAAAAGGCAAACCACGTGATGGCAAACCATCATCACGATTTGGATCATAATCAAACAATGCTCGAACATATAAAGATCGTTTCTGTGTTGTGCGCAATAGTGTTCCTGAGCCACCGGCGCTAAGTGCAGCCTGTTGTTTAAGCTCCTGTATGCGTGCCTCAAAACGATTATAATCTTCAGGACGATATTGCGCAACCAAAGTAACAATGCCGCCGGATGTCTAATGATGAGAGAAAATATATTAATAATATTAATTACAATAAATAAATTTAAATGGGTTTACCTTGAGCGCTTGTGCTGCTTCTTCGTGTGTGGCATTCGTAAGATTAACGCTATTCACACTGAGCAATTGATCACCACGTTTTAGTTCGCCACCCAAGTCTGCTGGTCCTCCGGCCAATATAAACGACACATAAATACCTTGACCATCCTCGCCGCCGACAATATTAAAGCCCAGACCTTGTGGTCCCTTCTGTATGGTTATGGTACGCGGTTCTCTGCGAAAATTTGATTTTCGTATCATTTTGCCTTTTACTGCATTGAATGCATCCATGACGTTAAGCGTACACAACGAAATGATACGCAATGGACTAAGTAGTTATGGGTTGGGTAGTAGGTAGTAGTAGTAGTAGAGACACAAAACACGATACATAACAACAAGGATTTTATATAATCCAGTATTATTATTATGTTTTTTTTTTTTTTTTTTTTTTGGAAACAAAGCAAGGAAGTACATATTATTTTTAAAGAAATCAAATATCTTAATTATGTAAAACGATACACACATTTTCACACTATTATTATTTTGAGTTGCCTGTGACTGATTAGGTACCCCGATATTTTCTCCTTCTTCAAATTGAATGTTTTTCTTTTGGTTTTGCTTATTCGAAGCTGCCGCCTGTTCACGTCGTTTTGTAGTTGTGTTCAATGTTTGAATTGAAGTTACTGTTCTTGAAAAAACCAAGTTCGACCGTAAAATCTTCTTTTGCTTAAGAAATCTTTTTGAAGATGAAACTGAACTTGCTGCATCAACTATTACAGCTGAATGACGATGACGATTTTGACGACTATGTCGCTGTTGCTGTATTCTTGTTAAACGATTGTTCATATGCAAAAGCAACATCAACTGGGAACCACTCATTGCTGCTGCTGCTGCTGCTGCTTCTGCTGCTATTCCTATACTATTATGGTCATCTAAGCTCAAATGTTCAATTCTAAATGACGGCAATTGAAGACTAAGAATTTATTGATAATACAAAACGTCACAACACAATGATGATGGCGACAATGGTGACGACAACAAGACCAGACCGGGTCAGGCCGGGCCGGAGCGGAGCGAACAGGCACACGTTCGATTCGCTTGCACTCTCATTTGTTTATACTTATTGTAATATTAGATTTATGCAGTTAATGGTATGACTAATCGGCTGCTATATCAAAAATAACCTCATAATGCAATACAATTTCTGATGAATAGAAGACGAAGACGACAATAGTTTGTTTGATTTCATTTTCATTTTCAATTTGATTTGATTACATATTTATTTAATTTCTTTTAATTGTTTATATTCTATTTATTTATTTTTAATTCATTAATTATGTCAGTAATCCAAAGACTACAATAACATTGATTATTATTATTATATAATAAACACAAATGATAATGAAATGGAAATAAATTTACAAAAGGGCAAATGTTTTAACTTCGATATGAAGTGAATCAAAGTTGATGGTGTACTGAAAATCTGTTCTTTTTTCTTAATTGTATAAATCATCTGCAATATTTTTCATTATAGTAAGTACACTACTATACTATACTATATTCATAGGAGTTGATAATGACGAAAGCATTAAGACGCCACCAACTATAATCGTTTAGTTTTAGTGATGTCAGTCAACAAGTTTCTCAATATTATAAGTATAAGCCTAGAAATAAACTTTAATCTTTATGAAAATAAAACATTTTTAAACCAACTTATGCACCTAAAATTTCGAAATTCTATATTTCAGCAACTCATAACCCTCAATGCTGAAAATTCCAATCAAATTATTGTTACATTAATACATTTTTATGAACTTAGTAGATTCATTAATATTTGAGATGCCAATCATCAAATCATTTTAAAAATAATACGTTTTTGTTACAACATTTGTAACTATTAACTTAAATCCCTCAATATTAGATATCAATCAAATCAAATTAATGTAAAAATTCATTATAATGGATAAAATAATCTTAAGTCCCTCAATTTCAGAAATACAAAACACTTTTGCGAATAATACATGTATAGAACAACTCAAATTCCTTATTACTATTAGTGTTTAATCAATGTAAAATTTCATATTTCTGTGAATTGTACTCAATCTAATTAGCCAGGATAGTCAGCCAACGCAACGCCTTCATTTCCGGAAATACAAAGTATTCATATTCATGCGAATAATAGTAGTACTTGTCTTGTTTATAAAAATACTATTGAATAAAGGCTATTGATTTAAATAATTTTGAGTTATTTTGATCTACAGATAAAGGGTATTAACTGTTCATTTAAACCAATTGTGAATAATCGCAGTAGAATCAGATAAAAAAACATGGCAAAAAAAAAAAAAAAATCATATTGTTTACAAACTAACCAACTAACTAATCTTTTCTATTACTTGCTTGATACTTCTGCATTAACATCTGCAACATTTAGTGTATGGCTGATTCTGGATCGGTGTCTGGGTCTAATACTTTACTATATTGTAGTAGATAAAATATGCTGTACACATACATTTCTTGCTTTGTTTCCTCACGTGTTTTAGTGTGTACAATATGTGTCTGAAGATTGTAAGTTTAAGTTCAAAGACTTGGGGAGACTCTTAATGACAATACAAATGTTTTTATTTTTATTTTTATTTTTTTTTTTTATAATAATAAGTAATTATATTACTCACCGGGTGATATCCTCTGTGCTGACAGCGCGTGGTGTGCCCGGTGGCACGGCGGCCAAAACATTCGTTGAGGCATATCTAGATGCCGGTTCTATATAAATCGTAGTAGTTTATAGATTGTTTTTGTTTGATTTCATTTTAACCAATTTTTTTTTTTTTTTTTTTTTTAATTTTATTGTTTTGATTTATACACAAAAAAAAATTTGCCATTTTTTTTTTTTTAATTTTTTCAATATTTATTTTATAATAACGTAACGAAACGTAACGCAACGTAACATTATTAGAACGCGAACGTAGATATATATTGAAGGTAACGAACGTACGAACATGTAAGAGAAAGGAATGTATGTTTGTTGATAAGAAAAGGGGGTCGAGAGAGGAGGTAAAAAGTTCTAGTATATTAAATATAGAATTGGATTTAATAGATAAAAAAAAAAAAAAAAAAAATGAAAATTTAAAATTACAAATTAAAAATAGAAGTAAATAAATAAATGAGTGGACAGACTTTGAAGAATATAAATAGTAATAAGTATAGAGAAAAAGAACTGAAAGACAGACAAAACATATTGAAAATCAGAAATTGAAAAAAACATATGGCAAACGACGTCGTGCAAAATAAGTATGTATTTGAAGTCAAATCGAAACGAACGAAATTAAGATCAAATTTGTGTTAACAATCAAACAGATATAAATTAATAAACAAACAAAGTTATGCGATGGCAGAATTGCAAATTTAATTCACTTCCACAATAAGAGCAGAAGAGAAAAGTAGAAAACGAAAAAGAGATCTAGATACAAAGATACAAACATTTAGAGTATCTTAGAGAAGTATTTATAGTATCTCAGATACATAAAGAGTATCTCAAATACATATAGAGTATCTTATTACACATATAGAGCATCTGAGATACACATAGAGTATCTTAGTACACATATAAAGTATCTCAGATATATATAGAGTATTTGAAATAAATATGTACATCTTAGAGATGTATTTACAGTATCTTAAAAACATATAGAGTATCATAGAGATGCATATAGAGTATCTCAGTTCTGTATAGAAGATCTCAGATACATATAGAGCATTTGAGATACATATGCTTATTATAGAGATCTATGTACAGTACCTCAAAAACATAGGGTATCAAAGAGATGCATAAAGAGTGTCGCAGTACACATATAAAGTATCTCAGATACATATAGAGTATTTGAAATACATGTGCAAATATCATAGATGTATTTACAGTGTCTCAAAAACATATAGAGTATCTCAGTACACAGATAAAGTATCTCAGATACATATAGAGCATCTTAGATACATATGCATAACACAGAGATGCATATAGAGTATCTCAGTACACACAAAAAAAAATCTCAGATACATATGGAACATCTCAGACTCAGATACATATAAAGTGTCTTAGCACACACATAAAGTATCTCAGATACATATAGAGCATCTCAGATACATATAAAGCATTTCGCATACATATAGAGTTTCTTAGTAAACATATAAAGCATCTTAGATACACATGGAGTATATCTCAGTATCTTATTGTACCAGTTTATGAGAAATACTATAAGCATAACTTTAGAAAACAAGAAACAAACGATAACAAACATGCATTTTCTATTTTTTTTTTTGTTTTTTTTTTTTTTAAACAAAATTTGCTTATGAATAAATTAATTATTTGACTCATTTTGTTGTTTGTTAAACAACATATGTATGTAAATTTAAATAAATGAAATTTTTGATTTTATAATGAAGTCTATACATTATATGTATGTAGATACTTCAATTTCAATAATAATAATAATAATTATTATTAAAATAATTAATAATAAATAATTAATAATTATTATTATTATTATGTCTGTTATTTTATGTTTTGTATGATTGAATGAAGAAGAGATTGAAGAATGAAATTATGGGAGAAGATTATAAATTGAAATTGAAATTGAGCCAATATTTTAGGCTTAGATATTTGTAGTTACAACAATTGGAATGATTGTAATTTATAATGATGTAGGAGAGGAGTGAGGCGCTTGGCTTTGTTTACAAGGATAGACAAATAGAGATAAATATTGAATAGATAGTAGAAAGATAGATAGATAGTTATAGATATGAGGATAGAGATAGCAGCTTTGAAATTATTCTAGTAGGCATTATTTGCATTATTTGCTTACGGAGCAAAGGTGATTGGGATCTGGATGTTGAGGCAACACCAGCAACGGCATAGCTTTGTATATTGACATTATGATGTTGTAGTGGTGGTGGTGGTGGTGATGTCGTTGTTGTTGAATGATGGATGCTATTATTAATATTGTTGTTGTTGCTGCTACTATTATTAATAATAATATTACTAATAATATTATTATTAATATTATTATTATTATTACTATTGCTATTAAGGCTGTTGCTGTTGTTATTGATTGTTGTATTGATGTTGTTTTGGCTGCTGCTACTACTGCTGCTAATGTTATTAATAGCATTAACAACAACATTATTGATATTATTTTTGTTATTTATTGTTGTATTATCTGCTGTTGTTGTTGTGATATTGGTATTGGTGGTAGTGATGGTTGTGTTGTTGCTTATTGTTGCTGCTGTTGTGATAGAATTGGTGGTTGAATTTATATTGGTTGTAACTACTAAGGATGATGGAGATGGTGAAGAATGAGCATAATCAACAACACTCTGTCAATATTGTTAAGCGCACCTGTTGATTGAGAATTGATTTGTTGCTGCTGTTGCTGCTGCTGATGTTGTTGCGACGAGGACAGTGGTGATGATGCAAGTTGCTGTTGCAATTGTGATGATGAGCTAGTTAAATGCTGCGTTTTGCCAACAATCAGTGATACTTTATCTGTTATTGATTTAAGTGTGGCCACAGCCAATTCGTGCGTTACATTCTCTAGATTTTTTTCGCCCTGAAATAAACAAATACACACACATACATTAAATAAATATTTATGACTTTATTAAACATCTTCATATCGATCGAACAACAACTTACGCCATTTGCGCGAACCGCAATTAATTTATCGCCAATTGATAATTGTCCATCGACTGCTGCAGCACCGCCATCCATTATTTTTGTTACATAGATGCCATTATCGCCTGGTATATGTTGATTACCAATGCCGCCAGCAATTGAGAAACCTAAACCCTTGTTGCCTTTAACCAAATCGATTTCAATAACTTGTGGTCCTCCTCCAGATGATGATGCTAATGGCGGTACAGAATTTTCTCGAGCTTTTGTTGTAGCTGTCACCGCACTTATGCCATCCGTACTGGTAACCTGGCTACCACCACCTCCACCACCAATGGTGCCGCTACGTTTTCGTTTCACATGCAATTTAACAACATTTCCCGCTTTCTTGAGTGCATCAACAGCGGCTGCATGTGGTACATCAACTACAGATACATCATTGACCGATACAATAATATCATTGATACTAAGACGTCCATCGGCAGCAGCTGCACCGCCTGGTATTAGTTTTGTTATATAAATTGATGTATCAGTACCAATGTGTGGATTATCTACGCCACCAGCAATAGAGAAACCCAGACCAGAGTTACCACGTTCTAATGTTATATCCTCATAGTACCAACTATCATCACCATTAACCTGTGATAGAAATGCAACAAACAAATAACAAAAATCAATCAGTAAAAATATTCCATAATATACATATATACTTATTTTATTCTTTTATCATCTAGATTAACAGAATTATATTGTTAATAATACAAAGAAACAATTGACGCCATTTTGGAGCAAACAAAAACAATAATAAAAATGAAGACAAAATGTTTATGGAGCGAGCGAACGAACGAACGAACGAACATTTATATATATGGTATACGTATGTGTAAGTAACTACAACAAAAAAAATATGCAAAAACCAGTGAAACGCAGATACAAAGGACAAACACAAATACATCACAATAATAATATAGCACACACATTTAAAGTAGAATTATAGATTAGATTAAATCAATTCAATTCAATTAGACATTGATAGCATAAGCGGACTTGGTCTTACCTTTGTTGAGGATGCTTTATGTAACTGAAATAAAAAAATAAAATAAAAGAAAAGAAAATTCGAAATTGAAATTAATAAAAACTCAAAAAAAAAGAAGATTAACTTTGGCTATGCCTAAAGTTGTAATACTCTTCACGCCCCTCCTAGTGGTCTGAGAGTCTTGAAATTTATATTTATATTCAAGTCAATAGAACAAAAAACAAAAAAGTTTTTCTAATAAGAACATGAATTTGGATCCAGGTTTGTATGGGAAGTATCTCCCTAGAGATCCAAGGGTCTTGAAATTTATATGGTTGGTAGATATGAGTTAGACACTTATAGTGTCCATTTCAAGTCGATAGTACAAAAAATAAGAAAATTTTGTAATAAGAACTTTAATTTGGATGCAGGTTTGTATGAGGGATATCTCCCTAGTGGTCCGATTCGGTTGATTCAAACGACAAACGTACTGTGTATGATGAAAAGAAAGCTTCGAGCTCAAAAACTTGGACTAATTTGCATACATAGACAGACGGACATTGTTAGATCAACTCGTCTCGTCACGCTGATCAAGAATATATGTATATACTTTATGGGGTCTCCGATGTCTCCTTCTGTATGTTACAAACTTCATGACAAACTCATAATACTATTCACTCACTGCGTGAAAAGTTTATACTTAACAAAAAAAAAAAAAAAATAATAATAATAATAATAAAAATAAATAAAAATAAAAATCTAAAAGAAATCAGGAAACAGACGCAGAAATTACCATAGATTCTCTTCTCATAATACTTATGGTGATATGTATGTATGTATGTATATATTCTTGTTATGCGAAATGACAAACAATTAAAGGGTTTAGCCATTAAAGTGTTTTGGTCCCTAGAAAATGGATTCCAACTTAATTTTCTAAAGAACTAGTAAAACTTTTGAAGAAATATACAGTGCCAGTCAAATGTAAGCCACCCCATTCTGCTCCCTGGTTAGTCCAAAAGCATTTCGAAACCAGTAAGAAAAGAAGATTAACTTTGGATATGCCGAAATTGTAATACATACTCTTCGCACACTTTTTATATCTTCTAATTATACAGGTCTGTGATTAAAACCACCTTTGAATAATGCTTTTTTTATGAGAAATCTATAGATTAGAACCTCCAGATTTCAAATATGACCTTCGTTTTGCTGTATCACGTCACAATTTTTTTCTTTTTTATTCACATTTGAAAATTGCTCAAAATGGACATTTTCACAGTTAAATATAACGGTAAAAGGATATGAATGTCAACAAAAGAAAAATGCATACATAATTTTTAAATGTATGTATTTTTGTAATATTCATAGATTAAAAAATTACATCAAAGTTATAGGAAGATTGTATAATGCATATAAGTGAATAATGAAAACATCATTTTTTTTTTTATTTTTTCCTTCTTCTCTCTGTCAACAAAATTTGATTTCAAAACTCTACTCATTTTTCCAAATACATATTTTAATCGAATTGTTACGAACATTGTATGACATGACTATGACATCTGCCAATTTAGTGCAGACACAGAAGCAGAAATGTGGGCCATACGGACGGACGTTGACATTTGTCTGGCAATGTATATAAAAATATGTATTGCTTAAAATATACTAAATAATCTTTAAAAGAAATATAGAAACACTTGTTAAATGCTTTAAAATTGTATAAGTTAGAATAAGTTTACTATATAATAGAATAGAATCAAAACTTTCTAATCATCTTGAAGTTTTTTCTATCATTCCAATTCTATTACAATTCATTAAGATTTTTTGCAATATCCTCTTGGACATGGAACTCTTATCTCATATCAATGAGATAATTAGCAAGCAAATATTTTAAGATTTAAAAAAAGAAAATCCACCTACAGATAGGGGGATCATTCCATTAATCTTATTCAATAGATTTATTCTATAAAAGTTTGAAAATGTGTCATAAATTTCTAGCAAAAACTCTTAAACATAATAATATATAATTTAGTACATCAGAACTTTCTATTTTTCTATTATGTATTTTATTTGGAGAAGTTATAGTTTTTTGGTAAAATTTTGAATCTTATGGAACTGGGACAGAATATAACTCACAAACAATCTATAAGAAATACCATATTGGCCATTTAAGTTCTATTATTATTACAATCAAAACTAAACTTATAACTTATATAATTTCAGATCGATTTCAAAAATATTACCAACAATTGATACTGATTGAAAGTTTTGATTAGAAATTGATAGGGGTATCAATAATATTATTTTATTATAATAAAATACTGTCCATCATTCTAATGCTGATCGATCATTTTATACTTGGTTCCAAAATAAATAAATAAAAAACCTATGATACAATAAATGTTCAGAAAAGTCAAAAAGTAGAAAATTTAGGACACCATTGCCAGTTGTCTTCGATTTTATACAACACAAATGTTAAAACGACTATTGAAAATAAAAAAAATATAAATAAAATATAAAAGGTAACAAGTTGTTAAAAATGAAAAGCATCAAAACACTAGAGATAAAAATAACAATAACTAACACAACAACTTGGGTCTATAAACAATACAATACAAAACCAAACCAAACCAAACCACAACAATAACAATAACAACATAATATTAACGAAGAGGAAAAACGAGTTCAATTGATTAGCACACTAGTGTTAATGAATTCATCAAAAGGTGAGCGCGCAAAGTAAGTAAAATGTTGCACGAACAAACTATCAGATCAGATCAGATTAGTTCAGATCAACCTATCGACTGATGCATCTTTGTATCACTCAGATCAAATTAAATGGGATCATTTGAAAGGGCGAGTTTTGTTACAAAACGCACGTGCTTCATAAATTTCTAGACACGTCTATGCCTTCATACTACATACTTAAAAAAAAATATAAGTAATACATAATATTAGATTCAAGTAAATGAAAATGAAAATGAAAAAGATGACGACGACGACGACGACGACGACGCGACAAGAAATGTAATTATTTGATTATTCTACAACAACAACAAATTTCGATTGATTATGAAGAGTTAAACGATTTTTTTTATTTTTCGATTGATCTTAATAATATCAAGAATTAAGAAGTAAGAGTGAGTGAGTTATTGATCAACTTAACGAAATAGAAAAGACTTTATACAGGCATAAATTTATATAGTAAGTACATACATAACTTCAGAAAGTAAGCATTTATAGTCATGAGTTTGTTATTGTTCATCTTATTATACTATTATTGTTGTTGATCTTTTTCTCACAGTCAAAGTTTAATGTGTACAATTAACCTTTTGACTTAAGGCAGAGCAGCTCAAGCATCTACTTAATACCACCACCACCCGACCCCGATTTGCGATTGATCAAATTGAACTTGTTAAGCGAGAATTGGCGCGAAAGACAAAAACAATAAGAATAATAATAGATATATAAATAGATAGATTCCACTTCCAGTGTTGCCAGATTGTCAGTGATGATTATCAAAAAGTTTAGATGATTTAGATTTTAGATCTTGACACTTTAAACACACTCACTCAAGAGATCAAGTAATAGCCTTTCCACAGTGAATTAGTAAAATATTGTGAGTTCTAAATTGGTGTCCACAGTGAGTTTCGATCAGCTCGTTTTTGTTTTATGGTTAAATGTGAGAAATAAAAATAGACTTTTTGTGAAAAAAAAAACACTTGATTGATTAAAAACAATTTGCAATGTATGCAAATAATTCTTGTAGTTCCCTTTTTCATTCCAGCGTCCATGTGTTTTATTAAAATTTAAAGGAAAATTTAACAATTTGTAATTTACTTAAAATTGTTTTGTGCCATCATCAACTGTTTATGTTTAATGACTCGGAAAAAAAAGAGGAAGATTGTTAAGAATGACAAAAATGGAGAATATTACCAAATAACATTCAAAAGATCAACCTACATAGATAATTTTAGATTAATCAATTCAAGGTAAATAACAAAGAATCTTGAATCCAATATTTGTTATTTTTTCAATTGATTGATTAAATTGAAAGATTCGTAACAGAAACGTTAAATTAGAAAACTATGTAAAATGCAATAGTATGCCTATATAGAAATAGATATATGCTATACGAAATATATATTGTATGTTTCAAAAGTAGTAAGATACATGCCTTTCCAATCAATTGTTGCATATTTTATGACACTTAAGAAAAAATCTTTGGTAAATCATTAACATAGAAATCTGGCAACACTAAGCTAAGCTCCAATCATCTTCTTCTCTTAATTTTTTTTTTTATAGAGGTGAATGAATTTTAAAAGCTTTTAATTCCAACTGGAAATATGGTTACTCATTATTCATTTATTTCTTTCGTATTTAAACTTTATTATGAGTACATACCATGTAGAGTTGATGGTGATGATGACGGATGACTCTCTCGGTCGTCGACTTAGAGGAGATAAATACGATAAATAAGATGAAAAGGAAGAAAAAACAGTCTGTCATTATACATTTATTCTATTAACTAACAAAGCAACCAACCAACCAACCAACTAACATTTATTGTATTAAGCTAAATGCCATTGAGGCTAATGGGTTAATGATGCACACGTCTCATGGATCCCTTTGCCATGCCTTTCCATTCTACAAATATGTATTCTAATTCTAGTATAACCCTTTCCTGTCATTTCTCACTCTTGCAAAGACTTTCTCTCTCTATCTCTCTCTGGGAGTCATTTTACCATAAAGGTTTGCAATTTTGATATTTGGTATAGCGTGACTACTAATAAATACGACAAATTTTCTTTCTTTACTCTCACTCTCTCTCTCTCTCTCTCTCTTTCTCGCACACACACTCTCTGTCGCCCTAATATTTTTCTCTTTAGGTACTATTACTTTACTTACATAAGTACCTTATTATTAGAGTACTTCCGGCGGCGTGGGCCAAGGGGAGGACTAGGGGCACGAGGCATCTTTGGCGTGTCAAATAAAAGCAGCAAAGTATAAGCAAAAGACGACAAAACTTAAACAACAATAAGATTGCAGTGCTGCTGCAACTACTAATATAAATAATAATAATAATAATAGTAATAATAATCACACTAAATTAACCGTTGCTTGGTTTTGTTGTTGTTGCTTGTGTTTAACAAAAGCGTGCGGAAAATTAGTTATAAACGAGTGTAGTGGAGCGCAATGCAGCGGTTCTTAAACAATTATCTATATCTATTATAAAACAAGTTCATTTGTTATGTCTGTCTGTATGAGCACGATAAACTCACAAACTACTGAATGGATTTTCATGCGCTTTTCACCTATGGACAGATTGATTCATCAGGAAGATTATAGTATGTGCATATTTAAAGAAAAAAATGCCAGGGCGTAGAAACGTTCGTAAAATAATAAACTGTCATTCTTTATATGTACATACATATTTGTATCTAGCTTTATATTGATTAAACTCACTGGAGCCTCAACAATCCACAACAAAACATATCTTATCTGTTTACTGCAAAGTTTAAGAACTCCGCTGATGTAAAGCAATTCGAGGAGAAACAGAAAAACAAGGCTAAAAGCAACAACTAAAAAGCAATTTAGGAAAGCGCATTATTAGAGAAATTGTGGGTGGGCGCAATGCGATGCGATGTCAAGGGGTGTTAAAGTTCAAAACCTAAGTAGCATTTAATTTATTTTATGCAAAGAACAAACAAACAAACAAACAAAAAAAAGAAGAAAATACAATAAAGTAAAAAACAAGAACGGAAATTAAGTGGATAACGACTTAATTGCAAATGTGTCATGAAATACAATAAGAAACAGCAACAAAACAACAATTTTAAGAATGCAACAACAAAATAAATATACTGAATATTTTACAATATATACATATATATATTTTTTATTTTTCCTATTCAAAACAAATGCTCTAATTTTGATTTAAGGTATCTAGAAACCATGTCAAGTTCATAACATTTTAAATTTAATTTACAAAAAAAAATAAAAAAAAAAAAAAAATTAAAACTATATTTTTCTGTTCGAGGTCATCGTCACTACCATCAACACCTCTAGCACTACTTTAGATAGATCTATATAGATACACTTATATACACTATATATGTATGTATACAGAGTACATAATCTGGGAATTAGTTCAGCTGCATCAAATAAAAAAAGATATTGCTAAAATAAAATACATAGTAGTTCAAACAAAAAATAGTATAGTAGCAAGCAGCAAATCAACATTAAAGCGTTTAATTTTTTTCTATAGTTTTTTAAGTAAATTTTACTTAGTTTGAGTCTTCTGCTTATTATGAATATAAACCAAAGTGGTGGAGGCCAACAGAACTCAGTTTTCCAGGCTGAAATCCATGCAATTGGCACTTTCAACGCTTTCAAGATCAAAACGATGATTGTCTGGGATTGCTAAACCTTACTCAAAAGACTTGCAACAAATAACTATGTTAATCTAATCTGGATACCTTGGCATAGTGAGTATCTTGAGAACGAAAAGGCGGATGAATTCGTCACGAAAAGAGCTACAAACGTCCTTATTGAACCAAAGTCATTATGCGTACTGCCTTGAAGTTCGAAAAAAACTAAACTCAAACACAATGGAGTAGCAAAAACCTTTATTTCATCTAGATCTCGAAAAAAGTGTATAACAAATACAAGGAACGGTATTCGTTGTGTGGTCTAAGGCTTTCTTAACAGGACATTTCAGAGTATGCGGATTAGTCGAAACGACCAATGTTTGCTATGTATTAACGAAGAGGAAGCAGTAAAGCATTTTTACTATGCCCTTATGAGGGCCTAATTTGGATCAGACTCTACTATCTGGGTAGCCATTACATGGAGCCAAATGAAATTTCAATTTTAACTACAAGAAGAAAGTCTTGGAATTTTTGATGAATCCCAGAATCTCGGAGGAAATGTATTTTACGGGGGTTGTCACAATAGATCCATTCGTGGCCACAGTGAGGAGGTGTAATAATTCCCGCCCTTACCCTAATCTATGTTCGATCTACTAATGATGATATGTCTCTTGCCGAGGGAAAGTGAACTTGAGCTTTCGTAATAAATTTATCCTAATATGAATGTACGAACAAAATTTGCATTCATCCTATCAAATTGTGTTTTGTAGATTAATTTTTCCATTTCCATTTCCTTTATTGATTATTTATTATGATTGATGATTTATAAAGAAAACAAATATCCCATATACTTAGAAACATGAAAGGGAATGGGTATACTGTAATTAAAATGTAAAGTTGGTTGTCAGAGTCACCATTTCAATTGAGGAGGTGGTTGACCCAAAACCCAGGCCTTAATCCGAAATGCAACATAATAATAAATAAAAATCTTAGTACCCATTTTCAGAAACTAATGTAAAATATGCCAGAAAATGTGTATTGACATAAAAATGGGGCATTTGGACTTGATAAACACGATGAGACGTGTTGATTTAACCATGTCCGGCTGAAATTTTGAACGAAGCTTTCTTTCCACCATACGCAATACAATTGCCGGAATTAGACGAATCGGACCACTAGGGGGCGTACCTCCCATACAAACCCACATTCATATTCATCTTCTTATTAGAAAACACTTTTGTTTTTGTATGTACTGTGGAAATTTAGACACCTATGTACCTATCTAAATACCCTAAGTATCCTTAATGTGGTGTTTTTAATAAATTCAACCTAATGACTTCGAAGATGGCCAGGTGATGATTTGAAAAGATACTAAGATTAAGTTTCTTGTTGTTGGAAGTCAAGTCATCATTACCATTCGTTTTTTAGAATATGAAAAATTCATCTCAAATAAAAACGGACTATTTTTATGCCCTTGAAATATTATTTTTAAAATATAAATGTATAAAACTTAATGTAACTAATATATTTTGAACGTAGAGAGAATAGAAATAAAATTACATCATAAAATCAACAATTGAATTGAAATTTAATATCGTCGACAAGTTGAGTATGTGACAACACAAATAATATAGATGACTTAGTGCATATAGTAGGTTAGGCAAAGGTATGGGGTCTGGGGTGTATGTACACAGTACGTAAATAATCAACTAACCAACCAACCAACCAACCAAGTGAAACAAATAATAACAGCAGCGAAAACAGGGTGAGGGAGTTACACATATATCTTTACAAATACCAACGAAGGTTGTTCCATAAGTAAGTTGTCTAAGATAATTTGATGAAGAAATACATGTATCAAAAGAGTGAATAGTAAACCATCCTAATAAATCTAAGTAAAAAAAAACTCCTAGTTGTTATTGATGATTGTAAAGTAATGCAAGTCATGGATATAATTTGATATCTCTGAAACTAAATAAAGGCCCCTCGTTTAATTATATAAGTATTAGTAAGTATATATTTATATATACTACATACATATCTAGAAATAGCTTAAGCAAGCATATTAAGTTTTAGTTATTTAAAAATCATATCAGGCATATCTTATCAGACCATGTTGGGGTTACGGTAGAAAGACGATAAAAATGAATGCTTAGAATCGAAACGAATGGAATAGAATAATAGAATAACCTCGGTATGGAATTCCAATAAGAAACTAAAAGTTATTGTATGCTTAGCACGATGAATGGATGATGAGTTGAAAACTGCACTCCAAGGTGCCAAATCAAATATGTAGTAAGTAACCGATATGAATAATAAATACATACTAGATATTTACTACTACCTACACAAACTAATCAAAATAATAATAATAATAATAAAATGAATGAATGAACCAAATAGAGACGATCAGAAATTGAATAAATCAATGATTGAATGAATGAATGAATGGACATGTGCCCGCTGCAATGGGACACCTGCATGCATGTTTAGAAACATGAATGGTCACTCATTGACAGACATTTGATTTCAAGTAAAATAAAAGCCCAAGAAATCGAATATACTGTATATATAACATATATAGTACTTAGCAGTATGCGAAACCATTTAAATTTGGAACTGAAATCAAAAATCTAATTTCACATATTTAAAATGAATTTCGTTTACATGATATGAGTATTGTATTTTTTACTTATACAATTTCATCAATTGTGATTTGTCCTTCAAGTGAAGCAAAGGAATGAATGAACAAATTTATATTATACTCGTATGTAATGTACTATGTATTTTAGTATGTATAAGCATCGACGAATGAATGAGAAACCAAAATGAAAATGAAAATAAAACACATACACATACACTACTACTAGTAAATATAATTTATTGAATTGAATAAACACAAATTTTGAATTAGTTTGCCTCACTGATTTAGTGGTTTTATAATAAACTTAATGACATAACATAATAAACAAATATCGTAAGTTAATATGATGAGAATATACAATATATCGTATGATATGCATAGTACATACATACGAGTATGTAGTAAATAAGTGAAAATGCTACCATTGAAAGATACTCTCAATTATCGGATACCCTTTATTACTCATTCAATATGATTTATGAACTTAGAAAAAGTAAGCAATGTAGTAAATGAGAATTGGTCTCAGTTTGCAATTCATTGAAGGATCCTATATAGTATTTTATAGTATTGTCTGGATTGAAATGAATATAAAAGACAGCTGCCCCGGCATGCTTTGCTACTCCACGGCATAATGATGATATTTATTATATTTTATTTTGTTGTGACTCACAATTCAAAAATAAATGTTTGACAAAGACTACTTGATTAATTTTAAAATACATATATTTCTAAGCTTTATATGCAAAATTTGATCAATGACCAATTTCGACCGATTTTATAGGACGATTTTAAGAAAACAATCACTATATGTTACTCACAATAAATCTTGTTATCTTTCTGTAATTCCATTTTGAATTCATTTATTGACTTTAACGTAATGTGCGCACAAAAACTTTCAGTCTACGATTTTATTATATCGCACACTAACCACAAAAGGGTCATAACTCAAAAATTTCAATATTTCAGTGGAGGCAAAAAACGGGTTGAGTTCACATTAAATGTATATGATAAGAGAAAAAAAACAATGGGGTTTTTTTTTTTTTTTTTTTTTTTTTTTGGTAAAGCGTTGAGAACATATTGTTACAGGGGTTGGGGATGATCATTGCATCTTGTTTTTTAACAACAACAAAAAAAAAAAGAAAATTTGAAAATTGTAATTAGGGTGTGATATGTATAGATAGATTAGGATTGGTAATCACAGTTAAGATTTGCCACCTTCTAAGCGATTTCTCCACTAAACAGTTGCTCTCTTGGAACTCCGATCCCCTTCGCCAACTAGCCACTCGATGAGTTTCGCAGATACAAATGAGTGATATTGAGAAAGAAAGAACCTTCATAACAAATTGAAATAGTTTCTAGTATTGATACTTTCTAAGAACTTTTGTCATAGATACTTAACGCACAGATAATAAAAGAACAACAGAAGGAAGCAAGCACATCCAATACCTTCGGAAGAAACATTTATTTTTTGAAGACTCTTTTCACTCTACTTCATTTTTGCAGAAGAAACTATAAGAATCGGTTTTGATTTACACGGTGCTGAGCACAAAAATTGATAAATGGAGTTAAATCTGCATATAACAATTTTGAAGTCATAATTTCATGATCTTATAATTTCTTTCTTGAACTGGACTTAATGCCAATCCTCTCTAAATCTCTGCCATTATAGTATAGATCACATCATTCACTTGTATAATATCCTACTTAGATGTATCAGGTAGCTCGCCAACAACAGGTACAGGACTGCCGCTCATTTGAATAGCACGCACACCCCTACATAATTCTTTATCATCTTTTCCGAGGCAGAGACGTTGTTAAGAGACTTAATTTTGTATTTTTTTTTTCAGGATATTTAATTATGTACATATTTAATGTAGAAAAAATATAATTAATATGTACTTCGTTTCAATTCCTATGAATTTTCGAGAGAATCAAGTTTAAATTGTTCACTATTTGCAAAGAATTTTATACAAATTTTCATTTGTGAAATCAATGTTAATCAGTAAATTGTATGAAGGAACACATGTATCAGAGACATAAAAGCCAAAATAAAAACTATTAAAGGTACTGACCTAAACGTTGATAAAAAATAAATCATAGAAGCCGAAAAACAGACGAAAAGTTATATCCGCTTTTTTAAGTAATGGGTCTACTAAATATGAAAAAAAGTCTCAAATACGCACGACATAGTTGCCAAGATAAAAGAAGATAGAGGTGTCCATGTAAACCTAACCACTGTCAGTCATCATATACTGAACGCTAAATACATGAAGAGATTAAAAATATAGGAAAGCATCCATTTTATATAACCTCACAATAGTTTTTGACACACTCATCATTTTAACAGATCTACACTGGCATCATGTTATCTTCTCACACATGACAAAGTTTAATATGGAGGACCCCGATGGCATCAGCATTAACTATTTTCAAGATTGATGAGGTTAGTCATCATTTGAACTTTCTACAAAACAGAAAATGCGGTACATTCGTGCGCGGATCGATCACGTAATATTTGTAGACTACTGTAAATGCGAAGCCATCCTTTGGCATAGTCTTTTTTTTTTTTTTTTTTTAAGGGAATTTTAGATCTTTAGAGTGATCATATCAACATGATATGCTACTAATCGAGAGTCATAAGGTTGTGCTATTGAAGTGGTTTCGAATACATAAATGTTTGGAGATGATTGGCCAGAAAACTTTATGAGTCTGAAAATATTGAACCCTACCACATCTCATTCGCGCCATAAAGTTTGCTTAAACCTTAATTTTAAAGTGATAACAGCAACATTGAATCCTGCTGTCCAATGGGTAAACAGTCTAATACTTATATTAAACAATCTTGGTCTGTCCCAAACACCCAACAGCTTAAATTTCCCACCATTACAGTATCCAAGAAATACGCACCCAGATGAATAGATGAATGGACATTGTAAGATCTATTAGTCTTTATCAGGATGCTCAAAATATACAACTTCTACTATATATATAGTACTTATGTACTTTGTTAAATTTATTTCCCTCAATATACTACTGAGACAGGAAATATTTTAAGGAAAAACCTAAAAACTGATAGATGATTATAATGAGTATGAGTGAGTAATGAAATGATGATAAAATAAGAAATGAAATACTATATATTATTCAAAAACAAAAACATTGATAATGATGACGATGACGATGATGATGATGATGTGTCAACAATTTTGAATGGGTGTTATTCATATATTTCAAAATATATAAATCGTTATATGATTTCGCATGAAAAATTAGCCCGACTAATAGGAAAAATCGGCAATGAAAAACAATAATCCTTTACGTAAACATTTAAACAAAAAGAAAAAATATTTGAAAAACACAATTGATTTTTTGAATATGTGAGCAAAATGAAAATTTAAATTTGTATCTACAGAAAAATACGAAAAATACATGCAAACAAACATATCTGTAGATATGAAAACAAAAACAAATATGTATCTTTTATGAGCTTCTTTTTATATATATATATGTATATCTGTGTGCGTCTCTCTCTCTCTCTGTGTGTGTGTGTGTGTGTGTGTAACTGTGGGCGTATGAAAAACCATATAAAAAAAAACTATAACAAGTGGCAAAAAAGCAAAAGATAGACACAAGACACAGACAACACAAATTATATGTATAAAAATAGATATTATTTTATAAAAAATTGTTTTAGGTACCCTACAAATGATATATGAATGTACATATGTACAAATACATATGTGTTTTCTTCAAGGAAATAATAAATATTTGGATAAAAACATTGACTTATCAAAGCAAAACACAACACAACACAACATATTACATTAAAATAAAAAGATAAGACAGTGTAACGACAAAAAAATTTAACAATTACAAAATACAATTATGTATTCATATAGCACGAAGCTTTCTTTTCACCATACGCCATACATTTGTCGGAATCAGCCGAATCAGACCACTGGGGGGAATTTCCGATAGAAACGTAGATGTAATTTCATATTCTTATTAGAAAAACTTTGTTGTTTTTTGTACTGTGTAGCTAAAATTTAGACAATATAAGTATCTGACCAATATCCACCAACAATACAAATTTCAAGACCCTCGGACTGCTAGGAGTGGTACGTTCCATACAAAACATGAACTTAGAACAATAATCAGAAGATGTGTAAAGAGTATTACAACTTCGGCATAGCCAAAATTAATTTTCTTTTCATTGGTTTGTAGGTGTAGATGCTATGCAGATTCTATGAAGTTCACTACATAGTTTTATTCTAATATTTTGTGTCAGGAGTGATATGATATGTTGGTACAGTAATGTATATGATTTGATCTGATTTGTTTATCCTAAAACAAAACAAATTAAGAATGTGCATTTGTCTCGCAAAAAGTCGAGAATGGATTGATCGATTTGAATATTTTTGTTTTTGTTTTGTTTGCTTCAAAACTGGGGTGGTTTAGGAAAAAAGAAAATTCGGGAAAACCCAAAGGAAAAGCCGAAAAATTTAAGACCAAAAAAAAACCGAAAAAATTGGGGTGTGGAAGTGAGACATATAAAGTTTAGATGTATATTTTAAAATCAATCAAGTCGTCTTTGTCAAACACATCTATATGAATTTTATTAATAACTAGATACCCTGGCAGACGTTTCCACGTGGTACGCAGTTCATCGGGTTAATCAATCCACTAATTTTTTGGGTCAAAGAGGTAGAACAACGTCTTCCCGGGTATCCAGTTTTTAATCTAAAATAAACACTAAACTCAAATGACTATTAAACTTTATGGTATAGACATGTACCCTACACTTATCAATAGATTACACGGGCATCTTATCTTATTAATGGTAACATAATTTTTTAAGGCGATCCAAGTATGTATACTATAATCAACTATTTTATAAAGGTTTCATTCATGAGGAAGAGATATTCAACGATGAATGACATAAATTTCTTGCAATTTTTTCTTTTAAAAATTTGAGAAATTCTTATTTTTTTTTCTTTTTGGTTGAATACATATACATATTATTACTTAGTATAATTGCTATATAAATTTCGAAAAGGAAATGAAACTCATAATCTAAAGATTTATGTGCTGCTGGCTATGATTGGCAGCAACAATTTGAGGCTAATATTGCTTGCTATTCGTGTGTCACCTTTTGTCCATCCAATCTACTTATTTACACTGCAAAAATGAATACTGGACAATTTGTTGTTGTTCTTGCATCATGATGATGATGATCGCAATGCTGATAGCGATGGTAATGCCCTTGTACCTCCGTCTCTATCATCATCATCAATATAAACGACTTTAGTGCTTTGTCTACAAACCAAGTTAAGACATACAAATTAAAATCTATTTTCAGCATATTATGCGACCGATCGACCAACCAACCGAACACAAAAACACTTCACTTCGTCTTGCCATCACTTTTCTTGCTTGATTGGGTGGGTGTTTCAGATGTAAGGCGGGAAAAGTGGCAGCAGTCAACTAAAATGATCATGATGATGAGGACGAGGACGAGCAGTGGCGGAATTTGTCTTGTGGGGCCTTTGGCAAAGTAAAACGTATGAATTTCGGTAGCCTTAGCCTCATGTAAATAATTATCAGATTAAGAATTAGTCCGTGTTATACTTGATACTAGCCAGTGTGATCCTGGCTGCATTCTTGGGCCCCAGCAATTTATTTAAATTGCCCCTATAAAAATGCGCCTATGATGAGGATGACAACGACAACAATGATGATGATGATAATGACAAGAAAAGTAGAGAATGAAAAACAGACTAAGAAACAAAAACAAGTTGGGTGAATATGAACGTTGAAGTGTAACAAAGCACAACAAGAATGTTATGCTAAAGTAAACTAAGGCAAAAGAGAAAATTAACTGAAGAGATGAAACGAAACGAAACGAGACGAGTCGTGAAGAGTCATTGTAAAGTGATTGAGAGGAAAAGATTATGAGGTGGATATGCGTATGCGTATCTGTGTGTTTTAAAGAGAAGAGCGGCATAAGAAGGATGAACACGTATCTATGTATGTATGTAAGACATACATGGTATTCATACAATCATAGAAAATGTGACAATTTGCAGAGAATGAAGAAACGAGCCAAACGAAGAAACGTTAAATTTGTGTATGGAAAATTCATGCATAAAAAAAAGAAGGAAAATGCGAAAAAAAAAGAAAAATTATCATCACATCAACAACAACAACAACAACATCAAAAATAAGGAACAACAACAATAGCAACATCAAACAAGAAGCAACAACATTAAGAATGAATAGTAGTAAATTGGCAAAGCGTTGCAAAAGAGCAAAGAACGACATAATGAAAGACGAAGAAGCAAAAGAAATGTATGTAAAAAGCCATGAAGAAGACACATACCAAGTATAAATGCGAGTGTACAGTACAGTAGAATAGCGATAATGTAAACGAACAGAACAAGTCTACAATTTGACATTGACTAATGTTCTATTTAAAAAAAAGTGAACTAAAATTAATCAGAAATCATAATATAATATATATTTATGCCGCTTCAACTGATGGATTCAAATATTATTAGATGATTAACGAAGCACAAACACTATACACTTTTATTAAAAGTCCCATGGGGTCTCGTTACTCTTTTTAACAGATGCTGTTAGTATTTTAGATAAATTTCATTGGAGATGAAATAAAATCGAACAGAATACCCATTTTTAAAGGCAAAGCAAACCTAAACAAACAAGGTTGACTCTCTAGAGATCTTGTGTGGGGCATTACAAAGAGCTTTTAATGATCTAAATAATGATAAATTGATTTGAAAATTAAATTCAGTTCAATGGATTTTAATTATAATATTAGTTTCAATTTTACTAAAAACAACATTAACCCTAAGGTTAGTATACATATTAGAAGTTGTTAAATGCTTACAGTATTATAATACTATTGATCTATTGATATTTATACATACACAATATATGCAAATGTATTTCAAAAGACAACCATCCAATTGTGAACAGAAGCTTAAACAGTGATTAAAGAAACGTGTTTCTTTCCGAGGAAGCCATTCCGTTTCAATTTCAATTTTTTGAGATCCGAATGAATTTAAACAATTTAAGTTTTCTTTAAGTTTACATTATTGTGATTCTACTTTAAGTTAAGTAAAAGGAGAAGAGATGATAATGGAAGTGATATAAAGGATGGAGTGGGGTATTACAGATGAAGGTACTTATGCAGACCAACAGATATTTGTAGAGTCTCACACACACTATGTGTAGTAGAGAAACTAGGTATGGTAAGTAGATAAGAAGATAAATGGATAGGGAGGTGGTAAGAGAGAGAGAGAGAGAGAGAGAGAGCGAGAGAGAGAGAGAGTTTAAAAGCAGCAATTGATTGAGAATAATAAGTTTGGGGTAGGCAGGCAGGCAACAAAGCAGACAGGGAGTAAATGTAATGATCATGATGACGATGAATATAAAGTAGTAGAAGAATCACTAAAAGAGCGGCAACTAAAGAACCTAATAACAGACAGTAGCTGTTTGGTTTGTTTGCTTCTTCATTTTGTATCTTCTGTTCTATTTTAAACTGAAGAAATTTGCAATAACAACAACACCAAACAAATGCCTTTATTCTCCTCTTTTTACATTGCATGCATGCAAGCATGCATGCTATTTTCATAAACATTGAGGAGGAGAAGATGAGAAGTAAGTAAGAAGCATGTATGGTACATATGTAGTACATATAATAATGACAAAATAAAATACATAAAGAGTAACACCCAGGATCAGAGCATACGACGAGTGAATGCATCTTTCACAGAGATGCAACATTAAAATTGCAAACATTTTATGCATTTTTCACACATTTTACGATTTTAGCACAACAACACCACAAAGATATTCGTAATCATAAGAGTTACCGGAAGGCAGAAGGCGGGCAAGGCATATTTTCTCATTTGCTTTCATCAAAAAATTTAAAAATAAACTATGGAATCACCAAAGAATCTATCTAAATACATCAGCAGCATCATCATCATCATGATTACCATATGATCATCATCATCATCATAAAGCAGACTGGGAATATCATCATTGAAATCATTGACGTCGACGAGATGCCACCCCAAAACGCACAAAAGCGCGCAACAAGTGAAACAAGAAACAATTTTATGACTTCAACTAAAAACAAAAATGATGAATAAAAAACTAGACTGAACAGAACAGAATTGAATTGAATAGAACGAAAGGAACAGAACAGAACATAAATTTTGATTCACAAAAGCCTCTTCTTCTCACACCCCAATTTCAGAAATTGCATAAATTATTTTATTTTAGATCGTTCGAATCGTAAAGTTTTGTTTGAATATTTAAAGAAATGCAAATGTTTTTTTTTTTTCATACAAGAAAAATGTACGTACATATATTTTTATATGGATGGCACAGTTATAACATAAGAAAAGATTCTTCCTAGCAAATACACAATGATCCAAGGCATCTACATACATGCATATAATAATAATTCTTGGTCCAATTTGATCGGTTTAGTTGTTCGATTTGTGAAGTTTCATTTGAAATGCTAAGTTTTCTAATATACTTATAAAAAATCATAAGACAAATATTTGTCCAATCGATCATAATGGTCAGATATGTTGGATTTATTGTACAATTTATCATTTCGCGAAGTTTTGTTTAAATATCTTAAGAAATTGAAAAGAAATTGAAAAGTTTACATACAAAAAAACTACAATAATCAGGGACTTATATGGCAGCTTCATCTATATACCAATTGCATGTCCGACCAATCTTGTCTTGTCGTAATTTAATGAGTTTCTTGTTGTGATTGAAATTAAATCGTTGATTGACTTTCCTTTATTGAAAATATATTTGTAGGATAATTTTTTAGTGAAATCTTCAAGATTTAAATGAAAATTTTTGTCAGATAGAGCGGAAACCATTATGGTGATACACATGGACATCAGACACCATCACAAGAGTAGCAATAGCCATATACAAATTATAGAGAAAACTAGAAAACTGAATATGAAATTCTTTTGAACCTTCCTTATATAGTTTATAGTAAATAATAATAATTAAAAAATTATTAACAAAATTAAAATTTACCGAATCCAAATTAAAAAGCGATGACACTTTCTTAATGAAACCACTGCCGCCGCTGCTACCGCTGCCACCATCCTGACGCTTCTTTTTACGCGTTGTCATTTTTTATTATTTTTATTATTAATTATAATTATTTCACTAGTTTTTTGGTTTTTTTTTCAATTTTTTTTTTTATTTCTTCAACTTGTTTTTTACTTCTTTTTTTTTTTATTTAATCATATGGAAATTGCAATAGCAAAACAAACAAACAAACAAAAAAAAATATACAAATTGATTATTGATCAAAGGGACGACAGACGACCGGCGGTGGGGTCCCTAGAGTACTTTAACAACAACAACAATAGTAATTAATATAACAAACAATAGACGTAATGTTTTTGTATTGTTTTGTTTATTCTAAGCTGTTGTCCATCCACAAAATCCCACGTTGCTCCTTCCTCTTCTCCTCCTCCTTTAGCACATTCCTTCTTGTAACAGTCCTTCTTTCCAATCTTCCTTTCTTAAGGTTTCGGCGTTGTCATTCGTTGTTTCTTCGACAACCACAACAAAAAAAAAAAAAAAAAACAAAAAATCAAATCCTTTTGGCTGCTTGATGTATCGTTGGTTTTAATATGTTATTCGCTTCAACACTTTTATTTTTTCAACTTCTTTGGCAATTTTTTTATTTGTTTGTTTCTTCTTTTTGGGATGTCACTTGTTTTTGGTTGTTGTTTTGTGTTTTGTCACATTTGCATATTATTCTTCTTATTTAACTTCATAAGAAAAATAAAATTGATTATTAAAAAAAATGAAAAATTGGAACGCAATACAAAAAAAAAAAAAATAACAAAAGACTAAATAAAATAACAATAATAAATATGCTGAGCTGCTTTCACGACAACGACTACGATATACAACAATGCGACAAGACAACGCCAATCGAGCACGATACCGACCGACAACGACACAATGGCAACGCGACAGACAACCGACAGAGACAACGGAGCAAAAAGCAAAGTCAGCGAATTGTATTTTGAACCAGCGGCAGTGGCGGCTTCATGTACGTGAGTGGTGTGCGCTTGTGTGTTTAGTGTGTACAAAATGACAAAAAAAGAAACCAGAGAGGAATTCAAATATCAAGAGATATGCATAAAGAGAACAAAAGTAAGCATGAGAAACATGTAAGAAAGTTTTGAAAGCGAACGCGAATTTGTTTGTGAAAGTATTTAAAATTTTTTTAACAATAATAATAATAATAATTTAACTTTATTCATTTCTTTCCTTTTCCTTTTTATTTTTTGTTTTATTTTATTTAATAATACACTTTAAACCCACACTCACACGGAGAGTGCGATTTTTTTTTTTTTTGTTTTTAAGTTATTTTAGTGCTGCCGCACGCTCGTTTTCTACTCTCTCTCAATTCATTGACATGCAATGTGGAACGTGGAAAGAGTTGCGCTCTCTCTCTCTTTCACTTGTTTAATACACTCACTCTCTCATTCATAGAATACATAGACGCGCACGCAACTCTAATTGTGTGTAAGTATGAATATGGATGGTATGTGTGTGTGAGAGAGAGAGTTTTAAGGCACAACAATAATTTTTACGGCTTTTTCATTTTATCGGCTTAAGAAACAGTTATGTTTTTTATATTCAATAATATAAAGTTCATTATTGCATTAGTGTTAAACTCAAATTGTTTATTGATAAATTAATGCCCGATATTGGTGACTTGATCTCTTGCTTGATATGCAATATTTATTCTTAATCTGAAATGCTACCGAAAACGTTTTCTGCTATTTCTGTTTTGTTGTCATCCACACATACATGGACACAAACTCACGAACACGCAATCACAACGCTGCATAATAATTTTCTTTTCCCTTTTTGTAAAAGGATAAAAACCAAACAAAACAAAAATAAAAAACAAAAGTTAATTTACAAATTTTTCTTGTTTAATTTACATTTTCCTTATTTAAGTAAACAACGCTGCCAACAATCGACAGACAGACAGACAAACTGATCGACGTACTGAAATGATCGAGAGCGCGGTGAACAACACCCAAACGATTAGAAGTAGAGCTGGCAAAACATCGATGTTTCGATATTTTTGGCAGCATCGATGGTATATGCGGAAACATCGATGTTTTCCCAGCTCTCACACTTTTCATCCTAATGAAGAAGCGACGGCAGGTAAATTCAAAGAAAAATTCAATTTAATTTAATAAATTTTTTATAAACAAAAAAAAACTAATTATCAATTGCAGTGGTGTTGGCAGTGGTTTGGAGTTATAAGCAAGTATATACATTCGTATATAGAAAAATATGTGTACGCTTGCATGGGCGCCTTTTTTTTTTTTGTTTTGGCCAGATGCCATAATATTGTATCCAGTGAGCCGGAGGATAAGGATTCACTTGTATATTGGATAGTAAGTCTATTGTCATGTTAATACATACTATATTAAAACTACTTCTTACTTTTTCAGATAAACAGGCGCTGGTAATAAAACATTTGTAAAAAGTACTTATGCATTTCAAACACATCGACGGAGTACGAAAGGACATTTAGCAAGGCAGCACAAATAATGTCCAACCTTTGACGTGCCTTGAAACCAAAAGATGTAGACATATTGTTATTTCTGGATAGAAATCAAGACTTTAAAAAATCTGATGGTCACAGACATCGATGTTTTGCCAGCTCTAATTAATGAAACCTTAATAAAATTGAAATATATTCTGAACTTTACTGCGCATTCATATATTATATATTTAATAGTATATCTTTAGAATTCATTTATATTTTTTGTACTTTGAATTTTAATTAAGCAATTTACTTTTTTATTGTTTGTTATGAATAATAATATTTCTTCAGAATAATAATTATTGATGTGGCAACGTTGATTAAAACAAAAAAGTGCTGCCAAGTACCGATTTTTCCATATCGCCACCATAATTGTTATCGAAATTGTCGATGTTAACCGATTATTATTTGTATTTAAATTTCATTTTCTTGGTACATATATTAGATTTTTATTAAAAGCTTTTTGTGGCATAAAAGTCTCAATGAAGAAAATATGTGTACATTCATCCAGGCGAAATACGAGTAAAATCTTACATTGGAATGGATTCGAATCGGCAAATGGAATGCAATTTTCATATATGCGCATACATAACTCTGCAATTGATGGGTCCGCATACAAAATTTCCTAGCTACTGTCATAACAACGAAAGATAAACCGTAGAGTCTAGGTGATCTTATAATTTCTAGAAGAAATCTGGCTCTATCTAAACAAGAAGAGTCTATGAATCGTAATTGAAATTATTGTGTTCCATCTAACAAGAAAAAGTTGTTTTTGACATCATAGATATGGAATATTAAATCTCTTCATTACTTTTGGTATTTCGAATCACAAAGGAATTATTCGCATCAAGAAATATATCAATTGAGCATTTAATCCCTGTTTGAGGACTTGTGGAAAGTCTCTTCAGCGCAGGTTTATACATATATTTAAGTAAATGGCCATCAATTCAAGACCTTTACATAGTTCAATAAGCCCTGGTCGTGAAATGTGAGAAAATAAGACATTCTCCGTTAGAAGTATAATACTAAAAGATTCAATACCAAATATTCAGTGCTCATACTTTCTTAACTAAGGTATAGTAATGCTTATTTGATTGATTTTGAACGTTACAAATTGAGTCAGTAGTGATAATATCAGCGATAGCGATAGCAACGACGACATGTAATACTTAGTTTGACACTTACCTGTTGTTTACAATTCTGCCCAAACTGTTTTTCAAATTCACTCAAATACCATATAATTGTTAAAAGATAAACAAAAAATATGTAACAATTAACAATTAAAAGTAAGAAAAAAATATAAATTGAAGTGAACTTAAACTAAAATGAATTAATCACAAAAAAAAAAAAAAAGAAACAAACAAAAATAGGAAAACAAAAAAAAGCAGTGAATACTATTCACTATAAGTTTGTCATGAAGTTTGTAACACACAGAAGGAGACATCGGAGATCCCATAAAGTGTATACATTCTTGATCAACACGACGAGACGAGTTGATCTAGCCATGTCTGTCTGTCTGTATGTATTCAAACTAGCCCCTCAGTTTTTGAGCTAGAGAGCTGAAGTTTTGCTCGGAGCTTTTTACCATACGCAGTACATTTGTCGGAATCAGCCGAATCGGACCACAAGGGAGGTACCCCCCATACAAACCGGGATAGAAAAACTTTTCTGTTTTTTTAAAAATCGACTTGAAATTTGTACACTATAAGATCCTGACCCATATCCACGAACCATGACATTTTCAAGACCCTCGGACCACTAGGAGGGGTACCCCTCATACAAACCTGGATCCCAATTCATGTTCTTATTATTATTTGTTTTTTGCACTATCGAATTGAATTGTCTGACCAATATCCACCAACCTACTAAACTACAATACTCTCGGACGTACTAGAAGGGGCGTGAAGAGTATTACAACTCCGGCATAGCCAAAGTTAGCCCATAGGGAGTTAACGGGACCCTATTACTAAGCTTACGCTGTCCGTCCGTTCGTCTCCTGCTCTATCTCATGAACCGTAATAGGTAGAGACTTGAAATTTTCACAAATTTTTTTTTAGAAGCATTCTTCTTTAATTTAACAAATTTTTGTTTTTGTAGTATACTTTTAAGCTGTTAGTTGTAGTATACTTGTAGGCTGTTAAATATACACATAATTTAATATTTTAAGCAAAAAATCGTGTACGATGGTACGGAGCCCTCCGTGTGCGAGTCCGACTCACACTTGGCTGATTTTTTTATATATTTTTTTAATATTTTAATTTTGTCTTCTTTTCCTCTTTGTTCTTATTATTTCGAACAACTAATTTTGGAAGTTTTATAACAAAAGTGATAAAATGAAAGAATATAAATTCATTTCCCTAATTTTTTTTTTTTTTTTTTTTTTCATTTATCAATATAATAAAATATATATAATGTTAACTGTTTCAACATCACTGTGTTTTTACTAATAAATAAATAAATAAATAAAATTATAATTATTTATGTATAATAAATAAATATATAAATAAATAAACAAAAAGTAAAATGTAAGAAGAAAAAAAAAACAAGTAACACAAAACAAAACAAAGAGTTCAACAATAAATTTTATTATTTTATGGAACAAAATTTTTAATTAATATGTTTCAATGTTTCATGCAAAAAAAAAAAATTAATTTTTTTAATACATAAAAATAAATACAAAATTAAAACAAATTCAAAGTACAATTTGTATGATTATTAACAATGTGTGTATGTGTGTGGTGTGTGTGTGTGTGTGTGTGTGCGTGTGTGGTGTGTGTATTTGTAGTGTGTAAATATTAGCAAAATAACACTAAGCAGCAACACATTTGGAAAATTGACACAAAATCAAAAGAAAATAAAGTTATATACTGTAATATACTATAAATATATGAAAAAGAAATGTCATCTATTTCAAAATGGCGTCAATATAAATACTAAGTATTGTAAGTAGTAGTAATAAGTAGACTTGCAAACAGCAAGAATCTTTCCAGATTTAGATGCCCGTACAATTGTAAATTGTTGTGGTGCAAACAATTATTTTGCGACATGGCTCACTTACAGTGCTGTTATCGGTCGCATCCAATGCAGTAATAGTTGATGATTGCAACATTTGTTGCTGCTGCTGATGTTGTTGTTGTTGTTGTTGCTGCTGATGTTGCTTGGCAATAAGTTCCTGATGCAACTTTTGTTGTTGCTGCTGCTGTTGATGTTGCTGCTGACGTGATGTACGACCACCAACAGTTTCTGTTGTATCTTTTGTCACTGTCGTAATTTCAGCATCTGATGATTCACCTTTCATGCGTTGATTCTGTAAGAAAAATATAGATAGAGAGAAAGATATTATAGTATTTTATAGATACATATGGATTTACGTATTACGTAAATACAATATCAAATTTGGTATAGCATTTTATTTATATTTTTCGACTACAAAATAATGCAACCAACTAGAAAATTCTGTTGAGTTTTTTATTTCGACTAGATTTATATATGCAGCGATTCCATGTTTGGGCCAAATCTTCCATATGCACATACTATCAATCTTCATATGTATATATATGAAAACTAGAGATCATGCAGATCTCCACTCAAAATAACCGTCACTCAGTGTTTTTAAGTTCACAGGTAACACAACGAACTTGGTGAAGCGTAAATATTACGCCACTTTTTCTTGAAACGCTGCAGACGTTTCCGAAATAAACGTCGATATGGTAACGAAGCAAAAGGGCACCAAATTGGTAAAAAAATATATATTATTCTACATCTGTTAATCGGCTATTTACGTAAGAAGTTTTAAATTAATATAATGTAAAGAAAAATAATTGTATGAAACCCACTTTGATTCTATCAAGGAAGAAATTATGAAAAAATTATGGACTGATATTTTTTTGAAAATCTTCATAAAATTTATATACAAAAAAAATATTTCTCTTCTTTTTCGTTCAGTGTTTACGTGTGTTACTATGAGAACCAAATAGAGGATGCATACTATATTGTGCGAGGCACAATTCAATTCGTTTGGTTTTGGTTACTACGAGTATGATTACTCGGATGAATGCAGTCATGCAGCTCTGTAATATAAACTGGAAAATTTGGAAAATAAGCAATTGAGTGAATTTAATTTATGCTGAGGAGCGACATTTGTTCAAATATCTCACATTCCGAAGTTGTACAGAGAAATCCATTTAATTGCGGAAATTGCCTAATGCGCCCAGCCAGTAAAATTTAATGCTCATTTACAGGAAATTTGTGAACCCGACATACTTATAAATTAGATGCTGTATATAACATAAGGAAAGTACAGGCTTGTCAAAGCATAGTTTTAAGACGACACAAGCTGATGTGCAAGAGCCGATGCGAATGCTTCGCCAAAAGGTTACAAGAGTTTCCAGAAAGCTTTGCAGTCTACTGATGATGATAAAATTCAGACATCGTAAACGATTCACGAGGACAGCTGTTTATTAAAGGACTTGGGAAAAAAATTAACATGACAATATTCTGGGATATCATACTAGATCGAATTAATCGGTGTCAAAGAACAACTATTGAAATTCTGAACAACTGATACCTAATGCAGTGATGAAAATCAAAGTGTGCAAATAAGGAAAAGGCATCACGATGATGGATCAGCAAAAGACGCTGTGCACAAAGGAAAAAAGAAGTTAACAATTTAAACTTATTTGCCTGTACTAGACATAATGCATACAGAATTGTGATGGGGACTAGAAGCTTATCGGGATATTAATTCTCTGTTTGGATTTCTAATTGATATCTTGACAAAACCCAACGATGAAATTAAAGAGGCTTGCACAAAGTTTAGTGATCATTATTCCGAGGACATAGAGTCAGAGTTTATAGAGATGGTGCAGTTCAAGATCTTCATCTTACAATTAATAGATGCAGGGAAAGATAAAGTTGCTGAGGAATCGTATAAATTAATTTTTGATTACATATTATGAATATATGTAATTGCATTGTGGTAGAAAAAAATGTATTTTAGAAAGTTAGAAAAGTGTAATGGAGTCCCGAGAATTGCAATGCCTAGTGGCGCCGATATTACAGATTAATCCGACTTTGATCACGAGAACGTCATGGTTTGTCTGGAATTATATCTTATATAGAAGTTTAAAGATGCCTATATATATACTGACAACAGTTCTTATCTCTCTTAATATGCGATAAGACGAAGTCATACAACCCCTTCTCTGACTCTTCTATCCAGCCACAACGCTCCATAAAATTCTTTTATTGTCTGAAATAGTATATTAAGCGTCTTCTTCTATAAAGTCAATCTTTCAAAATAATTCTTCTTATATATGATATATGACATCTTGTTGCTTTTAATGAAGATTTGACTTTGAGGAATAGACAAAATTATTATACGAGTATATTAACATACCCGACCAGGCTTCGCACTGGTCGCAATCAATCAGATTTTAGATATGTTTCCTTTCTTAGCATCACTATATTTTCTCTGTTACAGTTTGAGTATCAACAAAGAACACAGTTTGAGTATAGGAAAAAATGCTATTTCTTTATTACTTACTTTATTATTACTTTACTTTATTTTTTTAATTATTGTAGTATTTGTAGTATACTTTTAGGGGTTGATTGGGTATATCCCGGGGGACCCATATGCAATCAGATGAACGATAAAGCAGCGCATAACATACGAACAAACCAAACACTAATTTTATGAGTTAGATGAAATTTCTTGCATAATAAGAATGATGTAATGAAATAACGAGATGAGACGATCAGATTATTAATATTATTATGGGTATACATCCATCCTCTCGGTAATCTCTCTTTCTCTCTCTCAAAAACCGGCATAATTGATAAATATTTATTGCCATATACGAACTTCTTTTAAAGAAACGCTTCAGTAGAGTTTAAATATTCCTAATTTCATTAAAATTGTTTTGGAAAATAGGTAAACGGATGAATGTTTGTGTGAAAAATAAGACTTCACATGACTTCTACAAAAACTTTAATCTCATTATTTTATAGCGACAAGATTCATTTTCTTTTAAAGTTCTATACTAGAAAAAATTGTAACTAACAAAAGACAAAAAAAAAAATATATATTTTCATTACATTTGTACAGCAGCAGGCATATTTTGCACCACCACCGCCACTGCCCCCAGAACCACTGGAACCACCAGCATTTGATGATGATGCTGTTGCGTCCTTTTTAGCTTGAGCAGCAGCACGTGATTGTTGCTGCTGCTGTTGCTGTTGTTGCTGATGTTGTTGTCCTCCACTAGAACCATCACCACCACCAGGTGGTGCTGCCAATTGTCGACGTCGTCGACGTATACGAACCGGCGAACGGGCTCCAACATAATTGGAGAAACGACGTCGGGAATGTCTTACAATTGACACCCAATCAATCATGGTTGTTTGTTTTTTATATTGTATATATTTATTTTTAATTATTTTTAAGTATTTTTTCGTTTATATAATTTTTTTTTTTTTTTTTAATATTGGAAATTGTTTAACACTTTAAAATATTACAGGCATTTGTCGTTGTATTTGTTGTTATTGTTGTGCGTTTATTGTTCAATAAAATTAGAAAATTCCCGCTTTTTCTGCTTCGCTTACTTCTTCTTTATAAAATCGGTGGTTTATGTTTTGATTGTTTTGTTTTTTATAAAACTACTCTCACTTCTTTGATTTTTTTCTTTTTCTTCTGTTTACTTATGTTGTTGTTGTTTTATGTTTTTTCTTTTATTCTTTGATTTCTAGTTTTCAAACTTTTCATTAACACAATTTTCTTAATTTGGTCATTCGTTGTCATTTTGATTTTCAAAATAAATAAAAAAACACTTAAAGAAAAAAAAAACTAATAAATTATTTAACTCAAAAAAAAACCAAAAAAAAAAAACCACTCTCCTCTCTTGTTTTGAATCTTCTCCAACTTATCGATTCTATATATCGATATATTCATCCATGGATTCTTACATCCACCACCATCAAAACATTTATCCATTCTTCTACTCATTCATTTGTTTGTTTAATAATAAATTTGTATTCAAAAGTCCTAAATCCTAACACCTTCCAATACAATTATAAATTTTTACCAAAGGCCAAATTAATTGAAATACATAACATACTTAGAACTGGCAGGATATCAAAACTGCAAGATAGTGGATTTACAGCAAGGGACGAAGGAAACAAGCAAAATGTAGTTTGCAAAGCCTTTGATTCTTTTATAAGAAGGGAAGACGTGGTCTTCCCTCTACTTACCAAAAAATTAGTGGATACTGATTGGTCAACCTGATGAAATGTTTCACACTGACGACTTGATTTATTTTAAAATATCTCACTTAACTTTATATGCATCTCATTTACACACCTCACTTTTTTCAATTTTTTTTTTAGATTTTTTGTCTATTCCTTTGGAGGTTTTCATCTTTTCTTTTTTAACTAACCTTCCTCTTGAATCATTCAGTCTATTGAGGGAGAACCGTATGAAAATCCGTTCGGTAGTTTTTGAGTTTATAGCGTTCGGACAGACAGACGCTGCGGAGGACTTTGTTTTATAATATGTAGTATGTATATTCAACTAGCTAATCAGAGAATATCTAATGATACTCCACCGATCACTGTAGCCTTATACTTTGAGTTTCAATGAAAAGGGTCCCAGTACATACGTATATTTAACAAGTAACCAGCAATCTTCAATCAACGAAAGTCTCTCCGTTTTAGGGTTGATTATAATGACTCGCTTCTAGAAATGGAACTTCATATATGTATGTTTTATAAACCTAACCGAGGCTAGAATTCATTAAAATCGTCTGTCAAGTATAGATGATTTTTATAGTTCGTGGTGTTGTAATCATAATCACGACTGTGGAATGAAAAGTTTCCTGTTTTAAGGAAGGTCCTCAAAATATGTACTATACATATATGTATGAATCTGTGCTGCTCTTTGGAATGAGTATCAATTTCCTTTCCACTCAATTATTTTTCAGGTTTAGTACAATCAACAACACTTACAATTGTTAAATCTGGTTGTACTCCCGCGTACAATTTCACTTGTATAAAAATAGAAAATGCACGCAGGGGGCTTACATGTGACGAATGTGATTGATTGGGAAGTAGTCATCCATAGCAAAATGTGATGTGATGGGTATAAGAAAATAACAAACAAAAACAATCAAGCAACAAGTTGCGTAGGTTTGATTTTTTTTATTCAATGTACTTTCCTTCTTCTTCTTCTTCTCCTTTTTTATACTTTCTTTTTGTCCCAACAACAATAATATCAAGCAATTTTCTCCGGAACCCTTTTTAACATTCCGTTTTTGATTACATACGTATATATAATTTTGCATATGTACGTAACTTAACTTGTTGTTCATTCACGTTGCAAGGACGAAGAAGGACGAACTATGTATGACGACAATTGAAAATCTGTTCCTAATTTGCTTTTGATTTCCGCTGTGCTGCAACAGCGCTGCTTCTGTCACTGCTGTCACAGCTGCCCCTACTTCTACCACTTTCCCAAAATCACTGTCACTGTTATCATTTCTATCTTTTTTCCCACTCTTTCTCTTATGCTGGAGTTTACAGTACTGTTTAAAATAATATGTACAGTACACTTATTCATAAGTAAATAAATTTGTTTTTAAGGTCCTTTTAAAGAGAATTTTATAAAATGAAATCAATGAAATCTAAATAAAAGTTTTAAAATTATCTTAAAAAAATATATGCCTACAGTTTTGATGGATCTTTAATCATATAATAAGTTTATACGACAACCAAATTGGAATTCACTGAGTTCAGATTGACTCAGACAGTTTTTTTTTTTTTTTTTTTTTTGTTAATACAAAGTCATTGCGTGCTTATTGAGACCGAATTTATATATGTATTATAACTCAGAGAACTCCGATTTATCTATCTTACAAACGTACTGATAGTCTATTGCAGACATTTATCAAACAAAACTAAACCAATTCTCTGTGTTTTGCGAAAAGGTGAACTTGTTTAAAACTATACAATAAATAAGTAGCAAGCGATATAAAACTTAGTGTTTTGTATTTAATTATACAATTTTAAATCGGTCTAGAGAATAACATAACAGAAGCTAAGATAATGGATGACTTTCTCTTAGTATTGGTTTACCATGTGTCCCGGTGTGCTTTGCTTCGCCCTGGCAAAATTTTATCAAAATTGGCTTTGCATGGGAATGATAGAAAGAATGATATTTATTTTATTTTGTTGTGACTCACAATTCAGAAATAAATGTTCGACATAGATGATTTGAAAATATGTTTCTAAAAGCTTTATATGCAAAATTTGATCCACTAATTTTGAATGATTTTGTAAGTCGATTTTGATGAAATAAACGCTATATATTAGAGGAAGCTTGTTACAATACACCAGCGAAAATCGCAACCAAATTGGTTAAGACGTTTCTGAGATTAGCGTGTACAGACACTAACGATTTCATGTATGTATAGATAGATAGATAGATTTGTTATAATTTTAAAAAATCAATCAGATAGCAAAAGTTCAGAAGCTTCAAAAAAGGTTTAATTTGGCAAGTTTGGGAACTGTCGCCTATAGGAAAATTTTTGGAGAACCCTGAATAACAAATTTAATTTAGGAATACACTAACCTATGCTTGCTGTCTATCATAAATTAGATGTTATACTTACAATGAATACTAGTTAAAATTGGTGAAAATTGAACATTTTAGAATGTACTACAATAAACTTGTTGTCTTTCTCTAGCATCCCAAGGTATTTTCAAAGATATTTTTCTCTTTTATACAACTTAAGATACATTTTTATTTGTATAATTCATTAAGATACTCAATGAAACTAAGATCAATCGATGGATCAATTGTTGTCAACAAAAATTTTAGTATTTCTGTATACGATTGTCCTTAATATATTTTACATTATTGTAAAAATTTTATTTAAGTGCTTCGTTATGCATCTATGTAGGTGTATGTCTGCCTGACTATTTGTCTGTCTGTCAGGCTGTGTATCCTTGTGTATGTGGTAGCAACAATTTCTTTTAAATTATTTTATTTTTTTTTTTTTAAATTTAGCTACTCAACAGGATGCACAAATAAAATACAAACGGAAAAGCTCACATGACTGTCAGTTTGAAGGCAGCAGCCAGCTATCCCGCCAGGCCAGGCCCGGTTAGGCTGGGCTAACATGTTGCTACATACATTTGTGTATTTAGATGTAGTGTAGTAGTACATAGATACTTAACATTTTTTGTGCGTATGTCAAACACAAGTATAGCAAGCATAGTAAAAGGTTTCCGGTACTCTAGGTTTATATTTTGTTGTTGCTATTCTTGATGATGTTTGTTGATGATGGTGTCAGCTTGAAAATCTGTTTGTGCTGCACGAGCAAACATTTTAATTTAAAAAAAGGTTTCTTTTACAACAAATGAATATGCTGCTTGTTGCTATTGTGTCGTTGTTGTTGTCGTCGTCGTCATCATTATAATATCGTTTTATCCTCATTGTGTGTAGTTTCAATTTTTGTCCATACCCAACACTTAAAAAAGGAAAACTTAATTTTCCTCTCATACATACATATATAGTATGTAAATACTATATTTTGATAAAATCAACTTAATAAAATGTATGAAAGATATAGAGATAAAGGGAATTAAACTGGAAATGGAAAGGAATAGATGAAAAGAGAGAATAGAAGTAAATAAATGTTCTGAAAAGTTATAATGTTCTTTAGAAATGTAATCAAGAATTCTGTTGATAATCAAACTTTCATCTCCCTGAAAAATGACAAATTGATTTTCTTATCTTCAATTCAAAGAAAAAGAATCAAATTAGATCAATAATTATTTATATTCCCTTAGTCCCCTTTATGTTCCTCATTCATATCAATTACAATTCATTTCATTTTCAAGACTTATGTTGAACATAGCAAAAAAGTATATTTACAATTGAATTGAAATTACTAATGACAACATAACCTTGCTGAATTAGAATCGGTAAACTACACCGAGAGTGATCAATTTATTGTAACACTGGAAACCTATTCCATCTTATACCCCCACGAATTGCCATTCAACATTCACTGACATATCACTTTGCACTAATTTTGACCTAAAAAAAGAAAATCCTATTAAGTTTAAAGATCCTTGATTGTGAGATTACTGATTACCAATCTAAGCTGGGACTTGGATTAACAGAATAGTCACTCTTATATAAAACTAGCAATACTGGCGTGCTTCGCTACTCCCCGACAAAAACGGCTTTGTACGGGAATGATATTTATATTTTTATGATGTGACTCACATTCTCCAATCCATACTAGAGTTTCCCTGAAAATTTCATCAAATTCGATAAAGCGGTTTCGGAGTCCATAAGCCCCATAGATACATACAAATATATATTCAGTTTTATATAAATAGATAGATTAAATACTTATTCCAATTGCTAGCATTGATAGTTTGTTCTATCTATTTGTAGCATTTCATCATTTCTCTTTTAAAAGACAATAAAATAAACAAAATTTAAAGCTTAAAAAATCTTGATTCTGAAATTACTAAACTAAACACAACCTTGCTAAAAAATTTGAATTGGAAATCCTGTTTTAACATTGAAATATCTAAAGAACTCACTGAATCCAGATGCAAATCGGTCAACTACATGAATTACTTGTACTACTTTTTTCATTTACAAGAAAAATTCTATACAAAAAATAAAAAAAAAACCTTGTTGGGCATCATTAAAAACTATTCAACCGACTCTGGCACATTCATGTTGAATGCTAATGACGTCTATGACACATAATAGATTTGAGATTTGAGGAAGGTTAACACAGGAAGTCACTTTACAAACAAAAAAAAAAAAAAAAAAAAAAAACAAACAAACAAAACATAAAAGAGAAATTCTTTCTTTTAAATTTTTGTTACTTTTAAATTTTTTTTTTTTTATAATTTAAATATTTTTTTTATATTTTTATTTCTTTCATTTTTCAGCACTTCTTTTTTTCAATTTTTTGTTCTTTAAAAAAAAAAAAACATATTTACAAATACAAATACTTTTTTTTGTTGTTGTTTTATATTACAAGAAACTCATTTCTTTATTGCTGTTGTTGTCAGATTTCTTAGAAATTTATTATTATTATTATTTTATATTATATTTTCCAACAAACAAAATTATACACAAAAAAAAAAAAAAAAAAAAAAATAGAATAGAATTAAAAAAAAAAGAAATGATTTCCTCTGCGAAATGAAAAACGAAAGTTTTTTGTATTCAAATTTTTTTTTATTTTGTTTTTTGAATTTTTTGCTTTTTTAATATAAAAATAACAATAAAAAGTAATTCACCCGAACGCGCCCAGTAAACTCAGAGCACTGACATGATATCGAAGAAGATGTAGAAGACGACGATAACGAAGAAAGTGAGGACGACGACGACCAAAACAATGATGATGATGCTAATGGTGATGATGATAATGATGACAGACAAATGGACAGACAAACAAATAGAAAGATAGATAGGCAGACAGACAGATAGATAGAAATGCAGATAGACAGCCAAAGATTCAAAGATTGAAAAATACTAAAAAAAAAAACATACAAAAATAAATGAAATAAAATGCCAAAACAAAAGAAAAGAAAATAACTGAAAAGCAAATTTTCCATATATATCTGTATGCGTGTGTGTGTGTGTTTGTATCTGTGTCTGTGAATGTATCTCAATAATCAATGCAAAGAAAAAGAAAAATTAGGAAAAAAAATTAGTAAAAAATCAAAGAGCTAAAAAGTGACTAAATGAAATGAATTGTGAAAAACTTAATGTTCACCATTCTCTCACTCTCACTCTCCCTCTTGCTCAATATCTCCCTCCCCTTCCCCATCCCCCACCCCCTCTCCATCAATCTCTTTCTATCTAAATACATAGTCGCACTCATCTTTTGTTATACAGGGTAAAATCAGGAGTTTCCTGTAGATGACCAACTCAATTCTTTAGTATTTAGTATTCTAGAACGAGAGGGGCCATAGTTACTCTTTCCTGCCGCCCATGTCCCATGAAGACCCAATTCATGGTACAAAGTATAATCTTCGATTTACATCCATACATATTTGTATTTGAAATAATCGAATCGAGAAATATACTAAATAATGTATATTGATTCTGTTATTATTGAAACTAACAGAAATATGAATGATGATGGTCTTTTCTTGTGTCTTTTTATTTCTATATCTCCCTCAAATATAATTTTTAATTTCTTTGGATTAATTAAGTGAATAACTAAAATAATAAATAAATATTGTAATAACGAAAAATTATTTAATCACACAGAGAAAATTTTTAATAAAATAGAGGAAAAAGAACAGATGAAAACCGTAAAGAAATTAAGTTTAGGTCAAACTGTCGATAATCAAAATTACTGTAATCACTGGATTGGATATATGTATGTATGTATTCGTATGTAGGTACAATATATACAAAGATGACAAACATACGCAAGATGTGGTTATAAAGTTCAATTTCCACTCCTTTGTTATTTATATATTATACTTATGTATATAAATATTATTTTTGGTCCCATAACCTTTATTCGTATATATTTTATATATATTTTTTTTTATTAAATTTAATTAAAATACATTTAAAAAAAAAAGAAATAATAATACTATAACTAATAATAAGCAATACAGCACTAGCTACTAGGGCTTCGACTCAAAGAAATTATAAAATATTATATGTATTAAAACTATAAAGTCACAATTTTTTAGGAAGTGGAATATATTTTCTATATTGGGTTTAGAAACTGTGATAGAGGGATAAGAGTTAGGAAAAAGGTCAATTCTGATACTTTGATGATGAGGGCATTGCTCCAAAAGGTGCATTGTAGATACCTCCACATGAGCGCATAGTGACAAGATAGACGTTTATTTTCATTGAGTAAATAAGTGTGAGTGATGGCATTGTGACCATTATTTGTATAAGATCTCATATTTGTTTCAAGAATTTGGAAAAAACAAAATAATACAAATAATAAATGAAAAAACCAACAATATGGCAACAAATATTGTGATCATATGGACGTGATGATGATTTTGAAGATGGCCAAGAAGATGTTAAAGAAAAAATGTTACTAATCTGATTCAAATTGACAAACAAATGGTCAACGAAGCTTAAGCATAAGTTTCATTACTTTATATTCACACCTCGTCGCAAAGTGAATATTGTACATACATACATATATAACATAGAGGAGTAGAGAAGATAATACACAAATTACAATTTGCATGCTCTATGCGCGGATGTTTGAGAAACTTTTTCTTTATCTCTATAATCGACACTTTACTCATACCCTCACCCTTAGGCACCATCTTATGTACATTTATGTATGTATAGCCCCCCAAATACCTCTGACCGACCACAGCTGCTACTAAGCGCCAACACAAAACAAAAATATTGAGTATTAAGTAAAAAGCTACAGCTGCACGACGACCTGAAAAAACAAAAGCTAAATGAGTTAAAATCCACCCACCCAGATAAGGGGCACAACAAGGAGGTGGAAATGAAGAAAGAAGACGAGAAGAGTAAGAATGTAAATATCCAATGAAATGAAAAATGAAAATAAACATAACAAGTAACAAAAACAACAACAAAAAATATAAAAACAAAAACCGAAAAACCGAAACAGAAAAACCAAAACGTGCGGAATTTCGTTTTTAGTTCAATTTAAAACTGAATGCGATTAGCAAAACGAAAACATTTGTTAAATACATATTTCTATATCAGAGACCAAGAATGGAGGGCGAGAGACGGGGACTCCGCCGTCTAAATGGGCCAAGCTGCCATTAGACACAAAAAATATACAACTATATACTTATATATATATATATAGAAAATACATGAAAGAAGAGACAAAAAGTTGGGGGTAATAAATAAATTGAACGAGCAAATTTTTATGTACTGAAATTTGTTTATATCAAAAAAAAAAAAAAAAAAATTAAAATTGGATTGAATATATATACTAACATAAGAAAGAGGGAGGGGAAAGAGGGAGGGGAAAGAGAGAGAGAGAGAGAGAGAGAGAGAGAGTGAAAGAGATAAAAAGGAAGTGAGAGAGAAATTGAGAAAGTGAGGATAGATCATCATGACATTTTAAGAAAAACAATATAGTTGAATGATTCCAATTCCCTGGAACTTAAATACTTACTGAAAGATCTTAAATCTTTATTAATTATATAGAATATATAAAATAATAAAAAATAAGATTAACTTTGGCTATGCCGAAGTTGTAATACTACTCTTCACGCACTTTTTATATCTTCTGATTATTGTTCGAAGTACATATTTTGTATGGGAGGTACTCCTCCCAGTAGTTTGAGGGTCTTGAAATTTATATTGTTGGTTGGTATAGGTCAGAAACTTATAGTGTCTAAATTTCTGTTCTATAGTACAAAAAATAAAAAAAAAATTCTAATAAGAACATGAATTTCTATCTGAATTTGTATGGGAGGTACCCACCCCAGTAATTCGAGGGTCTTGAAATTTATATGATTGGTGGATAGAAATCAGACACTTATAGTGTTTAAATTTCTGTTCAATAGTACAAAAAACAAAAAAAGATTTTCTAATAAAAACATAAATTTCGATCTGAATTTGTAGTGGGCCGATTCGGCTGATTCCGAATAATGTATTGCATATGATGAAAAGCTTTGTGCAATATTACAACTCTCTAGGGTAAAAACTGAGGGACTACTTTGCATACATTAAGACAGACGGACGGACATGCCTAAATCAACTCGTCTCTTTGAGCTGATCAAATATATAAGTATATATTTTATGGGTTCTCCGATGTCTCCTTCTATGAAGACTTTATGACAAACTAATCATACAATTAACTTCATGAAGAGTATAATAAAAAATGTTAGATCCCTTGCTTACTACTAGAGGAAGCAAAGACCAAGCAAGCAGAGAACAGTAGCATTGAAAGTTGTATTTAAAATAAACAAAAATATTGAGACTTCCCGACAAAGGAGCAAATAAAATTATAGACTGAGAGAAAGAAACTGATGATGAAAATATCAAAAATGTAGAAGGATGTATTAGAAGAATAAGGGCAAAAGCAAAACTCTAAGAATATTTAATAAAAATAGAAAATAGAAGAAATTGAAGGATAATAGGAAAGAAGAAATATATGAATAAAAAAAAAAAAAGAACGATTGAAAGAAAGCAAATAAGAAATAACAGAATAAACTAAGAGATAAACTAAATAAAAAGAATAAGAAAAGGAAATAGTAGAAATGAAAAAAGGATAAATATAAATTAACAAGAAGTAAATAAAAGGAAAAAAGGTAAGTAGAAATAAAGAAATAGATACGAGGAAAGGATAACAGTAGAAAGAATATACGATGGTGAAAAGATAAAAATAAATTCAGAAGGAAAAATTGTTAGAAATAAAATAGAACGAAAGATAGAAAAGACTAGAAAGAAGAAAAGACTCGAAAAAATAATTATAAGTATGTTAAGAAAAAAGAAAATAGTTGTGAAAGAAGAAACCAAAATAAAGGAAAAAATAAAGTAAGAAAGTAGGATAGAAGAAGTGAAGTATTGAAGAAATCAAGAAAGAAAGAAAGAATATCATAGAGAGAATGATTCTCCAATAGAATAGGATGAAGGATAGAAAAGATGTAGAGATATATACTTATATGAAATTATTATAAGAAAGTTAAAAAAAAACAAAGAGCCAAGAACCAAGAAAGTATAAAAAAGAATAAAAAAGAAAGAATGTTAAGAAGAAAAAATTTGAAGAAAGGTAAGAAAAAAGTTGTAAGAACACAAATATTGCAAATAAGTAAGAAAAAAAAAACAAAATAAAAAATTTTGACTAATGAAAGAAAGTCAGATAGAAAAAATGTTAGAAATAATGAAAAACGAGCGAAATTGAAAAAGGCTAACAAAAGAAAAAAAAAATATAATAATAATGAAACAAAGAAACAATAAATTACGATAAAAAAAAAAAAACAATCCAAAGGAAATTGAAAAATCTCCAATGGCATAGAAACACGTGAAGTTATCTCAGCAGGAGTTAAATGGATGGATGGGATGTACATGTCATCATATCGTATCAGACCAGCAGGGACTAATAGGATAGCACAATGATACAGAGATACTCATATACCAAAAGGTAGGGCAAGGCAGACAAAATAATAAGGAAGGGCCGGACCGGATCGGATCTGGTCGAGCCATAAATTAATACAAAATAGAAAAAGAAAATTAAAAGAAGAAGAAAAAGAAGATGACGCCGACGACGATGAAGTCGATGGTCATCCTCTTTCCCAAGTCATCATTCCATCATTCTCCTTTCAATAGTAGTTCAATGAACGCAAAACAAAGTCGAATCAAAATATGTATGTAATATGAAACGAAAGGAAACAAAGGGAACATGGAAAATATTAATTAAAATCTAAGCAACTGACAGCGATAAACGATGTTACAAACAAATTATGAAAAACTGGAATGGAATTGAATTGCATGAAATCGAATCGAAGGATAAGAAGAAAGAAGAATGTTAAAGTTGTAGACTGATAAAGTATCTAAATGAAATTTTTATTGTAAATTAAAAAGGAAAAAATAACAACGAAGGCACCAAACATATTTTAATCACAGACACACACACCCACACACACACACACACACACCCACATACACGCACATAGACAAACAGCCAGATACACTTTCACATACCCTTACAGTTATTTTATTTATTAATGCATTTATTCACTTAGAATAAAAAAAAAAATAAATAAATAAATTGTCAAGTTTAGTTACGTTAAAAGGTTTAACGTTAAATGGTTTAACGTAACTAAATACTCAAGTCGCGCGCGCGTATACACAATGACTGACGAGACGACGATTAGATTTGATTTGATAAAAAGAAAAGTAGAGAGAATGGAAAAATTGCGACTCGACACAACGACAGCGGCATTCTTACTATTCCGCAAATGACGACGCCGCGTCATACGAAGCTGTTAACGCAGCAGGTGGCAACGACTACGACAAACGATGTAAACGACAACGACGTCGACAACAACGACGAGTACATATGTTACAAGAACAACAACTACAGCAACTACAGCAACTACGATAAAAGCAACCGACAGGCAATAACGACGATGAGGACGACGACGATTTCGATTGGCTTCGCTGTTACGTTAGATTTGATGGCTGACAGACGACGACGTTAACAGCGACATCAAGTTTAGTGTTGACTTAAGCATAAACGTAAGCGTCAGCAGCATTCAGTTTGATATCGTTGCAGCTGAACTTTATAGGAAACCAGTAAGTTAGTCAGTGAGACAAACAATATACAGGATCAGACAGTCAGTTAGTCAGTCGCGTTTCTCGTAAGGTGAAACCGAATTTTATTACAATACAACAGCATAATCTCAGAAATTTGAACATCCTCTGAGTTGAATATCCTTTAATACTGACAATGTGATAATCTGAACATCTATGTACTTGGTTTTGTAATCCTTTTGTTAATGTCGATTCCTAGCAACAATTTGAACAACTATTGTAGGATCTGTAATCCGGACAACATGCTTATCTTTATTTTTTATTTCAATATTCTCATAGTCCTCATTGTGATCATTTTTGTCTGATATTTGTTAATAGAGTTTCGCCGTTTAATCATCGAACTATCATAAAAAAATGGATTTGTTTTTAATTGTTTTTCTAAATACATAGAATCAAATTGTTCAAATATTGTGGATACAGATAACTTCTTCATCGGAATCATATGATATTCTATTTGCCTCTTGCGATGTTTCTACCCAGTATGGGTTTACTGAAATACTAAGTTAACTTACTTGTCGATATTGTATGTATTCATGGATCTAGGCAATAATCAGATTGAAAAGTGATTGACTAAAGATTGACGACTGAATTTAATGACGATGAAAAAAAAAGTTGAAGATATATAGAAGTTCAATCATTATGAAAATGAACAGCTAAGATGCAATAATTCTTCACTCTCAAACTTAGAATATGCCTATGATTATAAAAAAAAAAAAAAATTAAGTTTAATTATATTGTTGGGTACTATTTGTGTTTTTTTTTTTTTTTTTTTGCTGTCCGGATTTTTAATATTATACTGTAGTACTTACTAAGCTTAGATATCAGAATTAACCAAATCAATGAAGGCAAAGTTTTGGGTAAAGTTTACAATAGCAACAAAAACAACAATAGAATGGCAACGGCAACTGTTGCAAACAAATGGCAACGAACTCAAATATTTGAATTACTAGTAGTTCTTCTTCCTTCTTTTTTTTGTATCCTTTGCGTGCGTCCCTTTTTAGTTCTTATTTATGTATGTATGTATGTATATTCTTATAAGTGTGAGTCTAATATTACGTATACGTATTATAAAATGAATATTGTGTGTATATTTTATGATTTAAGTATTCATAAAAATAACAAAAACAAGGATGTGGATACTAAGTAGTATATAAAAAGATAAAGTAAAACAAGTGCCTCAAATAACATCAAATTAAATATTAATACAAGTTAAGAAGTTTTCTGTTTAACATTTTCCATATACACATTCTAACATTTCACCTATCAAAACCATCAATCACATTTGAATTTGTAATATAAATAAAAAAAAGAAAAGAAATATATAAAAAAAAAAAAAAAAATTTAAGACACAAAACTAAACTTAATTTTACATACCAAAATATTTTATACTTGTCACGAAACATCTTCATCATTTATGTATTATTATTTTTTTAAATAGAAATTTTTTTATTATGTACGAGTACTAGCGTATCCGACCCTGCTTTGCATGGGTTGTTTCCTTTCTTAGCATATATTATTACTATTTGATATTCTATATTTTAATTTTAGAAAATGAAAGATTCGAGTTAAGTTTTTGTAGCATACTTTTAGGGGTCCGGCATATTTGAATATCCCAAATCTCAGGAACGGGGACACATATCGGGACCAAAACTATTCTATGTTCAAGCCGGGAACATACAATACACATTCACAAAATTGCAATGCCTTCAGATGAACGGAATGGCAGCGCATAACATACGAACAATTTAAAACACTAATTTTAATACATAAGATGTATGTTTACATAAGAATAAAATACATTGTACATATATGTATATGTATATATAAATTTCTAGAAGAATCTAAATTATCAAATATGCATAGAGCAATGCGAAGCTTTTTAACAAAAATATGGATGCCCCGAAGATCTATAGCGACTATGGGAAATATTGAAAAACAATTTGAAAGAAGACTTTATACACGCAGACCAGCGAAATGGACTGTCTATTGACAATGCAATAAAACGCGCCTACAGGATTGTTGCTGATAAATTAAATACAAGAAGCAATAGAAGGCAGAAATTTCGAATTACTGGATACAAACTTTTGGTTTTGAAAACAGCAGTCTTCGGAGAGCTTGATTTGCTCACATCAAAACATTTTAAAACACCGCAAAATCTCTTATGGAAAAGCTTTGGTAATAATATATTTTTCATTCATATCATATTATGTTATATTATATGGCATTTAATTTAATACATTCAAAATAATATATTTTATAAATTAATTTAAAAAAAAAAAGTCTAAATTCCAGATTTTTACAAATTGATGTTTTTTTCTAGGAAAATTACACGTTGTATTTACGTATCTTACATGTAAGACACACGACAAGGTTTTTTACAATAACAACCCAGATTTTATCTGAGCAATGTTTGGTCACGAGGTACTGTATGTACATATATATTTCTCCAAGCATTTCATTTAATTTTTAAGCTTCAACTATTCAATCAACCCATGATGAATGAGTGAGTGAGTGAGGTATTGTTTTAACAACATAATTAATTTATATAATGTAAAATTTCAAAATAAAACTTGGATTATAACCAATTAAAAAATACATACGTAAGCATGTAAGTAAGTATGTGTATAATATGAAAGAAGTTTATGTAAACGGATTATATTTATTCGACAAATAAAACCCTTTCTGCTTAAGCTCAAAAACCAACTAGTATTCATACGTATGTCCAAGTAAGCAAGCAATTAGACAGATGAATTTGTTTCTTTACATAATTTATAAGTATACACGTGTATTCAAAGTATAGATCAAAGTAAGTATAAATAAAGACAATACATAGTTGGCTTTCTAAAGGTTTCTTCGGATATATATATTATTATTGCAAGTATTACATGAATGTGATATGATTGCGAGTGTTTTTTTTTTTTTTTTCAACATCAACAGTTATTCGTTGAGATTGTAAACTGAATGTAGAGTTATTTGCTAAGTATATTCGGCATTTGTATTGATGTATTTATTGCACAGCAAGGACAATATTGCACTAAGCTCAAGATAGAAATGTCACCAGGTACTACTTTGTGTAGTAGGACGAAAACTACTATTAATAACCACATATGTAAAACAATATTGTGCTAAATTTTGAATTACGTAATGACTTTGATTTTGAATTTTGTTGATTATTTAGTTTGATTGAACAAATAATTATAAAATTCAAAATACATACTTTAAAGAAATATTGTTGCGTATACGTAATAATTTCAATAATACAAGACACATATGGCGGATACTTAATGTATCCGAATCTATACTGTTTTTCGCACCAACAAATTTAAAAATTTAATTTTTTTAAAAATTCTAAATTCAAATTTATCAACCGCAATGTGAAACGTCAGAGGGAACAATGGACTGGAATGACGACGAATGAATACAATTGGTTACCGAACATTTTATTAACTCAGGGCCATTAGTTTGTCTCAGTCACTTTTTATTTAGATTTTTTTACATATGTATTTTACACTTAATCAGAGACAGGCAAATCTTGATAATTTGCAAGAGTTGTAGATGTAGTGTGGACTAGATTTTGTTAGCGATTTTTTTTTAATGTAGAGTTTCTATGGTTTCTGTCAGTGATTTTTTACTTAGAGCCCCGTTCATTGAGCTACGGGTCTGTTTGCATTCATATGATTATTAGTGGGCATATTATTTGTATAAGATTTTCTTGTATGAATTCATTCATAAATTTATTCATTTATAAATTTTTAAATTAGTCTGTACTAGCGATTCGTCCTTGCTTTGCGCGGATGCCTTAGAAAAACTGATTTACATGCAACGATGTCTGTTTGCCTTTCTTGTTCAACGACGTATATTTGAACAACTTTTCAGCATTACTGACTTAAATTTATTTTCAGTTTAACGTAATATATTCAAAAGAAACTTCTTTAATGCACAGCACTAAAAAAACATACAATTGATTTAAATATTGACAAAATTATCTGCGTAAAAGCAAAGGAGATCTTTAACAAAGAGGACATGATCGATTTTTAAAAATTTCTCTAAGCCACCATATACCCAAAGACTTAATTAGAATGTATTGTACATATTATCATTCCGCAGAAAATTCTGTACATGACAGTAAAACCCGTATTAAAATTCGTTCAATGGTGTAGAAGTTGTGCGCATCGAAAGAGACAGGAATTTCGACTTTCTTTTATACTATGTATAAATATAGATATGTATGTACATATTTCAATAGAAAGCTACTTGTTAAAAGCTAAACGGACGAAATTAAATCCAATACAAAATTAATCACAACCGGAGTTCCTCAGGGATCTGTATTAGGACCCACGCTCTATAACATATACACCCATGGCATTCCTACGCCTGATCGTTGCAGTACCTTCATATTTGGTTATAATACTGCTCTAGTCATAACTATAGTGAAATTAAGCATAATCTAGAAGAAGCATTCATAAAAATTATATAATTGAATATGATACCAGATACCCGAGCAGACTTTGTCCTACCTTTTCTGTCTGAAAATATTGGTAGCAACAGATTGTTTGACCTGATGAGATATTTGATTGATTTAAAACAATAAGAATATGCACTACATATATTCGTTTATAACTGTTACTTAGAAATAAACTAACAATATTTAGGTCGATCCTCGTTCCAATTATGCTATGCGGCTCGGTAATCTGGAGTGATTGTGCAGTTAGTCATTATGCCAAACTTCAAAGGTTATGCTGATTCTAAATCTACCCTTTTAATTCTCCACTTCTCTTCTACTGACTGATGTTTGTAAGATTGATTGGAAAATCTTTCAGGCTAAAATAAACTTTATTATGAAAAATCAAATATGTATCTCACAATCTAGCATTACGAATACTGTGTAGACATAAACTGAGAATAAAGGTTTAAAATAACCGAATTCCGCATCTGATTAATTTTGTTATACTGTAACATAATTTTTAATCGGCATATATTTATAGTTCTGTTAGTGCTAGGCCATGTTGTACATAACATAAAATAGAAAAATCTTAAAGACTGAGATGATGATGAATATCGAATCGATCATACGATTCTTACTCATTTTTATACTCGAGAATTGATGACAGACCACGACTTTACAAAATTATTGGGTTGTTCGTTTTTACGCAAAAGACGACTTAATTGTATTTTCCACAGTCAAGACAAAGACACTTAAGCCGCAATTCATTGCATATGTATATTTTGACAGCTCATCTGGCAACACTTGCGTGAAAAAATCGATTGATTAAACGCAATTGTTTTTGGTTGGTGCCCTATCACAAATATGGAAGGTGAAAAGCAGCATTTTCGGCATATTTTATATTTTACTTTTTAACTATCGAATAGGTAAAAATGCTGTTCAAGCAAGAAAAAAATTATCCGATGTGTATGAAGAGGATGTGTTGACAGAACGCCAGTGTCAAAACTGCTTTCGAATATTTCAATCCGGTAATTTTGATGTTGAAGATGCACCATGTTCTGGAAAGCCAGTTAAAGCTGATGAAGACGAAATAAATGCATTGACTCGTGAGATCTCTGAGAGATTAAATTTATCGAATTCAACCATTCATGATCATTTGAAATACTTAGGTTTTATCTCAAAGCTGGACATATTTTTACGGAAAGAAATTTGTGCCGTCGCGTTGACATATGCGATTTGCTTCTCAAACGGCAAGAAAATGTTCCGTTTTTGAAGCGCATCATCACTGGGGATGAGAAATGGATTGTCTACAACGATGTTAAACGCAAGAGATCATGGAGTAAAAAAGATTAACTGCCTCAGAGCACCTCGAAAGCCGATATTCATAAAAAAGGTGATGCTATCTGTTTTGTGGGATTTCAAAGGAATCGTGTTTTTTGAGCTTCAACCGGATGATACAACGATCAATTCTGAAGTGTACTGTCATCAGCTGGACAAATTAAATGATTCACTTAAACAAAAAAGGCCAGAATTTGTCAATAGAAAAGGTGTATAGTGTTCCACCAAGGTCATACAAGTTTGGCAACTCACAAAAAGTTTTTATAGCTTGAATGGGAAATACTGCCACAACCATCATATTCTCCAGATGTGGCACCTTCTGATTATTACCTGTTCCGGTTCGGATTACTTTCCGAACAACCCAATATAAAGTATCTGAAAGTAGGACGTTATAGGAGGTTGCTTTCATATCAAACGTTTCCACCTCCTACCGACTACCTCTAAGTAGGACGTAATAGGAGCGATCCTAGATCTCAGCCAACTGAATCGTTATTATATGAGTACTTTACTTGACAATCTTAAAAGTTGGACGTTCTAGAACATTGCTCTCATAGCAAGGTCACCTCGTCTCCTAAAATTGCCAATCTCTGGTTTTTAAGAGACTGTATATACATAGTAAGTTGAAATGGTAAGTCCTGCTAGTATATCTTTTAATCTATATATGTTCGTTTTGGTTTTTTTTTATGACAATAAATACACTTAAATAAATTATTTAAGATGTCATTGTATCTTCTGTACCTACCTACCCACATTTTTAACGAAAAAACATATTTTACATACACATATTTTTACATAATCCTCCTTTTATTCAACAAAATAGAATAAATGTAGGCAAAATGTATTGGCAGAACACAAATATTAAGAACATCACGATGGGTATTACATACTTGAGAACCATGCGTTGTTGATTATGCAAGTACATATATGCCAAAGTAAACGAGATGATTGCTATTATAATAATGGCACAGTGTTCAACCACTTTGAACGATTTTTCATAAGGCGGTGGTGTTTTCTTAAGGCCAATGATTTAGCGGAGCATATCCATTGCAAACTTGCAAACTTCCGTTCCGTTTTTGATTACCACTTCAGAAATTGCGAAATTTAACTTGAATACAGGTTTTTAATAAGTCCCAAATAGATCATGAAATTCTTCTAGGCTGAGAGCTTTTTGTTTGTTAAAGCAATATTTTCTTCTTTATACATAAAAATGGAAATGTTTATTTGCTCATAACCTGATAACTCCAAAATTACTTTAATGATTGCTCTCAATTTTTGACATCATTGTTGCATTCGACTATGGACATATTTTTGTGTACTTATTTTTTGTATAAGTCCAACGGAAAAATCAGAATTGGTGGATAAAACTTTGCATATAAAGCTTAAAGACATATTTTAAAATTAATCAAATCTCTTTTTAATTAGTAGTTTTGAGAATCAATTATTCTTTAGAGTTTAGATAATTTTATTGTTGTACAAAACTTATAGACTGAAATTGATATAAGAGGACACAATTTCGTGATAGAGTTGTCTGAGCTACAGCAAAGCGTGGGGCACAGCACAATTATTACTAAAACCCGTAAATAGAAGATTAACTTTGGCTATGACGAAGTTGTAATACTCTTCAAGCAACTTTTTAAATCTTCTGATTCTTGTTCTTAGTTAATGTTTTGTATGTGAGGTACCCGTCCTGGTGGTCCGAGGGTCTTGAAATTTATATGGTTGATGGATATGGGCCAGGATACTTATAGTATCCAAATTTCCAAACTTTGATAGTACAAAGAACAAATGAGTTTGTTTTATTAAAAAAAGTGGTTCGATTCGGCTGATTCTGACAAATGTAGTGCGTATAATGAAAAAAAAGCTTCGTGTAAAATATGAGTTCCCTAGTTTAAAGACTGAGAGACTATTTTAACGAACATGGCTCAATGAAATCATTTCGACGCGCTGATGAACAATATATATACTTGATGGGGTCTCCGATATCTCTTCATGACAAACTTATAATACTTACAATTCAATGCGTGAAGAGTATAATTAGGTGATTAAATCAATAAAATTCAAATAAAAATTTATATTCAAATAATAAAATGTAGAAATGTTTAATGAATTTTTGTATTTTGAAGACAAATCGATTGATTTTCCCAAACTTAATTGATTCTATATTTTCTATTTACTATTAAAATTTATTCTGATCCTTTTATGAACGAAGAATGATAATCTATTTTATGTCTTTACTCTCAGAACTTGAATTTTTTTTAAATATTTCTACGATTTTCTTATAACAATTAAGATTTGAAGGACCCTTTAGATTAGATGAGTAAAAAAAAAATATACTTTCAATCTTCAGAACAATCGGTAACCTCTTAATTAATAAATAAAATTTATACAATATAAAGTACACATATTTTTTTTTAGTTGCTTTAAATTATATTGTATATTTTTCTTGTTTGATTTAGCTCAAGAATATATTCAAGTCTCAGGGAAACCAACTCAAACAAAATGGCGAAATTAATTGGAACTTTTGCAACAAATTTGTCTGTTGATTACATATCTTTCAATGTAAACGTAAACTATGTATTTTGAAAAATATGGTGAGGGTGAGGTGAGGTGAGTCTCTTTTGAAAATTTCTCTGATGTTCTGAGTCTGTCTGAGCATAAAACTTTCAATTATCTAATTCCTTGAATTCTTCTGTCTGTCATTCTCACTTTAGACCGTAAACCAAGCGTAATTTTATTCATTATAACTTTTCCAAAATGAAATGAAATAAAATGTTTTTCAATTATTATACCCTGTGCTTATGTCAAGTAAAAAAGGTATATTAAGTTTCTGCAAAAGTATGTAACAAGTAGAATAGAAGTACATAGTATATACATATTTAGGACTCCTTGAATATAATGAATTTTCTTGTGCACAATTCCACAATTTACTACTACTCGTAGTATGTTGGTTCCTTAAAATTATTTAATTTGTTTTAATTTTTCGGTTAAATTGTATAAAAATCACCTTCTCCATGCCCTAGAGCACTCGTAGCTTTCACAGTTTTTGGAGATTTCAGTATTTATGTATATTGCTTAATCAGTTTCTTCTCCTTACTTAAACTTATTTTGTGGGTACAACAGATTATCATGAGTATAACGCGCCCCTTGCTTGTTATTATTTTATTATATTTCATTCCTTTTTGTTTTCACAAACATTAAAAATCAAATTTCCACCAAAAAGAATATTTATTTGTTTCTCTTTGTTTTCATTTTCATCTTCATTCATTTTTGTTGTTTTGCCTCGCTTGAGTTGGTTTCCTTTTTTTTTTTTTTTTTTTTTTTGGGGCTTAAAGGAAAGAAGACTAAGTACCTGTTTGATTGAATTTTAGCCTCAAACCCCAAGCACCAAAACCCGAACCATTGTAAAATCATAAAATTCCCTTTTGTTCCACATCCTTTTGTATGCCATTAAACGACTTCATAGCTTCCAATGTTGATTCCTACGCACACTTACCAAGTTGTTTACTCCTTAACAACACCATCACCTTTATTCTCTCCTCTCCTCTCCTCTCCTCCACTCCACTTCATTTCATTTCACCCCACTCCACTGCACTTGCTTTAACTTCATTCTCTATATGAAGAACAATCGGCTTCAGATTTTCTAAAGGTTTCTTTATGTAAGTGAGTGACTGTGTGTAACGTTGCGTATACGTAATGCTCAGTGTATATTTACGAAGTTTAATACGCAAGTCCCAAGCGACGTCATAACAAAGTCAACATCAACCAACAGAAGCGATAACGACAACTTTTGCGTCGCTGCTGGCTTCAATGTTAACTTTCGGTTTAGTCCTTGTTGCTGCTGCTGCTCCTGCTGCTTCTTGTCGTCTTGGTTATAAATTATTACTTTACCATAGTTGTTTGTGTTAGTGCTTTTGTTCTTGAGCAATTATTATTAATACTCCATCGTGTCGTTACTTCATTCAACCATGTTATCCTTATTTCGTAGCCTGGGCTAACATAATTTGTTGTAGCCATGGCCCGTTATTCGTTTATATTGTTTGTTGATTGTGTGTAGGTGTTTTTGTTGTTGTTGTTGTTGTATGTCTCCCTTGCTCTCTATATTTCTGTCTATCTGTTTGTCTGTACGAAGGTGGTTTGATTAGTTTCTCAAATAATCACGATGTGGCTTTACTTTGTTAGTATTAGAAACTACAATCGCCTACTTTAGCAGCACTTCTTAAATAATGGTCCTTGGTGGCATTGCAGAGGTTTAGTATATTGTTTATGTTTCAGTTGACAAAATGATGCTCGTACATCAATTTGAGTTCGCCATGAGATTATTAAAACAGAAATCATATTTTAAGGAATGTTGAATTGGAGAGTGAAAGTGTATGAGATATGTAACTGACAAACATCAAGCTCAACACAACATGTGAGACAAGCCTTGCAAGGAAAAATGGTTATTGTGAAGAAACTATCTGCAAGATGGGCGTAGTGTTCGGTAGTGTTTCAGTGTAATCCAACAGAATTTTTGCATCGATTCATTAACCACTATGTTTTATTATGAGATTAGCGAACTGTAAAAACAGTAGATAGACGCCGATTTTATTGAGTCAAAGTAGACAAGAGTGATTCCCCTGGGCCAGAATGATCTTTCTGCCACAGTTTTTTTTTTTTTCGGAATTCAAAAGGAATAATCTGTCTTGAAAAGGGAAAACCATAACAGACGCCTATATTTTATAGTATATACTCATGAATGAAATCCACTAAGATAATGTAGCATCTCACAAATTGGTCATCAGTTGATTCTCCATCTGTATTCTCCTTATGTGCCACAGGGGGTCACCCTGTAATTATTATCTGTTGATGAAGACATACATGACCAATGAGGAGGCAGGGCAGTTGAATAGAAAACTGAGTCCTATTTTTTGAGATTTTGATTGAAGTTATTATTCTTCGGAATGCATCAAAACAAGTTGAAACAAAATATTAATTTTGAATCTTAAGAATCTTATCAGACTTCCCTCATAAGTATACATATGTCGCAATCAATGTTATTTATTTCTTACAGCAATCGTGTTATTTTCTATACAACGTTTCCCCTGTCTCATTCTGTTCTATTCAGACCTGCTTCATATTGAGTTCTTTAGATGGTTGGTTTTGGTTGGCTTCATAAAGTCCTTATCAAATTAAAAACGTATGTTGTTGTAGAGTTTTATTTTCTTTATTCCATATAGAAAGCAATTCAAAGCTAAAAACTCTTCATTTCTTTTATTTATTCTATTCATTTTATCATTCATTCATTCAATCATGTATTCATTCATTTATTCGTTTAAAAATGAAATGAATGCTTAGCGACAGGTGCAGTTGTTTTTTAATCTCATATATTTTTCTTTCTTTCTTTCTTTCTTTCTTTCTTTTTAATTCTAAAAGTATATAAATTTTATCTTTATCTTTATTTACATTTTGTTATATTGGTGTATGTGTTTCTGTGTGCATCTGTGTAAGTAACTTTCATAGAATAAAGCGACTTATAAGCATTGAAATTTCTCTTCTTATTAAGTCAAAGATATAATACCATTTATAATAGATCATGATGTTTCATTCTCTATTCATCAGTTGAATTTAAGAAGCAAGGCTAACAAACGAACAAACAAATGAATGAATAAATGAAAGAACAAGGAAGCGAGCGAAGCAAGAAACGATGAAATGAAAGGACACAAAACACCGCAAATAAATTAAGTTGAGTTGAGTTGGGTTTTGTGGTAAGACAAGAAAACAAGAAAAAAAACAAAATATGAAATAAAAATAATATAATAATTTTCCATTCATTTTCTTTCCATAAAAATGTCGACATTTTTATGTGGTAAAGAAATTATGTATATTCAATTTGAAAAGCTAATCAATAATCTAAAGATGGAAGCATGTATAAGGATAAGAAAAGTGAAGAGCACAAGGAGAAGAAGAATGGATTAAAATGAGTTCATAAACGAAATTTTAATACCATCTACATACATATTTAGTTTTATTTAGATAATACACGTGCGTAACAGAGATGTGCAGCGAATGTATCGTTTTCACGAAGTGCTCATTAATATGTGACCAAGCCTGTTTGTGGACTCAAAAAAAAAATATTCTTTCCCTCTCACAAGGGAAACACAAAAGATCTTTTGAATTAAGTCTATCATTGAATCGTTCAGTTCGACAACTGTAAGAGAAAAACCGAAAAACCGGTTTTTGGTTATGCGAAGACTATATAATGCATTAGAATAACATATACATATTGCACCCGCGAGAAATGGTGAAATTATTAAAAAATCATTTTACAAAATGTTATTGCTATCGACTTAAAGTACCTGTAAAAAAAAAAAAAAAAAAAAAAACTACTTTGACAGAAAATTGGAAATTTGATTTGGAAGATAAGTGCCGCGTTACTTACAATGCAACAAAAACAGCATCGTTAAGATGTTTCAATCGAGTGTTTGGCGAAGTTTTACAATTAAAGACTTGGCGTAAATTTTTTGAGATGTGCATAGAATAATTTTCATTGAATATCTTCAGAAAGAAAAAGGAATCAATGGCGAGAATTAAGCGAACTTATCAGCATTTTAATTAATGAAATCAAGAAAAAAAAAAAAACATTTCGCGAAAAAAAATTTGTTTTTTTCTCAAGGCAATGGCATCTGTTCATATATTCGTTATCGTGATGGTTAAAATCAATGAGTTCAAGTTCGAAATGATTTTCCATGTACCCATTATTAATGGCCAGATTTAGCCCTCTCCGATTATTTTCTGTTTTCAAACTTAAAAAAATGAATGTAAAACTTTTAAATACAAAATACTTTCTTGTGATTTGATTTATATACTTAAAGAATATATTTGTTTAGGTGCGATTTACTAAGTCGCCTCTCGCACTGTTGCTGCTGTCTCGTTAATACTATATACAGATAGGAAGTGAGCTTTCGCCTCTGGCGTTGACTTCAGATCGATGTCTTTGCTTGTGAAGGAAACTTAATTTTTATCAGACTTCACTGCTTATCAAACGATGACAAGAATGGTCACAGATTATTATGTCACGACCACTCATTTACCATACAGACCTTCTTATCTTATACTTGATTACATTACTCATTTATTCTACTCTGATTACTTGATCTCCTCAGTCCTTAATTACTTTTTTTTTTCAGTACTTTAAGAGTATGCTCAGTGTTACTCCTAGCAAATCTTTACAATATTGTTTCATAGAATATTTGTTGATTGGATTTAAGGAATGAACTGAAGAAAAATATAAATTGTTATTCTCATTAGTATCGTCGGAAAGCATCGATAGAAAAATGCAGATTTTGTGTAAAAGAAAAACAATGCAAAAAATTAAGATTTCAGCATATGGAATTCTTATTTTTCAGTAGTCCTAAATTGCTCAGCACAATTCAATTATGGGTACTACAATATAAAAAATAATCTGTTAGACATAAATTTATGTATATTAACCAGAAAATCTATAATTTTTTATATAGATAAACCATATTTTTTCATTAGATTAATATTTGTTCTATGTTTTTTCAGATCATAAAGTTATATAATTTATGGGTTTTTTATATTCTAAAAAAAAAAATTTTGTGAAAATTGTTTCTTGTCTTAAATGGAAAAAAAAAAAAAAAAAAAAAAACTCTTTTACGATGAACTTAGTATGATGTCGAAATAAAGTATAGCTAAAGGTGAAAGTCTATTGTACATGTAGTTGGTATATATACGTAAATACATATATGTATGCATGTATGTGTATAATAGATATTTTGGCATTTATTCCGACACATGTATGTAGATACATAATAATGTGTATGCATCTTAAGCTTTGTAAATTGCTTTTTGCTGATTTTCACACCTGTGCCGATTTTTATTGATAGTTCTAAAAAACAAAAGGAAAGAATAGTACAATAGAATAGATTATTTGTTTTAATACCCTATACCAACATAAGAAGGTATAATGGTATGTAAAACGTACTATATACTTATGTCATACAAAGAAGAAAGTGTGATGATGATCCCATAATTTCTATAAACAATTCATGATTTTTAATTTTAATCAAAGTAGAGAGAGTTGAATGAATCACTACTATATATTCTGCTATGTGGGACACTTGTTTCTCGAAAACTAAGTATAAGAACTTTGGGGCAAGTAGAATTGGTTTCTTTTGTATCAAATTGTTGTACATTTTTAAAAAAATTTTCAATTTAAATTGACACTATTTTTTTTTTTTAAGAATAATTCTCTTTCTCTCTTCAGTGACCAAAAAAAAAAAAAAAAAAAAAAAAAAGGTAAAAAACTACATACTATAATTCGAGAAATATTTAATTCATAATTTACAATTCAGCACTGAAAATATCAATTGAATATGAGATCTTCACAATCCAAAACCCAAAATATGCAAATGTAATAATAATATTTTATGTATTTAGTGAGACCCTGAAACTATTTCCGCATTTATTGTTGCCCTATATTGCTTTGAAATAATTGGATTTTAATACGGTTTACATCAATGGACGGAATCAGTCATGAATGAAGAAGGTTTAGGAAAAAAAAAAAAAATCGGAAATCATCAAAGGGACAAACGTAAATTCTAAAAGGTACATCGAAAAAGAGTGAGTGTGCAAGACAACATCTGCCCGGGTATCTAGATAATTCATAAAACAATGCATGGTAGATCCCCTAAACTCAATGTGGACATGTCCATAATTCACTTTGTTTTGCAGGATATCTAATCTTTCAGTTTTTGAGATTGAATTTTATAGAAATGATGATTCTATTTCAACCATCATAATTCCATTACTAGGAGGCAGAGCCACCATATAAACTAAACAATAAAAAGCGAATTATATTTATAGTTTTCTAAATAGAGTTAGTATTTTCTTTAAACCAATCGATAATCCATTTACTGGCATACAATCATAACAACATATAATCATCAGAAAAACTGAACAATTAAACTCACAAAATGGAATGTTTTAAATGTCATGAGAATCATGTCCAGAAAGGAAGGATCAGTTATATTCTTTGACAAGAACAATGTTCTGCATAACATGGTGGGTATACATACATAAATAATATGAATGAAATCTCTAAGCAAATAAATACTAAATTAACAACTTATTATTTGAAGTGTACATAAGATTTGGTGAGACCAGAGATACTAGTTGTTTCTGATTTCTGTTTTTGTTGTATTTTAGTATATATACTCAGACAATCATCTATAGACTATAGTATATACATAGTTGTTGCTTCTTCATTATTTGATTTACCTCATGTCTTGCCACCAAAGTATTGTTAGATACTTAAACTGACAGTTACTTGGTAATGCATTGAGAATATTGTTTTAAGTGTTTCATGCTTCTTGGCTTTTGTTCTCTAACGTTGTTGCTAGCATCAACATCACTAACATCACCAACATCATCATCTCAACCTCAATATTTTAGTTGTCATTGTCGTCATTGTCATCAAGTGGTAACTCATTGGCACGTACAAACGTTACACTTCATCTGATAACTTGCTTGACTAAGTCACACGATGACGATGACGACGACAACGACAGAACCATACTAACTGAATAAACGATTAAATGAATGAATGAATGAATGAATGAATGAATGCAAGAATGAATGCATAACCGATTTCAAAATTGTTAAATGCAACCAACAAAAAACAAAAAAAAAAAAAAAACCAACAATGCGGTCGGTCATTGATATTATGTCCTTAATCCAACAAGAAATCGAAATAAGTATGTACACAACTTACATACTGTAAAGTATATATGTACAATAGAAACAACAAAAAGTCATATACTACAAAAGTATACTAAATCTGTTGAAATAAAGAAGAATAAGGTATGCATTCCTATCGTGAATGCCGGAGTTCCGAACACAAACCGAAAGTATACTTTTTTCTTCATTAAAAAAGTTTTTAAAATTTTAGAAGAAAATAAATAGTAATTAAAATTCTCTATTGTTGCTCCTTTGAGCCGTCGAAGGCAATAAAGTAAGGGCTCGGCTCACCAGATATGCTGATTCAGCTGATTCTGTGTCGGACCTCTTAACATAATAAAAATTTGTAGATGATTTTACAATTGTTTTATTTCTTCCATAATTTCCAAAATTCCACTTTCTTCAAGGCGTCTATCAAATAAAACGCACTTCTGATTATAATAGTATTACTTATATCATAATTAATGGGCATCATTGAACTGAGGTCTATTGATCATGCTTGACCATAGTAACCATAAAAATTGAGGCTTTTAATGAGCCAAATGGGTGACTATATGTATATATAGTATAGGCTAGGTAGGAAGTCTATGTACAATTCCAGAGATATATAGGATACACACAAATTTTGAAATTTTTCCAAAATACCTTCTTTTTTTTTTTTTAGAAAATTTTATCGCATAACATATTTTTATGGGGGATACATACCTGGCAATATGAATCACTATTCTAAAATTGGTCCGTGACTAGTCCCTTTGGGACTAGCACTAGTTCCCTTATTTCATTTTATATGTATTCAACTGGTGAATGTAACATGGCGATATCATTGCAAGGGGTCAGCGCCTGCATTACCGGTCATCAGTCATTCACCAGTTGTTGCCACCACATACTGGTTGGCCTCTGCATTACTGTTGACTGCTGAATTCACTACCCACCAGTTATGCGAAAAGGGGCTACTGACTAACAATGGAAACGCGCAATTTCTGGTTTGTCTCTGCACAACCTACAACTCCTGAATTCAATAGCCACCAGGTAATAAGAAACGGAAATATGTAGTGAATTACATACTATTGAAACGGGGACTATTGCCACCAAGCATACTGAAACCCTTTATCCGTAAAACATATAAATACTCGTATATATGCACACACTTATGTATATTTATTTTGATTTTTTGCAAGTTTTACGAAAAAATCCATTTTACTTGTTTTATATACTACAAGTGTTTACCTTACGTATTAAGCATACGTATATGTACATACATATATTACATACATATACCATATATACATACATACATATGTATATAGACAAGCATATATACACATATGTATATGTACTTATATGGATATTCAAAATGAGTCCATGAATTTTAACTATAGAGACCAGATTTACAGTCAGTCATACACCCACCATATGCAGAATAATGTTGTTTCCGCACCCGTGTCGGCTTCATATGTACAATTTTGCATAGCATATAATGGATATAACACGCGATTCGATTGAATGGAGACAACAACAACAACACGAATATGAAGTAATCACATGCGATGAAAATTTTATATGGCATACCAAAGTCATTATTAAAAACAAATACCTGTTTAAGTGACGAAATAAAAGGGAAGCACATAAGCGGATTTTCATAAGCATGTGCAACATGGGTTAGTGTCAGGGGTCTCTACATATGTAAATACAAACCAAAATAAGCAGTTTGGAAATTCCAAAAGTGCAAATCTTTTCTTTCAGTTATATCATTTTTTATCAAATTATTTATTTAGGGTTAGGAGCTCCAAAATTCTGTTTAGCCGGACAAGTCAAAATGCGCCAGTGATACAAGTAGAATGAGAATGAAACATTTGAGGAAGAAAGAAATAAAAAATGAATAGCATACAGACACATGGAATAGTTGCAAGGAAAAGCAGGAAGGTACTCAGCTTAAAGGCAATTTTGCCGGATGATAGACTAAGAAGAAGAACAAAGTTAAAGTTAAAGTCAATGGCATTAGTTGTTGGTATGGGGGACATGAAACTCAAGTATTAGCTTCGACATACATACATACATACTTCTGTTGCTGATAACGTCGGCGGCAACAGCGATGTCGACGTTGACGCAACGTAGACTTCAACGACAACGACGTTGATTACGACAAGGACTACGATGATAACGTAGTATGTAGTAAGCATAAACAAGGACAAAAGGCAACGACGTAAACAAAAAAGTTTTTACGTTAGCAAAAGTTCTTAAGAAGGAAATATGTACACACAAATACATTCACATTCTATATATAACCATATATTCACCCGCTAGACATGTTCGATTATTAGCCGGATTTACCGACACGCGCGGTATAATCAAGCAACTACAACAAACCCAGCAACAACAACATCATCCATGAAATTGTTAAAAAATTAGAAAGAAAATTAAAAATAAAGCAAAAAGTAAAATAAAAGAAAATTTCCGGTATGAAACACGAAAACGTAATATAAATTGAACGAACATTCAAGGAATATAAGTACAGTGAAATCTCTAGTCGCGGATATCTAGTCTCCTCCAGGCGGACATCTCCCGGGGTCGGACAAATATCTTATGGCCTTGTCAGACCAAGAAAACAATTGCTTTTTCTGAAAGCAGCTTCAAAATTATATAACAACAACAGGCAAATTTCCAAATTTTACGGTTGCTTTAGTTTAGATTTTGTTTAGCTTCCAAAGAAAAAGTTAAGTTGAAGCTAAGCAGGGCTGGGAAAATACTGTCAGTGTGGCCAAGTTTTTGGTCATGTTCGCCTTTTTTTTATCATTGCACAAAACAATTTGAAGAAAAGATTTTAAATTGTTAATTTTTCTTTAAATATCAATAAAATAAGTAGCAGGAATAAAAAAGGAAACTGCAAGAATTATTTGCATACAATGCAAATTGTTCTCAATCATGTATTTCTCGCACAATTTCTATTTTAATTTCTCACAATTAGCCACAACGTTCCATTTGTATGTATAACCAAAACAAAAAACAGCAGTTCATAAAAAGCGAAAGCGATGTGTGAACGGCAGCTTCAAAATTGTTCGCTTTTGTTTGGTGTGACTTGGGTATTAGTCCCAAATTTTTGCTTATATTTTTAGTACAAAATACGCTCCGGTGAGCGGACACTACATCTCTCGCAGCCGGACAAAACAAAAAGCATTTTCTTGCGAAATAAAAACTCGTGAACAAAAATTGTGTGTAAATCAGTGATTTCCCTTTGTTACCTTTTTGACGGTTCACAACCTTTGTGTCTGGCACATGCCTCACAGCCGTGAGCTGACAGTCACGACGAAGGAGTGTGGGAGGTCTGAAAACCATGCTCTTTTTTTTTTTTTTGCATTAAAAAGGACTTAAAAAAAAATGAAATTTCCATATTTATATAATTTTTTGCTTGGTTACGACAACTTGTGTCGTTTTGGTTATTGGTCACTGGTAATCAAAATGGCACTGCGAAATTTACTCTCATTTGACAGTAAGAATTATTAATTTTGAATCTGTTGTGATTTGCATCACATGCTACATTTCTTCGACATCTCTCCCAGGCGGGCATCTCCCACGGCCGGACAATTTCTCTAGAACCATGGGTGTCCAGCCACCGGAGATTTCTCTGTACTTACTACACGTAATACTACGTACATATGTACACGTATTAGAAGGTAAGCTATGCTTTGCTATGGCATACTAGCATGCCAAGACATGCAGGTACTATACACTTATACATACTATACACCGACGAACAAGGTTCTGCGAATATCAGATTTCTCTGCAACACTTTGAGAGTGATAGTGGTGTCTATGTGTGTGTGTGTGGGAATAGACATACATACGTATGTGGGCGCATATAAATTAAATTGATTAACGTATTTAGAACGTATTAAGTATGATAACAAGGCTTATGTTCTATTGGGTGCCAACGAACCAACCAATGCCATCAATGTAGTGGTTTATGTACATAGACACACACACACACACACACTCACACACACATTGTATGTGTATGTATGTATCTTCTCTTTTTTTTTTTTTTAAATCTAGTTTATAAGTATACAATACATACTATTGCTTTAGATGTTGATTAATTACAACATAAAAACAAAAAAGACAAAAAAAAAAGTGAATGGAGAAATATGAAAAAATCAAAGCTTTATCTTTCTGTACATACTTCACACTTCATGGCTTTGAATCATGGCTTTGAAATCAACACATAATATTACTAATTGGAAGATTCTATGACAACAATCAATATTGTGGAAAGGTATGGAAACAAACTCTATTCATTCTTTAAGTCATTTTATTGTTTTACTCAAGTATAAAGTAAATAGTAAATGAAAGTAGAAATTATCTTCAGAAATTGTTGTTGATTTTTTGGAATGAAAATACTTACTATAGACATTTCTAAAAGCAGATCTTATTCTTTAATACCTAATAATAATTTTAAATTACTTTTTTGTAATGTGTACCATCAATTTGTATGGTGGTCATCAGATCAAATGATTATATCGTATGTTGCCAGACGCCCGAGGACGTCAACAACAGACGAAAATATTCATAAAATGATGAAAAAAGTATTGGCCAATCGTCGAATCATCGTTAGACAAGTTGCTGAGGACCTAAACATATCGATTGGCTCGTGTCATTCAATTTTAACCAATGATTTGGGTATAAGAGTGGTCGCCGTGAAATTCGTGCCAAAATTGTTCAATTTCGACCAAAAACAACATTTAACATTGCCCAGGAGCTATTGGACTCTGTCCGCGACGACCCAAATTTGCTCCAGAGGGTCATAAGTGGTGACGAATCATGGGTTTATGGTTATGACGTGGAAACAAAAGCTCAAACATTCACAATTGTCAAGAGAATCAATGACGTCAACAACTTTAACCGAGTTTGTTTTCGTTTTACAACAACAAGGCACAAGAAAACAATTTTACTGTAGGCCAATGACAAGTCATGCAATTTCTATGTCACATTTTCAAGAAGAAGAATGCTTTGTGTCCAATTCACAATAACAATTTGTAGAAGTGTTAGATGATGAAACATCTAGATGTTCTGGTCTAAATCTAGTGTCCTTAAGACATTTGAAATAAGTTCTTCCAATTTGTTATGTACTATAAAATCAGATGAGCCGTCAACAACAATAGCAGTTGAAGATAGTTCATCGATAGATACAATAAAGAAAGTAGTGAGTGAATTCAGCATTTTACAATAATTCGGATGTGGAAGTCTACGTTATAAATGATGTACCAAACGATGTCGAAAACGAAAATCCTGTGAATCGTAGTAGGTCAGAACAAAGTAAGACTTAGTAATATCACATCCAACTGAGAATTCAACCAAGCGACAAAGAAATTGTATAACATTCTCTGCTTATGAAATGAGATTATTTTTTGGAAACTCCAGTCATAGAAGAAGAACAAATGGATCATCATCTTCAACCATCACCATCTGGTGCAGTTAGAACAGAAGTACATAATACGAATTGAAACTTTAATAAGAATTTTGTTTCGGGAACTGCTAACAAATCTTGTCAACATGAACGCTTCCTGTCTTGCCACAGATTGAGAAGCTCTAATGTATATGTGTTAATGTTCTCAATATTAATGGACGTAGCCGGAGCCGCATTGATATTTCTATATAAACTAATTGTAATGGTTTAGATAAAGTTATATTGTTTGATGATGGCAATGCAGCTGGAGATCATGGTGACTTTAGTTCAGTCGATTCATGAGTCTATTGTGATGAAGAGAATATGGGGGTTCTTATCAAAATAACTTGAAACGTGGATATTACGCAGAATTCACAGAAAATCGTTCGTAATTACTTTATGGATTTCAACATCGATGTTTTATAAATGGTACTTCGATGTTACAAAACATTGTTATGATGGGCAAATAACGTCGTTTTAAGTTAATTTAACCACAAATTGTAAATTAATATTACATTTAATTCATAAATATCAAAACAATAAAGTTTAAAAAAAAAAAAAAAAAGAAGTACATACTATAATAAAATGTCAAAAATTATAATTTGTTGTATCCTGCTAACCACATAAAAATATTGCAAACCATATGAAAGCACCACATCTAAAACATTGGTCTCCACACAACGGCCCGTGGTCCAAATCCGGCCCAAGACAACTAATGGCTTATTGTTGTTATGATAAGTTGGATAAAAATACACAGAATAATAGAAATTATAGATACTGGCAGGAAAATTAAAACGGTGTTGGCCCTTGGAACTCACTGAAGTAATCAGTATGGCCCCAAGGCTGAAAAGTTTGGAGACCAATGTTCTAAAACGTCAATTTACAGAAAAGCATTTAATCAGTTATTGGAAAAAAGAGATACCAATTTTGCTCTTAAAATTCATCGTTTTGATATAAGTAATTGTTGAAAGATAATCTATATAAATAAAAATGTAAATGTTCGTATATTCAAGACCTCTGAACTGGAAAACTACTTTACCGATTGCTCTGAAATTTTGACACAACATTGCAGCCGATTATGGTCGTGTTTTAGGATGCTTATTATTTATATACTTATATGTACTTACTATTATTAATATAATATTTATAAAAAATAAATTTTGAAGGTTGTACACGCCATCTGGTGTAAAAAAAAAATCAGCAAACGCTATCCTAAAAATTGTATGCCATCTGTTGTTCATCAAATTATGTGTGTGTTTTAAATATAAAAAGTAAAGCATGCTTTTAGGGATAGCATTTTAATAAATTTTACTAGTCCACGCGTTGCTATAGGCTTGTCAAATATTATTAAACATATAGACAACTCAGTGTCTCGGGTTAACAACAACAATTTCGTCTATTTGGTGTACAAAACATATAGACTGGACAAAATATGAAATGATACAATTTCGTGAGCGAGTTGTCCACTCTATATGTCACAGCAAAGCGTGAAATCTAGATAGCCAAACTCCATTGGAATGATTTTTTAAAAATAAATTGTAAGCCACGTTTGATGACATTAAACGAAATTTGATAGATGCCATTATCCGATACTATGGATAGCTAAGCCTGTTCTTTGGACTTAAATCACATACAGAATGTATGCGGCAGCATATTTCTAAAATGAGCTTTTCATACATAGTACGATATAACTTCATTAATGAGCTTAAAATTTAAATTCTCGCTAAATGAGCTTAACTTGATGTCTTCTTTATAATAAAATTGTCTTAAACAATGAAAAACAGATTGTTTGCCTTGCCTTGCCTTGCTAAAGTTTGTGAAGCTTCCATTGACTAATAAAACGTTTATTACCTGCCACATGCGTTAAACCTTTACTACTGTTTCATATCAAAATTTCTAAAATAATAATTGATGACAGAAACACATGGATACAAAAAAGGAAAGAAGGAAAGATAGCCAACAAACATGATTCTCCTTTTGATATTGATTATAGCAATATATATATATATACATATGTATATACAATTTTCTGTTAGTATGCATGTGTCACATGAGGCAAAAATAATGTCAAAGTGCATTAAAGGGAATTTTGAAGACTCAAGAATAATTATTTTCTTAGTTAAAAAGTTCATGTGACATCTTAGAAATGTATAAAACTTTAAAAATTTTGTAAAAGCAATCAAACTTAAAAATTTAATTAAAACCAGATATTGCACTTGGTTGGTTGAGTTTTTTTTTCTTTGCTAATAGGAAGAACCGAAGTAAAATCATGAAGTTAGTCAACCAAATATGGCAAAAGTTTATGCAACAGAAAATGGAAGATATTTGAATGATTGTTGTATATGTATGTATGTATTTCTATTAAGAATTGTTACGATACTCATGTATAATAATCATTGCAAAGAAAACCAGTGTTAAAATATTTGGAATTTGTTAAAAGATCCTGATTTATTTTTTATTTTACTTATAAAGGGCAAATTGTTTTAAGGCATCGTTAAAAGCTCCATTTATTAAAAATTTAGCATAATCAAAGTATGTCTTATATAACCAACTCTTTTTACACGGTCTTTTTTACACGATGATTTAAATCAAATTCGTGAATGCATACGAATTTTGTTAAATATTTGATAATATAAAAGTTCTATAAGCAATATTAATATTAATTCATTGTTATAAAAACCGAAAAAAAGAGAGCGGAAGTTTTCACATCTGTGGGCGAAGCGACTATAAGGAAAATCAGAATAAATGAGAATTCCATTCGAAAATCAATAATTTCTGGATGTAAACTCAATTCCTTTTGTAGTCGAAATCCAATCTTATAGAAAACGGAAAAACATATGGTCTTCTGCATAGAAGATTTACTTAAAAAAATAATACCTATTAGGGGTCATCTATATATCACGTAGCACGAATTTCATGGTTATTAACAACACCCCCTTCCCCTGTCACAAGTGGTCATATTTCTGGTGTGACGTCATACGGTTTCTATTAGGGCTCTATTTACATAGGTTACAAAGCCTAACCATAGAGTTGCTAATAATTTTTCGTTTAAAGATTTTTAATATTTTAGATTTTGGCATGTGACGTCACAAAGCTAATGACAACTCCCCCTCTCCCTGTCACAGGTGGTCACACTAGTATTTAATGCAAGTAATGAATGGCAGGTTTTCTCAAAAGACACACACTTCATAATGAAAAAATAAAAGGAGAAGTAGCTTCAGCTAACGAAAATGCTACAAAAAGCCTTCCGGATAAAATATAGCAAAAATAATTGAACAAGACGGTTATAATCCAGATAAAATATACTCGTATAATGCCGTCGAAACTGGATTATACTGAAAGAAAATGCCTACAAGAAATTATTGTATATAGCAAAGTCTGAAAAATCAGCTAGTGGTTTTGAAGCAACCAAAGATCGGGTGACGTTCTTGTTTTATAGTAACGCGTCTGATGATAAAATTGTAATGACTCTGTTAATTAACAAATCTCTTATGCTAGGAGCTTTAAAAGGTAGAAACATTAAACAACTTTCAGTTCATTTGATGGCGAATAAAACGGCATAGATGACGGCTGATCTGTTTACAAATTGATTCAAAATCTGCTTTGTTCCTGAAGTCTAGAAATATATGGAACAAAAAGGTTCGAAATTCAAAATACTTTTGCTCGTTGATAAGGCGCCAAGCCACTCAGTGCAGATGATGACGGCCCATCCAGTAATAAACGTGCACGCTTGTTATCAAGTAGCGATGAATAGTTTCGATTTTTTTTATTTCTTATTTAAATTTAAATTTTTATATGATGCACCTATTTTCACTGCATAGAAATTATTATTCATTTTTTTTTTTTTTTTGCTTTAAAAATTAAATATTTATTGTTTTATAAATAACATGGATTTAATTTTTAAGGTTCCGTACTCAAACGGTGCCAACGGGACTTTATTACTAAGCTTCCACTGCCGTCCGTCCGTCAGCAGCTGTATCTTATGGACCGTAAAGGGGTCCCCATACACATTATAACATCTATTCACCATTATACTATCCTGACCAATATTAATTCGTACAACTACGATTTCTTCACAAATCCAATTCTTTTAAACAATTATTGGAATAAATAAACTGAATAAAATGTATACTTCCTGGAAAGGTTGTGAAATCTACTCTTATAAAAGCATTTTACAAAATTTATTTAGCATGTATTTTATTTTCTATAATATATTTTGTGTAATAACTTAGAAATATGAAATAAAAGCAAACAGGAGTCATTTTACACAAAATGGGCAATACATATCTCAAAATATAGATATTCGACTTGTTGACACAGATAAATATATTTTCAATTTTACACGATTTTTTAAAGTTGTGGAAAGAACGCATCCACCGTGTAAAAAAATAATTGGGTGTATTTAGTTAAATATAAGAAATGAAGACTGACTATATGTTTTACACAAATTTATAAGTAAAATGAATATCAGAGGAAAGTCAGAGGATTTGAGTATTGAATGAAGTTCGGCTGCAATGAGAGAGAGAGAGAGAGAGAGAGAGAGAGAGAGAGGAGATTTATGACAAAGTGCCACACTTAATTCTTTATATTAGTAGTCATTGCTGATTGGCCCCGATTACTACTTAAAGCAATCAACGACTAATGGCTCATGACTTGGCTATTCTTATAAAAAGGGAAATTAAAAACAATGAAACAATTCTTAAAAGATCTTTAAAAATGTAGTAGTTCTCTGACCAAAAATACATTTAATGATATTTGATATTTTAACTTATTCAAATTTCTTTTTAAGAAAATTTCTAAACAGATCTCGCATATTCAAGTAAATTTCTTTGTAATTAAATAAATTTGTAAACAATTAAATAGAAATAATAATAAGAAAAGTAACAACAATATAGCGACAATGACGACCATTTACAAATGAAATGTTTCTTTATTCCTTTAAAGAAAATTCCCTGTTGTAACATAAATAGTATGTTGTATTACAAGTGAAATTTTATCCAATTCGATTGATTGATAGAATATTTGTTTATGTTATGTAAAGTATTTAAGTATAATAATTATAATTTTGATTTGATTCTATGTAGTAGAGTAAATTGTATTTAACTAAGTTGAATGTATGTAGTGTGTAGAAGTATGTTTTGTTCTTACCAAAATCTCTTCCAATTCAGATTTAAAGGATCTACTTAATGAAACATCATCATTTGTATCTGCCGTATATGTTGTCGCCATCGTTGTATCTTTGATCAAATCAAAAGCACCATTTCCATTAAGATTGGAAGCATTTAAAAACTGTAAGAGAACAAAGAAAGAAAAGAAAGAGAGAGAGAGAGAGAGAAAGAAAGATTGAAAGTGAGACAGTGATGCCCCGAAAATAGGGGACAAAACTCAATTGTGTAAATAAATATGTATAGTAATTTATAGAGTGCATGATGTATGTATGTTTATGTTTTAAATTAAAATTGAGAATGGAATAAAATATCATCTAAACAAAATTAAAAAAAAAAAAAACTTAAAATCCTTTCCTTAAAATATTGGATGCGCGAAGCAAGTCCCTTTCTTTGTGAAATTTTGGAAATATTCAAAGTAGTATATTCTTAATTTTTTTTTTTTTTTTTTTTTTGACTACGCATGGATTCCATTCCAAAAGAACTGAGACATATATTTACGTATTTCTTCAAGAACATCTTGTGAATATTGTGAATAAGTTAAAAGAGCTTTCCATCCGACAAATTTCCAATTAGTTTTTGGTACATAAATTTTTCAATTCGCAATTCAAAGGCAATTATTATGTATTAGTGATTTGCACAATTCGATAACCTTCTGATCCTACCAAATCATGTAAGTTTATTGGGTTTTGTCTGCTATCAAGAAGGTTACACATACAATTCATTGCTCTTAGGATTGGATCATATTAAACCCATAAATCCATTTTTCACCCCATCATATTAAAACAATGCATAAACAATGCATTTGCTCTGTGCCGTTGAATCATTATTTCATACTCAATTAAATGTAATTGAATTGACCTTTGTAATTGACATTGGCCATCTATATTGACATATTTGGTGGCCTTGAAACTATCGTAAGTGGCTTACAATTTGCAAAAATGACATTTTCTGAAATCAAATGCCGAATAACAGATGGCATAATAACAAGATTGACCGATTACCGATGCAATTTGTTATAATTCATGCCATCTGTAGAAAATCCCTCAAGACTTATTATAATAATTACTTTTAATGAGCCATCATTGCATTGACACCTTCATAAAAATATTATTTCCAATTGATCCTTGAAAACATACTTGTGCAGTACAGTAGTTTTCTAAGTACATATAAAATTATTGTGGATCTTCACGATAACAAACAAACCTCAACAATTTGTGAGCTCATAAAATAACTTGACAATTGCTCCAAACAAAATTATAAACTGTTGAGCCTATTGAAACTCACAAACCTCATAAAAGTGAGCGTTGCCAAAACTTGCAATTTATTTGTAATTGAAAACTCAGCTTTTCTCGTATACAGAACTGACAGTTGGATTTAAGCAAACAATTGAAAATGGCAAAAAAATGTGAAAAAGTGAATTTATTGAAATAAATACACAAACTGCAATAAATCATTTATTATTCGACCTTCCATTTCCTTTAAAAAATTGTTATTCGAATTAAATTGGTAAATCATTTCACTTTTGTTAAGAGTTGACAATCACAATAAATACAGTGTTGGCAGCCCTCACTGAATTATGTGATTTATGAGGTGCAAACAAAATTGGATAGTTCAAGAAAGCAACCTTATAATCTGTTGAGTTTATGAGTTTGTGAGGTTTTCATAACTAAAACCTTCCAATCAACAGAACACATGATTTTTCTAACAAAACCAAATTTTATCCATTCATTCAACAGTTTTAGACGAGTCTTAAGCTAAGGTTACACGATTGACGCTTTGAGTCAATATTTACGCTTTTTTGGTGTTCAATCGATTTTATAGCCTACGTTAATTAGCATTTTTCCTCGCAATAATTAGGTGAAAGCTGATTTTTTGCATGAGTCTTTGTTTTGTGGTTCTAAGCCAAACTCCAACACGGTAAGTGTTATCGAAAAAAGGGATACAATAGTGTAGTTTAGGAAATTACATACAAAAAATATTGTATTACATTTTTTCGTAAGAGTAACGGTTTTAGACATATAGCGCAAAGAGTGGGAAGCAAAATAGGCAAATGGGAGTCACTTTTACACATTCTGGTATGTAGGAGGCATATGGTTGAATAGAAAATTCTGGAAAAAAAATACCAGGTATTCCATAGATTATTAGGAAAAAAATCCCCAAAGGCAGTTTAGCAAAAAATATAATAGGTGAGAAAAAAAAAAAAATTAAAACCAGGGCTACTTGCATTTACTTATTATGCACGTTGTGTTCAAAATGAGTTATATTTTTTTTTTTTATTATTTTGGTCCGAAATACCTTGTTTTTTACATCAATACACATTCTCAGGCATATTTTCCAACAATTTGTGAACATGAGTACTGGGAATATTATTTTTTTTATGCTGCACCCCATCCCAAAGAAAATCTTCCATTATGGGCGCTCTATTGGATTTTGGATGCCTTTCCTTATTCAATAGCCTCAGATTATAGCTCGAATTGAGATCTGGTCTTTGGGGCGGCCACTTCTCCAACTGAAATGGTGACTCTAAAGCTTATTCTGGGTTTTACGCGCAATATGTTTTGGGTCATCATCTGGCTGGATGATATATTCATGCTTGGAACGCAGTCTGGCGTCCAAAAGGTCATTTAAAAAATGCGTATCTGATCTTATTTTCTTATGAGAACCTATATTCTTTTGTCACCAACTTAGGGATATTTCCAAATGTTGGCAAGCCTGTTTCATACATTGTTTTGGTGTCATCGTTTCGAACAACATATAAGTTGTGCATAAGCAATATTTTCATTCAATTTTTTCAATTGAATTGATATAAAAACGAGACAATCGTGTAAATGGGTTGCTTGTGGGATTGTTGGTTTAAATTTTGATTGACGTCTCCGAAATTGCCGCTTTTATGTCAATCGTGTAAATTGGGAATAAAATCGGTTTACGCTCCTGTCATAAATGCGACAATCGGGCTTAAAACTATTGACTCAAAAGCATAAATTGTATAACCTTTGCTTTAGAACAATTTTAAAAAACTTTTGGTTTCGTAGGCGATTTACACTGAGTACTCAATGTTAGGTGTTTACACTGTGATGGTGTGTTCGGAACAGCTGTTTTGGTTATACATATAAATGAAACGTTGAGACTAATTGAAAGAAATTAAAATGGGCAATTTGTGAAAAATGCATGATTAAGAACATTTCACAGTGTATACAAACAGTTCTTGCAGCTCCCTCTGTCATTTCTGCTACCAATTTTATTAATATTTTAACAAAAATATTACAATTTGAAATTTACTTAAAATTGTTTTGTGTCACCATCAGCTGTCGCAAATAGCATTTCATTAGCATTCATGGGAAATGCTGCATTGTATGCTGCTCTTCTACTATTACAACAACTACACAATTTAGTCATTTTTCCTGTTGTTGTTGTTGACGAAATGTAGCATTGAATGCTCACTGTAAATCGCCTATTAGAAAGGTCAGTTATAGCATCAATGAAAACATTATATAGTAGAAGCATCACAACAGTACGTGAATGTACAATATTTCTAAAACAAATACGTATCACAAATATTTGCAATTTACCGTAATTGAATTTAACACGAAATTAATTAAAATATACTTATGTATTTGAATGCTATAAATTATCAAATGGAAATGGATGAAAGGAATAAACTAATAAGACAGCAAACTGACTGAGTGACTGACTGACAGACAGAAAGATATATTGGATAAATGGTTGATTGAATAAAATTCAACTCCATCTGTATACATAAGTACGAGTATCTTCATTTATAATTAAAATAATACAAAAACCAGAGGTTTATATAGTAGCAACTGATTAAATTAAATAGACTGACTGAAAGAGTGAGTTAGTGGTTTAGCGCTTAAATGAATGAATGAGTGACTGACTGACTGACATATTAATTGTATTCAATATTAATTAAGTTTTGCTTGAGGCGGCGGCGTCAATCAACTTCAAATTAAAAGAACTTTATGAAGTATGTATGTGTTTGAAACCGAAAAGAAGAGAAGAGAAAACAACAAAATTGGAATATGTATTAAAGAAAAATTTAAGAAAAATAAAAAGAATAATACATATAAAGTATATACTTTAACCAGAACAAACAACAGAAATAACAACAAAGACATTTTGCTTTGATATCGTTTGGTCTTTTTACACCTCAATATGGTTTTTGCACGCGATTTGAGTATTTGTCATGCAATGGCGATTTGATGCCTTGACATAACTCTACACCCATATGAATCATAATCACAACTCCTCTATAATTATAATCACTATAAAAATAATAATAATAGTATACACTCAATAATATTCATATTCAATTCTCACGCCTTCTATTATTATAATACTACACATAAACACAAAATTGATTCTAAATATAAAGTAAAGTATTCTTATAAACATTTAATAAATTTAGTAAGTATATATAATTATTATACATATATACATATAAGTAGGTATCTATGTATATACATAGGTAGATACATAATTGTAAACAAGTTACTTACATCGGCCATTTTGGCAGCTTGGCCATCCTTCTCCCATTTAGTTGCAATCTGCAAAGTTTCGGCGGTTTTTTGTTGTATTGTCTTGGAATCATCCAATAAAGTTAATTCATAGAATTCTTGTATATCTATAAATAAAGTAAATATACATAAGATATATTATATAGATTAATAAGATAAATAAATATAAATATATAAATAGGAATACAAATGACAATTTGCCTTTACCAGAAGTTAAAATCAAAATTAAACAATTATTATTATTAAGTACATATTACAAATTTATTTCATTTCATTTTCATACATATTTAATATTTTTTTAATCCAAGCATCATACAATTTTAAAAGAGTTAATTTTTATACATTTTTACTACTTTACCAGAAGAAAGAAGATTAACTTTGGCTACGCCGAAGTTGTAATACTCTTCACGCACCTTTTATATCTACTGATTATTGTTCTAAGTTCATGTTATGTATGGGAGGTACACCTCCAAGTGTTCCTAAATTCACATAATTGGTGGATATGGGACAGATACATATAATGTTCAAATTTCAGTTCCATAGTACAAAATACAAGAAAGTTTTTCTAATAAGGAAATGAAATTGAATCTGGGTTTGTATGGGAGATACCCTTCCTAGTAGTCCGAGGGTCTTGAAATTTACATGGTTGGTGTATATGGGCCAGAAACTTATAGTGTCTAAATTTTAGTTCCATAGTACAAAAAACAATAAAGTTTTTCTAATAAGAAGATGAATTTGATTCTGAATTTGTATGGGAGGTACCCTTCCTAGTAGTCCGAGGGTCTTGAAATTTACACGGTTGGTGTATATGGTGTATAGTGTCCAGTATTTCAGTACCATAGTGCACAAAACAAAAAAGAATTGTCCAATTAGAAGATGAATTTAAATCTGTGTTTGTATAGGAGGTACACCTCCTAGGATTCCGAGGGTCTTGAAATTTACATAGTTGGTGGATATGTGTCAGAAACTTATAGTGTCTAAATTAAAGTACCATAGTACACAAAACAAAAAAGTTTTTCCAACAAGAAGATGAATTTGAATCAACCAAAAGCCACTAAATTGATTCAAAATCGCATTATTGAAAAATAACAAGCTTTATTCTGAATAACAAATAGCGATCGATCTACAGAATCGGTCCAAATTGGTAGATCAAATTTTGCATGTAAAGCTTAGAGACATATTTTAAAATGAAGCAAGTAGTCTTTGTCAAACATCTATTTCTGAATTATTCTTTTTATTCCCGGAAAGCCGATTTTGATGAAATTTTGCTGGGAACAGCTAGTGAAAAAATAAAACTATAGCATAACTATCTGACACTAACTTACACTAAGAATTGGCACCTAATAAATCTAATCAACAGTCTAGTAGAGGAATAAGTACCAGTTCATTTTGAAAATTTACGAAACCTACAATTTTGTTATTATTATTATTAGTTTTGTTATAACATATCATTAGTTTCTATTCTGATGAGGTTTGTTACACATTAATTAGAAATCCATAGGAAAGTATCAAGACAATTGCTTACCAAACAGTAAATCTAAATGTCAGGTTTCAAGTTTTTCAATTTGTATTATTTTTTTTGCCCGTCAAGAATCCAACAGACCTATGGTGAAATTAAATTAGAATGTGTCTCTAGTCGGACACTTACCGCCGAAGTAATTCGATCGGCTATTTAAGCTATCGGATTATGACATTTAGATAGAATTTTCACATTAAAACTTTCAGACTTCCAAAAAAAAAAGTTAGGAATAACAGTATAGAAGTGTAATAATGATGATGATAATCACGAAAACATTCAGATTTTAATGATTCTTAATTTGTACACAAATTAAACAATTGTTTTCTCATTAACTGCACTATTTGCATAAAAATATTGGAAAAAAACTATTTCTATAAGAAATACGGAAATAAAATCAGTAGCAAATACAATTCTGAAGCATCAAGAATCAAGATCAAATTATCAAATAATTTGCTGCTCAATGTGAACAGGAACCTACTATTCAGTTTAATAACCTATGATAGGAATTTGAGAAATTAATAGTAGTTTGATTTGATTTGGTTTGGTTTATAATTGTTATTTTATTATTCTTGATATTTTTTTAAGACTTTTGGATATTGGATTTCACTTGATGTTTTTCAGAGAAACATATTGTTTTGCTGTGAATTTGGCGTGAGTCTTTTCCTGAAAGCATGATGTGCTTTTCTGAGTGTTAGTTACAGTTTCAAGAATCATATTGATGAGATCGGCACTATGTACTTAACATGCGAGTATGAGAATTGTAGTCTGATCATTGTCAGCTTTCATTTTAAAACTCAAGTCCAATATGAATTTTATTTAAGTATGTAAGAACCTAAGACAAACACAAGAACACTTGACTTTTGTTAACTTATATGTACATTTTAAGTGGTTCTACTATAAGATGTAATAAGTAGCAAGATATTTTCAAGCATTGTGAGAAGATATCATTAAAGAGTGTTATATACTACATAGAAAGATATTAAGAGGAGATATAGAGTTGTCGAAACAAATTTTGCTAAGGACCTTTTACAGTTCTACTATAAGCTTAAGTTCTAAAAATTATGTCTCAGTTACATTGTTTAATGTATGGTTGAGAAAATTAAATTTAGAAAGAGAACATATAAGAGTCATGAAATAACAAACTCATTTGTCGTATGTCGTGACGATATATGGACATTATAGATCATCATAAAATTTATATGCATATCATACTTATTACTTCTCCTTTCACAAGTTAAATAATAAACTTACTCTACCACACGACAACAACTTAAGGTAATTTATGTTTAGTTGTACTCATAGAATCTTAATTAGTTTAGAATTAGAATTACTTTCTTAAATTATTACGAACGCATGAAACTATTACATAATTATAGAGAAAAATACTTAAGAGAAAAGAAATAAAACTCTTCTATTATTCATGTGACACACACAACATATAAAAATAATGTATCTATAACATTTATACATAATCATTTAAGTTGTTCTCAAAATATCACTTTACACTTTCAACATTTGCCTTCCACAGATTTGTTCAAATTTATAAACTAAAATTTAGCGGAATGATCAATTGCACACTAAGCACAATTACAAATGAGAGTTGAAAAATATTTCTAGAATAGATCTAATCGTAAGTTGGATATATTGCTTGAATATTAATAGTCCGAAATGTTCTGGTCAAAGACGAGATCTTGGCACAGAATTCTTTATTATTTTTGTTATAGTTTTTTTTTTTGTCTTTTTTTTTTTTTTTGTTCTTATAGAATTAATAATAGATAGATTGATCATAAAGTATCAAATCTTCATCAATTGTGAGTGAGACTTAACGGTTTCTTCTTCTACATTTAAATTATAAACATAGTTGTTGAGTAAGGTTATACAGGTTGCTCGCAAAAAAGAAAAGGCGAGTTCACCCAGAAGCCTCACGGCCCATTGTGATGCCTGAATTACAAGTGGAGAGTGTTTAGGGGAGTTGACAATAGTTGGTCTCAGAAGACACACTCCACTTCTGAATTCAACCCGAAGAATCAATGAACAGAGATAGGTTTCAAACTGCTCAAATCATCGAACAAAGGTTTTCCGAGAAAACGGGTTCCTCTTCTGAAATGAATTGGGCATTCACATAATAGATGTTTGATACTTTCGATTTCTTCCTCATCTCTATAAACATAAGTGTAGTTCTAATATTTATACTCTCCACGCAGTGAATAGTATTATGTATAATAATAATAATAACCTATTCAAAATTATTTTCAATTTACCTTGTCATCACTCTACTGTTGACTTACATTATAAGGCTAAAATCTACCTACTCTCATATCAACTGTATAGTTTAAGCACCTTAAAGCTAAAAAAAAATTTTCACGGGGTTTTTGTTGTAAATTTTTCCCCTTTTCCTTGTGTTAGTATCAACTGTTATGTATTTCTATATGTACACCTAAGTAGAAAAGGCATGGATCCTGAATTCTTTAATAAGACATTTTAGAGTCACAAACATGTATTGTATATATTATAAAAACTGTGAATAAATTAATTGAAATTAAAATAAGTTTGTCATGAAGTTTGTAACACATAGATGGACACATCCGAGACCCCATAAAGTACATATATTCTTGACGACGAGAAGTTTCTGATGTATATTCAACAATCATGTAAATTTCAAGACCCTCGAATTACTAGGAGGTATACCACCCATAGAAAACATAAACTTAGAACAATAATCAGAAGATACAAAAGGTGCGTGTGAAGAGTATTACAACTTCGGCATAGCCAAAGTAAATCTTCTATTTACTGATTTAATTTAATGTTAACATATTACGAAAGCATTACGTATTACATTAATGTCCATTTTATGGATATTTTTAGGATATTTACAACTTTTTTATTTTCGTCATTTAGTCTGATGTGGGTGTCGTCAATTCAATATTAAATAAAATACATATTATAAATATAATTGTCATTATTTTCTAAAGACATTTTTGTTTTTGTTCTAGTTTTTCGTCATTTGATTTTTTCCATTTAAATTAAATTTCCATTGATTTTTCTCCTTATTTTTTCGTGAAGATTTTTTCAAATATCTTTAACTCTTTATATTTCCTGATTATAGACAATTATAGATTACTTCTTATTTTCTTAGTGTTTGAGTATATATCGTTTTTGTTGAAGAGAATGTATCTCATATCGGTTTGGTCTACAAAGTCGAGTAGGTTATGAAGTTTAGATTCGATCATCATCGATCGGAAAAGCTCATTTTATGTAATTTTTTTTTTTTTTTTTTTTTTTTTTTGTAAAGTGATTGGATTCCAAAGAGGCCGATTATCGTCGATTATATACGAAGGAATATCAATTTATTATACTCAAAATTGTTGTCTTCTAAAACCTTTTTAATTGATTTTGATTCTGGCAATGTTGTGTTTCTGCAAAATAAAAGTCATTAATAGATGAAAATAATACAATAATACATAATTAATAAATGATTGAATGAATCAATACTTATGAGTATCCAAAGAAGTAATGAATGTAATCCAATTGGTGTCTTCTTCTGTTTAAAGATGATTTGTTGTGTTCTGTAAATCTAAAATACAATAATTAATATACAATTTTTTTAAATAAATTACATAAGACTCACCAAAGATATCGATATAATGTTTTCCATTTCATAAATTTTATTGTGTAATTTGAAAACGTCTTTTTTTTTTAATTTTTCTTCTTATTCTCTTTTGTTTTTATATTTCAGATGAAATATTTGTTTTTGAAGCGAGGAAACTATTAAATCTCAATTATGCTAATGTTTACTATGGTAATAAATAAACTTTTCTTATCTTATTCTTAATAAAAAAAAACAACAAAAAGGAACGGTTCAACGCTTATAAGGGCTCTCCACAGCTCCATTGGATCATATTTCGCGCGACTGCACTTAATTTAATAGCATTAAGTGGCACAGCATCATCAAGTTGTATCTGCAACTTGTGTGCAACGACACTGAAACCAACACCATCACAAACAACACCACCACCACCACCAACAACATCAACAGCAATGCCTCAATACCATTGGGCATAAAAACCCAACAACTGGGCCTCAGATGCACAGAACATTATTATTTTATCGTTCAAGAAGAGAACGAACTAGTAATGGTTGGTTGAATTAGTAGTAGTAGTAGTAGTAGTAGTAGTAGTAGTAGTAGTAGTAGTAGTAGTAGTAGTAGTAGTAGCAGCAGTAGCAGTAGATACATCCAATATTCATACGAACATATACTTATGTACATACATACGTGTAAATGTACTTGCATTGCATATTGTATAAAATAAGTACAAGTATGTATAACCAAGGAAATGAAGCTATCAAAAAAAGTTACAAACGCTACAGTTTTGAAATGCATGGAATGAATGCTAGATGTTTCATATTGAATACTGAATGCATGATGGACATACCGGAAAAGGAAGGTACTGAGTGAAGGCAAGCAGGCAACATAGCAGATTGAATGAATGTATTATGCGGCTCAACATTGAGTGGTGCAGTATGTTATAATAATCAATAGATATGTACTTTGATATATAAGATACTAGATATATAAATGGATATAAATATGAATACCCGTATAGTAGTAACATATGTATACATATTTGTAGCCTATGTGTATCTAGAATATACATACAACCATAACAATATCCCATACATATTTGTTGTCTATTGCAATCATCATCAACATCATCAACATTAGCATCATCATCGATATACATATGTAACTATTCTATTCTCTTAGGTAGAATGTACTTAGATATTTATGAAGCTATAAAATATTTTTACTTAAATACATTTTTATTAAAAATACTTATTATTTCAACTTGAATGAATTATTCTATCGCAACTATGGAACGAACCTAAGAATATACTCGTATTTGTTGTTATTGTATTGCACATAAAACCCAATGATGTGTGGCAAGAGAATAAAATGAAATGATTGAAGGGTATTTAGCTTATTGAATGCATTAAATTAGATCCATGTGCATGCAGCATTAAGAGCTCATTGCTATAGAAATAGAAATCTCAAGTTAATTTCTTTTCGCTTCGTTTAATCAAAAAATGAAATCAATGTCTAATGAATTGAGTTGTTTATCATGTTTTGTTTTGTTCTCAATTCTCAGAATTATAAAGATAAAATGATTTAAATAAACATAAGCAATTGAGTTTAACTTGGAATGAAATCTGATATTTTCTGTCATTCACAAATAATGAACAACGTCAAAACAATGGAATAATAAATACGTATAAGACTTGACTCACTTGACTAAGCAGATTTTTGTATACATTTCAAAGTTATAAGTTATATATAGTACACAATAAAATATCATAGGTATTATTATTTTGCCTAGATGTTTGTAACATATCAAAGACCCCATCAAGAATTACATATTTTGTATACTAAGTAGTATATGAAAATGAAGAGTAGTTCAATGAAAATTAATCTTATTCTTATGTTCATCTGATTACCAGAGTATAAATTACTACTAAATATTTATCCAAACAAGAGCAATTCATTTAAACTTTGTGTCTTACTTTCTCAAAACTAAAGAACAACTTTTATTTAGAAAATCTGTCTAGTTAGTATCTAATTTCTATATATGAATATGAAATAAAAAAAGTCTACTTTTTCTATTGGTCCGATGGTCTTGAAATTTACATGGTTGGTGGATATGGGATAGACATTTATAGTGTTCACATTTCAAGTCGATAGTAGAAAAAACATAAAAGTTTTTCTAACAAGAAGATGAATTCAATCTGGGTTTGTATGTGCGGTACCCCCTTAGTGATCCGATTAAGCTGATTCCGACAAATGTACTGCGTATGTTGACAAGAAAGATCCGTGCAAAATTTTAGCTCTGTAGATCAAAAACTAATAGTTTGCATACATACAGACGGACGGACGGACTTAGCTACATCAACAGAATATATACACTTTATGGAGTCTGCGATGTCTCTTTCTGTGTTTTACAAACTTCATGACAAACTTATAATACTATTCACAGCGTGAAGGGTAAAAAATCAGCCAAGTGTGAGTCGGACTCGCACATGGAGAGTTCCGTACCATCGTACAAGATTTTTTGCTCAAAATATTAAATTATGTGTATATTTAACAGCCTAAAAGTATACTACAATTAACAGCTTAAAAGTATACTACAAAAAAAAAAAATGTTAAACAAAAGGTTAAATTAAAGTATAATGTTTCAAAATATGTGTATTTTTAGTATTTGTCGCTCTACACACAAGTGAATTACACACTCTGTGATTTCTGTATTTCAACTCTCTACCTATTACGGTTCATGAGATAGAGCAGGAATCGGACGGACGGACATCATTAGCTTAGTAATAGGGTCCCGTTAGCTCCCTAGGGGTACGGAAACCTTAAAAAAACCCATGTTTTGACTAAGTTTTAACAGAAGAACAGACTAGCGAACTTGCATTTTTAGTTACTTATAATTTTCCTCGCCTCATTGGGGATCATGCCACATACATGGGATTAAATGGTGCATTACAAAATACCGTCCAAATTTGTTGTTAATTATGTTTTCTTTTTACTTAAAATGTAGCATTTATTGAAATTTCTCATGGCCTCTTATAAGATTGTGAATAGTTCAACCATCCATTTTCATTTCTAAACAAATTAGTCTAGTAGAGCATTTAAGTTGACTTTAAAATCACAAAGCTTTTCTTTCATACTAAGCATTTTATTTATACTTAGTATAAAACAGACTTTCTTAAAGACATAATCAGGGACATAATCATCACACATCAACACATCATATGAACCAACTGATCAATGCTAACTATTATTTTGCAAATGTTAGGTTTGGTTTAGATTATGGCATCAGGTCACTTCGAGAAAATAGTTTCACTCATTGTATTATTACTGAAGCTAATTGTTCCTCGGGAGTTGCACGGAACCCAATTAGGGAGTTAGTAACAATGTTATTGACTGAGATTGATAAAAAAAACCGGGAGTTAGCTAGTTTTTATAATATGTAGTTAACTGATATTTTGAATAGAGTCATTCATTTTGTATTCAGAAGCAAACTAATGACAACTTGCATTTTTTAATTTTATTATATTGGATGTACAAATAAGTTTTGAACCATTTACAATCATATCTCTCTAAAAATCATTACATGTCTTTTCTCTAAAACGTGATATAACCATATCAAGGTTTATACCAAGAAAAACGCAATTTGCGGGAAGTGCTGCTTCTTTGGTTCAATTTGAAAAAAAAATAAACCCCAGTACTGGTTCCGGCGTTTTAAAAGTAGTGATTTTGACATCAGCGACAAAGGACCTCATGGAAGGTCTATTTATTAAAACTAGACTCATGCCAAACTCAAGAAGAGCTCTCTGAATTGATCAACAAACTATTTCAAGCTGTCTCAGGACATTGGGAATGGTACAAAAACAAGGAAATTGGGTTCCAAATGAACTCAAACCAAGAAACGTTGATCACGGTTTTATCAATTGCTGTTCAGCACTGCAACAAAGGCAAAACTCTAAGTAATTTTTGCTTCGAATCGTGATGAGCGACGAAAAGTGGATCCGCTACGACAACCCCAAGCGCCGAAAATCGTTGGTCATACATCAACTTCAACGGTCAAATCGAATATTCATGGTAAGAAGCTAGTACTGTACATCGGATGCGATCAGCTCGGACTGATCTACTATATGCTAATCATGCTTTACGAAGCCATTACTGGAGAGCGTTACCAAAAATAATTATTATTGCAATTGAGCCGAGTATTGAAGCTCAAACACCCTTAATATGCCAAAAGACATGACAACGTGATTTTTCAGAACGACAACGCTCAACCACATATTAAAAATAATGTTATGAAATAAACTTTAGAAGCGCTTCAATGGGATGTCCTACCCCACTCGCCATATTCACCAGACAATGTTCCTTCCGACTACCACTTATTCCGGTCAATGGCTGATAATCTAGCCTAGTAATTGACTTCTTACAAAGATGCCAAAAATTGGGTAAGTGGATATTTGAATCGCCTCAATAGACGAGGTATTTTTCCAACAAGGAATCTGTATGTTAACTGAAAGATAGGAAATAGTCATAGCTAACGGTGGACAATACTTTGAATAAAATGCTTTATAACTACAGTGAGTCATTTTTTGAACACAATTTTTTGTTTTTTTAAATTGGTTTTGACACAATTTTTACGACGGTGTAAATAACAAAACGGAACTTTCCCACAAAGTAGGCAGATGCATTGCAGTGATGTATACATACAATTCAGTGGAAAAGTTCCGTTAGTTTATAAGAATTTTTAGTTACCCTAAAAGAATCTATGTGATCAATTAGTTGACTCATGCGCAGTTTTGTATTGAATGTTATTAAAATTACTCTAGAACTTAAATTATAGAATTATTTTTAATCTTATTTTTTTAAGTGAGAATATTTAAAGGTTATTACTTCAAAAAAAACTGTTAAATATGCACATAATTTAATATTTTAAGCAAAAAATTTTGTACGATGGTACGGAATCCTCCGTGTGCGAGTCCGACTCACACTTGGCTGATTTTTTAAATATTTGTTAGGTCTGGGAATGTTATTTTAAATTATTTAGATGAAGGCTTAAGCTCACAAAAAGTTGAGGAAATAGACCCAACGCCACAAATTTTTACGTTTAAATTTGCGAAAACATATAAAACTATTGAAGATTGGGAAAAAGTCATTTGGTCTGATGAGACCAAAATTAACCGCTTTGGAAGTACACGGAAGGCAGTGGACATGGAAAACAAATGGAGAAGCCTTTAAAGATCGCCATGTTAAAGGAACGCATACATTTTGTGATGGAAATCTAATAATGTGAAGTTGTATGAATGCAAAAGGTTTTGGAATTATCATTGAAATTAATGGGCGTATGGATGTCAACCAGTATGTTGTGACGTATTTAGTATTTGGGATAAAAATCTTGAAGACTTAGTTTTCCAACGCGATAACGATCCCAAACATACTGCCAGAGTGACGAATGAGTGGCTCCAAAATAATAATGTTCCCCCAATTTTAACCCAATCGAGCTCCTCTGGCTTCAGCTCAAATGTGCTCTGGCCGATCTACCAGGGACTGCCCAAAATTTGTGTTCGCTTTAGGGAAAAAGTTCAATCGGTTTGGAGAAAAATCAAACACAGCATTTGTATAGAGCGATAAAAAGTATACCAATAAAAATTAATGCTATTAATAAGGCAAAAGAAGGTTATACAAAGTACTGAAATCATTAAGTGTCGCCAGAATCAACTTATTGATCACATGCCGTTTTTTTTTTCAGTTTTGTTTGAAAAAAAATTGCATTTCATAGAAGAAAAAAAACTTTTTTTTTCTTTGTTTTCATAAATATTATAAAATTGTTGTTTTCCATTTCAAATCTGAGCTAAATTGACTTTATTTCAAAAAAGTTACAGCTTAATACAAAAATTTCGTCAAACATGTAATCAAAAAGTTGACTCACCGTATTTCTTTGAATAAAGCTTCAAAGCTCAAAATTTATTTGTATACGCAATATAATATGATAAATAATAATAAAACATCTCAAATAATCAATTTATCAGAGAAACTAATCCATTACTTTGACTTGTAATAACTGATTTTTTCTTATAAAAATTGTTTCATAAATATATTTCAACATTTTATAGTTCTATGTATTTCATTTCATTTCATTTCTTTCCTTGAATCATTTGATTTAATCTTGTGATTGTAATGAAATCAACATCATTTATCTAACCCATGGAACTGGAATGATGAGCAAATGGTTGGCAAGGCAATTTCTAAGCAACGATGATTAAAAACTGAGAACATGCAAAGAATAGTAAAAAAAAAGCTTATTTCAGCAAAAAGAAAATAAAATAAAAATAACAAAGAAACCATGTACATTGTACAAGTAAAACGATGAAAACTCTTAGTTTGTATGAACACAATAACAAACAATTAGAACTTTTAAGAGTCGCGGGTCGCATGTTGTAGACAATTTTTTTTTATTATAACAAGAAAGGCAGGATACTGAAATACGAGTATTATACTTAGCAATGCAATGCCAGACAATAGCATCATAAAGTTTCTTTAAAAAAAGAAAGAAAAAAAAAAACATAAATACAAATTGTCCCGGGACGCGTTGAGCTGAATCTATAGGAGGTAGGTTGCTATTGTTACTACTGACCCATAGTTAGTTGTTGTTGCTGATGATGATGATGATGACTGAAAGTGGTATAGTACACTCGTAATGTAGCGAAAAGCAAAATACAGTAAGTGAAAAAGATAAAGTTATATAATGGAATTGAATGGAAAAATTGAAAAATGTAAAAATGAAGAGTGAAGTTGTGGTGATGATGGTGCTGGTGCTGGTGAGAAAATCAAATGTGCAATTTTTTAAAGAACTCATGTTTAATGCATACTTCAGTTTACATTCTGCACATTTACAGTAGAAAAAATGTTTCTGTCCTTAACACTAACTATTGACCATTGTGTCTATGAATTGAGTTTACAATTCTTTGTTCTCTTCTCTACTCTTCTGTTGTACTATTTATGATAGAAGAAGAGGAGACCAATGCAAGGACATACAAATAACGAATCTTAATAAAAAAAACTCATCATCATCATCACCAGTGGTAACTTACCGAAACTTAAATACACTTTTTCAACCATCTAGACCAGACTAATAGATAATAATGTTGACAATATTGGCTTTACCCTTGAGTTTTGCGATATTCATGACTAAAATCTATTATTTTCGTTCTCTATGAGAAGGTCAGTCTATTACAGTCAAACTTCTATAATTTGAATTATTTATTATAACTCGAATAACACAGAATTGCTGTAGCGTTTACATCAAAAATTCTATACAATTTTTTTTCCATAACTCGAACTTTTATAACTCACAACCTTCAGTCGATTTTTTCGTGAATATCCTTATTGTTTTCTTGTTGTAGGACGGGAGATCTTATTATTCATAGAGACATCCAAAAGACTTATACAAAATAAAAAAACAAATCTATTGAATCGACCAAATATGATAACCAAATTACAATTGCTTGACCAGGGAGTGATTCAAAAATTTAAAATGTAAAAAGCAGAATCTTAAAAGAATCATTTAAACGTTTGGACACAAACAAAAAATATGAATTTACTCTTATACGTTGTATTAATCATATATCAAAAGCATGGAATATTGACAATGAGACTCAGACTATAGCAAATTGCTTCAAAAAATTTGGATTTGGTCAATTATGGTCTACATGGCACAAAGAAGATGACACACCTTTAATTATTTTGACTAATATTGATAAAGATTAATACTTGATGGAAGCTGATTATGAAACATGGATAAAATTGTACCCCTATAATGCTACTCTTGAGGATTATGGTATGTAGACAATGAGATATGCATATGACGACATTATTGCTTAGAACTACTAGTAGTAAACCTAACTTCAAGTGTCATGAAAGATGATTACGACGGTTTGGTGGAAGATCCTATTGAGCACCTTTACAAGAGAGATGTAGCGGATTTCTTAACCATTTTAAATACACAATAATAAATAAAATAAAGAATACTAATAAATAAATAATACAAATGTTTGTTATTTAATAATTGTTCCACATTTCGCCAAATTCTTTAGTTTTATTAATAACTAGCAACCCGTCCGGCTTAGTACGTGTTGCAGAGTATTTTTTTTTTTTTTTTTGGCTGCTGCTGCGATTTCCGTCATCTTCAACAAATTACAGACAATTTCAGCAAAACGTTTATAAAATATACATACATCATAACCTTCCTCATGAATTACTCCGTCCATTGGTGAAAACCGTATGAAAATCTGTTCAGTAGATTTTGAGATAATCGCGTTCAGGCAGGCAGACAGACAGACGCGGTTGGGGGACTTTGTTTTATAATATTGTATGTAAGGATTCTATAACTCGAAGTCTCCTTAAGTCGAAATTTTTTGCGATTTATGAAGCTAAGTTTTTATTATCGATCAAGAAATCTACGAAGAACTACACTTCGCGAGAGCTTTGACAACTGACATTAAAGACGAATCAATATTTAATGTTTTGAAGAATAGAAAAAGCAAATATAATGTCAGTAGCAACAGATGGGGAGATGAAGAATATGACGAGAACTTCATAAATTGCTCCTTCACTCCTTCGCTAGCTGTCGAAAAGCTCAAGTTTAGCAAGATTTTTTTTCTCTTTTTGAGACTGTTTTAGAGTTTTCAGATGCTAAAGTTCCAAATTCTAAAACAAAATTTAATCAAGTGGAAACAAGACTTGATCAAAACAAAGTCCATAATTTCAGGGTTTCTTGCCAGAATTAAGCTAATGAAGCAACATATTGGACGGAGCGATTTTTCCCAGTTTCCAATTTTGACACAGGCAAACTGCCAGGAAGATGATAAGGTTTGAGGATACTTTAACTATGATAATATCACAATAGATAATCAATCCATATGGTGGCATTGAAGAAACAGATGTCGTATTGCAAGAGGAACTTATCGAGATAAGCACTAACGAAATACTTAAGGTACAGTTTAAAACGGATATCAACTATTCTGACTGTTACTTATCCCATTTTATGGAATATCGCGGTGTGAAAGTTTTGAATTGCTTTTCCGTCCTTATATCTAGTGGAAAGGGGGGTTTCAGTGTGGTTGCCAATATTATAACAAAAAAAAAAAAACAAAGAAAAAAAAAATATTTTGGACATCGCTAACCGAGGAAATTTGAGAAACCTAACTAAATTAATGCCAAATATTGAAAATTTATTATGAAAACATCAAATTCATCTATCCCACTAAAAATCGATTATTTTTTACCATTTAAGACCAGACAGAAAAACTTTTTGGTTTTAAATCGACTTAAAATTTAGAGACTATAAAGGTCTGACCCATATTTCAAGACCCTCGGAACTCTAGGGGGTTCCCCCCAAACAAACCTGGATCCAAATTCATGTTCTTATTAGAAAAACTTTTTAATTTTTTTTATTATCGACTTGAAATTTAGACACTATATGTGACTGACACAAATCTACCACCAAGACCCTCGGACCACTAGTAGAGGCGTGAAGACTTCGGCATAGCCAAGTTATTCTTTTTTTCTGGGTTTTTATTGCTTTTGCAATCTACACTTCAGTACAGTTATTAATAATTTAAAAACACATTTGCAGTTGATGATAGTTTGCAAAATAAAAACTTAACTAAGCAGAGGTCTACCTAAAACTGAAAAACATACCAAGTGGCTTACGAGACAAAAAAATGTGGGGACCTCTGTTCTAAACGCACAATTTTTTTTTTTTTCGTCGTCATATATGTACATACTTCAATCTGGTTAATACACAGATTGTCGCCAGTTTATGTCAATACAATTTTTCGCAATTTCGTCAATCGCGTAAACGACACTTGTTTCAACAAGAGTAAATCAACAGCTCATTGGCGTCAATAAGTGATTGGAGTCTCGAACGACAGTCATAGTCGTCAATAAAAGTATTTACGCCGGAACTATTGACAGATCTCGTGTCATTTCATATCAGGCTTGCGAAAAACGAGCTCGAGCTAATCGTGTATACGGGTTGCTTGTTGGATTGTTGGTTTACCTTTTCTTTTTTTTTTTTAAATCGAGTCAATCGAAATTTCGATTGACGTTGCCGAAGTTAATACTTTTATGTCAATCGTGTAAACCGGGGATAAAATCGGTTTACGTTCCTCTCAAAAAAACGACAATCGGGCGTAAAACTATTGGCTCACAATTAACGCTTTTACGTCAATCGTGTAACCTTAGCTTAATGATTCGAGTTATGGAAGTTTTTTCTTCTATGCATTGCTCATGTTTCAATGGATTAGAACATAGGGAATTGTTTGCATTAGATGGTCAGACCCTTATTTAATGTTGAACAGTCGATTAATGAAGCCATTATGAAAAGTCAATCACAAGTTGATTATCAATGCTTCCCTCTAATACAGTTAAGTGATTTATGAGCACATACATAAATAAGAAGGACATTATAATGGCCAGACTATCATGTAATGTTAAAAACCAACCATTTTTGGGAAGGTCAGTTCTTGATGCTTTCAACTACATACGCATAGTATGTATGTAGTAGGTATTAAAACCATGAGACTTAAGTGATAATGCACATAAATGATTAAGTGAGTAAAGTGTATTTACTAATACTTATACTAAGAATTGAGATTAAACGTTGAGTGACTGTAAGTGACAGTTCATGTAATAGTATTAAGTACAACATAACGGCAAAACTTTTACAAAATATACGATGTTGGACTACTTAAAAAGTTGTCTCTATAGATTGGGGAGCGAGCATAAAAACGTATAGTATAGTATATAGTAGTTCATGTTATGAGTATGAAGAATTGTTTGGATAGAAACTAAATACATACAACAGAAGAAAAAAAATTGTGGGTGCCTACGTTACTCATTGCTTGTTGCCAGTTGCTATTTGAGTTTGACCCAAATCTCATTGGTAGTCAAGTGTAAATAATTTTTTACAAGAGGAAACACCAACACCAACAACAACAACAATCTACCTTCATACAAACTACAATAAAATCAATAGCAACAACGTTGAAAACACAATTGGTAAAGAAGAAAACAAAATGGGGAAGACAAATACAAAAGAAATATGTAAGTAGTCCGACCAAAGGATGACAACGACAACGATGACGACGAAGGCAAAGAAGATATAGAATATAAAAGCCACACTATAATACTTTTTATAATAATGTATATTGGTGATGATGATGATGTTTTTGTTTTTGTTGTTGTTGATGTTCATGTTCATGTTGATGATTATAATGTTTTCAAGTGACAATAGTTGAATTGAAATAAGGTTACACTTAAGAATTATACAAACATAGACCACAAAATGGAAAATAGAACAAAAAATTATAATATTGCCTTTCATTATTTTTTTTTTTTTCTCTTTCACTTATTCTTTCCCATAATCTGTCACACACACACACACACACACACACACACACACACACACACACACACACACACACACACACACACATACACACATGCATACAAATACACAGATACACTTTCTATTATTAACGCGGGCAAAAAATTAAATTCAACTGAAACTGTATAACTTAGAAACTTATAAGTATACAATGAATTCCGCTCAGTTCGTATTCATTCGATACTTAAATTATGAAGATTTAGTAATCATCACCATTTGTATTCAGTGGCGAACTAAGCCCTTGGTGGTACAACTAAATGATGCCTTTAGAAGATGACCCAGAAATACATATATGATTTTTATATAACTGAAGGCAAAACAAAATATGTATCATCTTCTCGAGATTGTTAAGTGTTGTTTGGAGTTTGATTACAAAGGCCTTGGAGAACCGACTGGACCAGAGGCCCAGACGGGATTTGTATTTCGTACAATGTATTTATATTAACTTACCTAAGAGCGCTTGAAATAAGCGAGATTTAAATATGCGTATAACGCGTTCTATGGCCATGCGTAGAGCACGATCCTGCGGCTCAGATAGACGCGAGTGATAATCCTCGAGCAACTCAAGGGCACGATGAGCTTCTGCAAAAAAAATGACCAGAAAAAATGTAATTATGATTTGCTAAAAAATTTAGTAATTTATCTTTTTTGTATCTTTGGAAATTATGTCAAAAAAAAAAAAAAAAAAAAACATGCAACAAATTTTACACTACAAATGCATACTTAAAATATCTAAGAATGACGTGAATGGGTGGTGGGTGTACAGATGTGATATAATTAGATAGCCATTTTGGATTGCATTGCATTGTGTTGCATTACCTAAGCTACACGTTCCCCCGGGGGGCACAATACAACATACAAATCTCTTTGATTGCGTACTTTGTATAGCAGCGAAACGTTCATCGAGTGTCAACTCATTACCAACATTAACTTCAATCTGAGCAGCTTCCCCGAACACAGTAGACCAATAGCAACCACGTGGTATAGCCTCACCATCACCAATGCCAACAATATCATTCTGATTACCACCACACATTGCTAGAGATAAAGGTTCAATGGTGTGGGCAGCCTCACATGCTTCAGCAAACGAATTTATACTGGACGCTGGATCCAATAAATGTTGCTGTTCAACATCGCCTTCATCATCATCCTCATCACCATTTAATGCTTCAAAGTTATGCTCTAATGAGAGCATAGACTCGAGCGTATGACGCTTCCGTTCTTTGCTATCCGAAAAAGTTCCCGCAGATTGTTTTTCTTTAGTTTCACGTTCAATGGACTCGATCATGGACCGAAAGCGATTCAATTCCATGCGTAAACTTTCAGAAGTATAACGATCAATTGGCGGTGCAGATGCTAATGGTGGTGGTGGCACCTGTATTGGCAATGTTTTGCTAGTGGCGCCACTACTGTTAGAAAGTACCGATGTAGCCGATGTTGACATTGAAGCACTCGCATGAAATGGCTTGGCTAATGGTATTGTTTTTCGTACATTTCTTCCAGCTGCTTCATATTCATCACGTGATATATCACTTTCGGATTTCTCAAAGTAACCAGACTCAACATCTGGTGTACGCAATTCAGCACTTAGCATATGACCATATTCGAGAAGGTCCTGTGCTGAATAAAAACATTCGATTGATTCGCGTACACTGTCACGTAGACTTTCTTCGTCGAGCGGTGTACGTTCATTTAAACACTTGACATCTGGCAATTCATTAGCACAATCATCACCGCTCTCTTCATAAATAGCCGAGGCACTGGCCGATGCTGCACATGCATCAGCATTAGCATCATTTTGAAGGATGTGTTTTCCAAATTCTCCAACTCCCACTCCAATTTCAGATCCTGCTGCTACTGCTGCCGCTGCCTCTGCTGCGATTTTCATGTCATGTTTCGTCAAATGTTCATTAAAAATTGTTGCAGCTTCTATGCGCTTTATGTCTTTTAAATTTTCCTTTGTATTGATGACATCTTGCATTAGATGTGCCGTTTCAGTGATATTATTATCCTCTTCATATTGAACATCATCATTCTCATCGTCCTGAATCTGGACGTAATCCTGATGGCGATGGTCGTGATTCATATTTTTACGTTCGTTCGCGTACATTGACGACGATAGAATGCATTGTGTTGCATGCAACGTTGTAATTGTATCATCGATTTGTTTGTTTGCTTCTATGGCTTCTTCCTCGGAGGCGATTAATTTAGGCTCTCGGGGCTCTTTTAGTACTCGGCTTGTTAACGTTGATGTTTCTTCTTCGTCTTCGTTGTCGTCTAGTCTATTTTTATTGGTACATTTCTTTAGTAGCTGCCGCTTTTGCTCATCATCTTCAACATCATCATCATCATCGCCACCCGCACTATCCAATTCCGATATATTTTCACAACTACTTTCACCGATTTGACAAATTGCCTTCGTTTCATTCTCTTTCTGATTCTGATTCTCATTATCAATCCTATCTTTGTCTTCGTCTTTGTCTTTGTCTCCGTTATCATCCATCTTATTTTCCTTCTGTTTTATAGCATGCACTTCCGGTTCAGACTTTTTCAATTCATCATGCTCTGGCGTTTCTTGTTCTTCATCCTTCTTCTTCTCCTCCTCATCCTCCTCTTCTTCCTCATCGGGCAACGATTCACTTAATTTATCATCGGTTTCCTCATGTTTATCACATTCAATGCGTGTACAGACATCATCCTTATCAAAAGCCACATTTTCAGGAGATTTCAATTCCATTACTAATTCCGTTGTCCCACCAGCATTCTCAGGCTCTTCCTCTGGGGCATATTCAGGCTCTGAAGAGTCATCATCATCACCATTATCACCATCTTCGTCATCGTCTTCATCATCATAGTCATCATCTTCATTATCATGAAATGTTCTATCATCACTACTAGTCAAATCATTAGGTTCACTACTTTTTTCACGTTCTTCGCTATCTGAATCCATTTTTTTCTTCTTCTTCTTCTATGGGAATTACCACTTAAAATGTATCAACAGCAAAAAAAAAAAAAAAAAAAAAAAAATATATAATAATAATATTTTTAATAAAAAACTGCAAAAAAAAAATTATTAGTCTTTTTCCCTTGAAGTTTTCTCGTCAAAAACTCGCGCTCGACTGTTTGATTGACGGCAAATGGTCTACTGCCTTATACTTTCGATTGCAAATAGACCTGCCTGCCGATATTGCAAGTACGTACATACTACCATTGTTGGCTCGAGAACTAAAACCTGGTCTCAAAGAGGTTTCGTTCGTTGGTAATTATATTGTATCTGTTGGTAAAATTGTGGTTTCGTGGGCGTTTTAAATCCCCATCAATAAAAACAATAAATCAATAGAGATTTTAATTTGCAATATGACACAAACTGACAAATATCTTTTTTGCTATGGTAGTTTTACGCATTTTGCTTTCTTTCTCTGAATAAGGTCTATTATAATACATACACACACACACACACACACACACACACACACACGCGCGCGAACACATACACAAACACATTTAGATACTATTGTATATTGTGTATTCGTATATATGGGAAAATCGCACACTCAACTCATATAGTTAACAACTTAATTGCTTAGTTTAATGATGGATATTTTGGCGTAATATATAATTTGTCTTATTAACTTGACTATCTTGCATTGTCATGACTTGACACGACTCGTCTCGTCTCGACTCGACTCGATTCCCCGTGACTTGACCTGAATCTGGTTCTGATTCTTTCTTTTCTTTTCAACTTAGTTTCTTCTCTTTAATTGAATGAAATTGATTTGGAAATTTTATTAGAAGCGCTACTAACCAAATTGTTTCATCCTTTTTACTATTAACGCCTGCACGCGACTGAGTTGCTTGGACTGAGTGAGTTTAGTTCCCGATTTATTTGGTAATCTATGTGTACAATAGTTTCTTTGCCCTTTGGTTATGGTTAAAACACACACACACACACACACACACACACACACACAAAATAAAAACAAAATCAGGAAAAAATTAAATTTGCTTAATTTATTATATTTGTCGCGTCGTTAAGAGAAAACCAATTTGGCATTTGTTTATTTAGTTCTGTCTCTGTCTCTGCTTCTGGTTCGGATTTTGATTGTGATTGTGATTCTGTGCAACTACTAACCTATACATAATACATACCATAATATGTACATACATAGTATATATATATATATATATATATATATATATATATATATATATATAGTACAGTCTGTCGTATTCAAATGTGTTAGGTCTTAGTGACGTTTTGCATTTACATATATATATATATATATATATATATATATATACACATATGCGTTTATATACTCTAAGTATAACACAAAATTTTGTTCTATTTCACCCATCTGTGTACGTCACATCATGCGCTCTAGATCTGCCTGGGTCGTCTGGCGAAATAAATCGTCTACGGTATCTTGGTTTATCTTTTCTTTATTTTATTTTGCTTCATTTTTTTTTTTATTTCTTGGCATTTGTCTACTAACCAATTGACATTGGTTTGTGCCATTCGAATAACAAATATTATGTTTTTGTTTTCCAAATATAAAAATTTTAAACAAATTTTACTAATTCACTAATTCACCCATAGCACATCACATTCCTCGTGTTTCATTCATAATGATTGTCCTGTTTTGCTTTCCATTGCTTGTCTGTCTAATTACGGCAAGGCTGTCCAACCCGACCATGCGGCCCAAGTGATGCCTAAATGCTGCCCAGACGCGCTTGAAGTGACAATAATCTGGTAGATTTTACTGGTTAGCACAACTTTTTCCGAACAATGAGAAGAAATTGCAGGCATACTTTCCAATTTGATAGAAGAATTCGAAAATAGATTACTGGAAAATTTCAGTATTTTTATGACACCTTTTATAGTCGCTGGCAGAAGTACGCAATAGTAGCTGAATAGCTTTCACCAGTATCACATTAATTGGTGAAAGCTTTTTTTGTCGCCAAACATTTTTTTCCTTTCCATCTGCGGTTCAACTCACCATGGATTCTTCCAATGTGGCCAAGAAACCATAAAGATTGGACAGCCCTGATTTAAGGCAAATATGCTTGAGCATTCATTAGTTTCCTTATGTCGATTGGTTTAACATTGAACACCTTCCATTTAGGCTTAAGATCACAGTGTCGAGTAAATAGAGTGATAAGTGTCAATCAACGCCCCCTTGGAATTATGTATATTCACAGATACACAAATCCGAGTAAAGTTTGGTCATATGGCTTACCAACTGCCAGTGCACTGCTCGCGCATTATTTGAGACAAAGCTAAAAGGCAAAGCGCAACAGTGGTGGCAAAGTGTTTGTGTGTGGAATGTAGTATGGAGGTATTTTTATCGCAGCTTGGCAGCGTATTCAATATGAAGCAAAGCAAAACGGTTACGTCGGAAATTTGAAAATTCCACATGGCAAACAATCGGCAATTTCTTCGACTACATCTAGTGGTAGCTACAGAAACTGATAAAAAGAGATTAGCTAAGCGAAAGTTGCAAAGTAATGATATGTATTAGAAGAAAGCCTATCCAAATGTATTTATTACTATATTTTGTAAAATTACATTGCACGAGTCAACACTAAACACTAAAATTATCCTCTCTCGCTCAAACGAATCTAGTGCTACATGCATATTATTAATAATCGCACTGTCTGCACTAGCACACTATAAAATTAACTCGTGTGCTGTTGTGTATCAATGCACTAGTTGAATTCGTAAATAAAGACAGTGTATTGCTGAGTGGTATCATTACACACTGACGACAGTGTATTTCCACGAAAGTGTGTCATACCACAACGCACGATTCGCACCACAATATACATTTGAGTCAATTAGTGTACAAGGCAAAAATACCGAACATGTCTCGGTTTCATGGTGCGAGAGTTACCGCTTCGCTCCACCTCCACCTCCACCTCCACCTGCACAAACCTTGACTATGGACAAAAGTCCAATCGCCTAAAGCGTCCTTCCCTTGAATTGTCGGCAAATGATCGACAAAACATAAGACTACCAACGGCAACAAATGTTGATCTAAAACAAAGAAACTGAAAACGAAACCGACAAATTCCAGATGATGACATAGACAACTAAGATAAAGTAAAAGAAGAAGAAAATACAATACAAAGTTATTTACTAAAGAATGTAATTCCGCTAACATAAGCATTTTTTTACAGCTCAACTGAGCTTAGTTCTAAGATAAATAAAATAAAGTTTTAGTTTAAATTGCCCATCCAAGAATTTCGGTTTTTTTATTTTTTCACCATTAGATCACCATTAGGGTTATTCGTGCAGTGTTGATACTGTGCACACCATTGCTGACTCATTTCCTCTCACTAAAATCACACGCTCAAAACAAGCGGTCACCGATGGTAAGCTACACGCACTTCGCACATCAAATAGGGAAAAAATATACATACACAAATGCGAACAAATAGTATCAAGCCGAGTCATAGTAGACAACACTATATAGTTTTATATACAGTGTCGTAGCCGAAGACACCAGATAACAATGCATTATCAAGTTAGTGTTTTAACGAGTCATACCATAAAACACGACACGTACTACAGCATAAATTCGAGACAATGACTGACTGCATACAAAAACTCACATGACTCGTTATTATACGTTTAAAAAACGCGCATGACTCAGTTACCATGGCGTGCGCAGTATTAGTGCGGACTGTTAGCACTACTTAGTGCTGACTAGTGCATTGCTCTATTTTGTAACAGCGTGACATAGCCTATGTCCGTCAGTACGGACTAATGATTCTAGATAGCTAAAATTAATAAGTAAGAAAACAATCTTAAATCTTAATAATAATGCATTTGGTAAGTAGCTGCAAAGACGACAATACTTAAGAACAATAGGAAAGTAGTATAGCAATGAAGAATTAATTAGAATTAGTTAGTGAAGTTTCTTCAAAACAAAACAAATACTTACAATGGAAAGAATTTCCAGAATCGAATCGGTATAGCATGCATCAAATAGTCAGGCATATGGAGAAGCTCTGAAACAGCCGCAATACAACTCAACATTTAGCCACCGAACATGGATATTCCTCTCATAGCAAACACTCTTGACATTGAAGAAGCAACACCATACTTCTTCATAGTATCACCCACCCACCTCTCTAATCGTCAGGATATTGCTCTCATAGTAAGCGCTCCTAATAATCACTTTGGCATTTAAAAGATCATTGCTCACGGATATCCCTGGCAAATCTTTTGTGCATCTACAATATTAACTTTTAAGACTTCTTAGCATTGCCCACGACATTTACACGTTGTCTTCATTTCCTATCAATCTAAAAAGGGATGCTGTCATATTGATAGTTGGTCTTAACACCAACACATCAACAAAAGCCGCATCTTTTTAGATACATTGGAATATTACCTAACCATCCCATTTCTTGAGACAAACTTATATGCATACGAAGGACCTGGTATTTTTACACATTATCTATAACTCGGACATCATCTGACAATGTTCTTTAACCGTGAAATCGCTTTCTTTATTTCACGAATTTGAAAAGAGTCCAGAATTTATAAATTTTTTTAGTTGACAGTTGAATCAAAGGGCTTAAGATTTCATGTTGTGAACAAAACGACGAGGGTCATTTAATAATTACATATTAAGAATTACGTTGTTTGTAAGAGAGTGGACCAAATATCAAGACACAACAACATTTTATTCATCTGTGGATAAAGTTCATTAATAATGATGAGGATTTTGACCAAAATTTATTAAAAGTTTAATTTTTTAAAGATATACAATACTTTATCTGTGTTATTATTGAATGACCCTCGTATAAAAATAAATTTCCGAAATTTTAGTTGCCTATAGAATTTATAAGTTGAAATCAATCAGTCTAACTTTGTCTAGGCAAGGAGTAACATCACACAAGCAAAAAAAATTGTAAGAAAAAAATATAAAATAAAAACTATTTAAAAAAATACACCAAATCGGTAAAATCGGTAATATAAAAAAATATACCTCATCGGTAAAATCGGTAAAACCAAAAAATAGAAAATAAAAGGACAAAAAACGTTAAAAAAAAAGGAAAACCTATCCAATATTATGACCATTACAACCGTTCTTATCAATGCGATGAAGGTAGCCGGCGTTTTCTTGTCCTTCGCATTGGTTTTCAGGAAGCAACTACTAGCTGAGGAGAAGAACGTGCCGGAGACCATCGAGAACCTAGACGAAGAGCAAACAAAAAAAAAGAAAACTGAGAAGCCAAAGAAGGAGGAAAAGGAGGAGGAAAAGGAGGAGGAAAAGGAGGAGGAAAAGGAGGAAGAAAAGGAGGAAGAAAAGGAGGAAGAGAAGGAAAAGAAACCAGAACCTTCACAAAATTGGCGTAAGTGGAAAACTTTTAATACAATATTATTAAATTTTTTATGCAATTCATATTCCTTTGCAGTTCCCACTCGGTTTACTCGATACTTTGGAAACGCATCGCGTTAAAATGATTTGAGTAACATTCAATTTTTGTACTTTTATATTTTTTTACACTTTTTTACGTCAAAATTTGAAGTTTACGCTAATACTTATAATCAAAATCCCAATGTAATCCAGTTTAATGTATAAAACATATGCAAAAGAAGTGATAGTGGTGCAGTGTGTAAGTATATTTATTTTGTATACAAAATCTATCTAAATCCTGCGATAGGTGACATTTTATTTACTCCCACTCCCCTGCTACCTCCCATGACCAGTAGATGAAATTATTCCTCATTCACAATACATATTTGCTTTCGCTAGTTACATGTTTTTTGATATGTTGAAACTTCTTAAATGTCTAATAAAACTGTTTTAATTCATACGATTAAGGTAGCCGGCATGTTCTTGTCTTCTGCCCTGGTTTCTGGAAAACAACCCTTGCTGAGGATGAGAGCAAATCGGAACTAGTAGAGAACTTTGATGCAAAACAAAAAAAAAAAAAAAAAAGAAACAACAGAAGCCAGAGAAGAAACATGTACCTCCACAAAATTGGCGTGAGTGAAAAACTTTTAATGCAATATTATTACATTTTTTTATGCAATTAATTTCCCTTTGCAGTCCCCACGCGATTTGTTCGATACTTTGGATATGCCAATCATTTTTTTGTAATTTTTTACCTTTTTCACTTTTATACGCCAAAATTTGAAGTCAGTCTACGTTTATGCTATCAAAATCCTCAATAAAATCTAACTTCATGTACTACTATAAACATATGTAAAAGGAGAAATGGTGGTTGGAGTTAGTAAATATATTTTTTTTTTATATGAAACCAATCTGCGATTATTTATTTTTTGACTACCATGTGGAAGTTGTAATACTTTTCATGCACCTTTTATATCTTCTGATTATTGTTCTAAGTTGATGTTTTATATGGGCGGTAAGGGGGAGGGGTTTCTAGTAATCCGAGGGTCTTGGCATTTAGATAGATGGTGGATATGGGTCAGATACCTATAGTATCCAAATTTCAGTTACAAAAAAAAAAAAAAAGGTTTAGTATTAAGATAATGAATTTGAATCTGAGTTTTTATGGGAGCTACTCTTCCTTGTAGACTGAGGATCTTCTTATATGTTTGATGGATATGGGCCAGATACTTATAGTGTCCAAATTTTAAATTGATAGTACCAAAAACAAAAAAGTTTTTCTAATAAGAACATGAATTTGGAAATGGGTTTGTATGTATTGCGTATGGTAAAATGAAAGATGTGTGCAAAAATTTTAGCTCTCCAGCTCAAAAATTGAAGAACTGGTTTGCATACATACAGACGACGGGCATAGCTAGATCAACTCGTCGCGCTAATCAAGAATATATATACTTTATGGGGGCCTCCGACCGATCTAATCTTATCCGATTCAGTTCAAATAACAACAACATTTCCACTGAGGATGTTTGGCATAATATTACTTCCACAAGCATTTGATGAATTCCAGATGTATTTCTCTTCAATACATACAATACAAAAATAGTATGAGAATTATTAAACCGATAATTCTTTTAATATTTTTGACAGTTGTCAAATTCAATAGTTTTGTAAAGTGTATAAAGATTTATGTATGTGTTATGAGCTTAATATTTTGATGATATTTTGTTGGTGATTATTTGGTCGACTATATCTTTCCGAAATCAATAAGAAAATGTTAGTCACTTAAAAATTACAGTCAATTACTGTAACAAGCTGTCTTTAAATTAAATTATATTATACTCATTTGATATATCAAAGGAAGATTGGTTAAGAAATAATGGGAAAACAGCGGCTTGTCTATCTTTCTATGTACAATATTATTTTCACACTTAGTTTCCCACGCAAATGACAAGACTTCAGTTATTGCATGTTTAAAAATGCGTGAGAAATAAGGAATGTACTGAATAAAAAATTAAAATTGCATTGCTATGAACACATTTCTCTAGTCATATTAATTTCTCTACTTAAAATTGTTGCAAATGAATTGCAAATCATTGCAATCACGCATCAAGGCGCATTATATAAATAATGCATAGAGCCATGCATTGTAGACTACACTATTAGAAGGTATTGTATGTAGAAGACTACACTATTAGTAGTCTTCTACATACAATACCATACTGGGTGGCATAATTATTCTACTTATAATTTCAACTTTGACTGACCACTATGTAGTAAATGTAAGACATATCAATCCAATTTTTCTCTTTTAATAATATTTTTAATCATTTTTAATAGTCACAAAAGTATTTTTCATTACATATTTCAATTATAAAAAAAGGGCATTATAATTTATATGCTATGATTTATTATTTTATTTTATTATTTATTATGGGAAGGCTGGCTAATCCCCACAAATACAAATCAAGTGATTTTAAAGTCATCAAAGCTTTAAAGACACCAAAGTTAGTTTTTATTTCTTCTGCCCTTATTCGAATATAAATTTATTTTCGCCTAGATACCCAGGCATACGTTGTCTTGCCTCTGTTTCCCAAATAATTAATTGATACGAATTGTCTGATCTGATGAGATGAGTTTGTCAACGGCGACTTTTGATTGATTTTAAAATATTTCTCCTTTCGGATTTTTTGAATTTTTTTTTTTTTTTTTTCCTTAAACATTCACATGAATCACTCAGTCTATTGATGAAAACCGTATGAAAATCCGTTCGGTAGTTTTTGATTTTATCGCGTTCAGACAGACGCGGGGAATTTTGTTTTATAAAATGCCTCGTAAAATGTAAATAAGGTACCCTATAGCGAAACCCCCTCTAAAATGAACTGATTAACAAGTCTCAACACCTTCGCTTAAGATAAATGCGAATACACTCACCTACCGAAGACTTCTCTATAGCGAAGTGATTACCCGGTTCCAAAAAGAGTTTGATTGCATTATAAAAACCATCTAAACTTAAATGAGACCACGAATTCAATTTAGTTCTCAGAATATTAAACTGAATTTTGACTAAAACCATTTTTTGTTTTTTTTTTTTTTTGTTTTGTAAATGTCTAAAACTAGTCAGAACTAGATGCAGATAATGTTTTCATAGCCTTACCAACCACCACTCCCCCACCCAAAATATTAAATTTATTAAATTCTTATTTTGAATTACAATTTCTTTTTGCAGATTTTGATCTATCGTATATATATGTACATTCTATATGTAAACTGCAATGAAATTTTGTTTAAATTTTCGATGAAGACCGGTTAAAATCAGATTCAGAATATATTCTATGTACAAATACGACATACAATCATAGTAAGTATATAATAATTAATAGGATAAATTATGTTTACATACAATAATAATACTAAGTATAGTATGAAATGTTGAAAATTAATTGCTTACCTTGCTTTTTCACTGGCATTTTTATATAGTATCTTATTATTGTTCCGTTCTTTATATTGCTGTTGTTTTGTGTATCTTCCGATATTATTTTATTTATTTTTTTTAGTTTAGTTTTTTGGTCTCTTTTTGTTCAGTTTTTTTTTTTTTTTTTGGTTGCCACAAATAACAAAATACACATAGACAGGCGAAAAAGTACAATGACAACGCCAACGATTGATGACAATAATAATAATGACGATGAAAATAAGTATCTCAAAGATACAAATTTTTGTATTATGTACAGAGATACAAATACAGTTTTTTATACATATATATATTTACATACATATATAAGTAGTATGATGTAGATACAATTACGTCGTTAATCGTTTTTTGTATTCAGCACAATCGAAGCTAAAGAAAATGTCTCTTCTTCTCTCTCTCTACTGTTTTAGTTTTGGTTTTGTTTTTGTTTAAATTAACTAATTTATTATTTTGTTTATTTTGTTTTATTAATATTTATTAAATTAATATTATTATATTTAATCAATTTAAATTTAATTTTAATATTTGCGCTCAGTTTTATGGCAGTTTTCGTTACTTCTTTGGGGAGGGGAAGGAAGTGAGGAGAGTGAGTATTCTTCGTTCAATTAATTAAACTACAGTCAATCAATCCTCCACTTGCTTCCTTTAATGTTATATGTACTTATAATTTTCGTTTATTATTTTATTTTTATTGTTTCCTTTCGTTTCCTTATACACTATAATGTATTTGCATGAGTGTTTCCGTGTTCGTGATCTATGAAAATGATCTCTGATCCGCTGGCGATGTGCATTATTTTTATTTTATATTATTTTATTTTATTTTATTTAATTATTATTGTTATATTTTTTTTATTAATTTATTAATTAAATTTAATATTAGACAACAACAAATCTCAGCTGAAATATAAAGAAAAAAAAATTTTAATTAACATTACTCTTTTTTGTTTAATTTATAAATTTTATACTTAGACTATGACTAGGCATCAACATATTCTTGTAATGATGTTGTTGTAGAACTCACAAAGTATTAAATGATTAGTGATAATGAGTTAAGAAGAATTGATTGTATCATGTCCATGGTTCAATTAGTATTTGTGCATCATCTATTGCTAAGCAAATTAGACCTTTAGTGTTTGAGCAGTTACAGATTATTTATCATAATCCGAATACTCCTTGCTTACTAGATAAGATAGACTCCATAAAAAACTAAAACAAACTCAATTTTCAAACTGCATATATACTACTATTTCTTCAATCTCAATTAATTTATCTATGTACCATAGTTTTTATGTTTTATACAATGGAAACTTGATGTAAATGTGATGTGTAATGATAATTAATACAATACTAAGTTCATATTCACAATTTGAATTGGATCAATCGAATGATTTGAATATAATCATTGTGATGTCAATTGAAGTAAGGAAAATGTGTTTATTCATTACGACGTCTATTGGTCTGTTGATGAGGAGCCCTGACTGATGTGTTTGTGTTCTTGTGTTTATAGACAAACTGAAAATCTTTTCAATTGAAATCAATTAATCTCCTCATTGTATGAATAATATTTCCACATCTTAAGTAAATGTACAGAACAAAAATGAACAGTAACAGTTTAAGAGGAAAAATATGGAGAAAAACTTTGTAATTTCTGTAAAAAAAAATCAAGACCATGTTACAAATGTGACCAACTGTGACAAAGAAAAAAAAAGAAAACGAAGACATTTTAAGGGTGGATGACCCCTCATTGTTAAATATTTTAAAAAGTTTAAATCACATTTTTTTAATGAACTTCAATCCTGAATCAAACTCTTTTAATTTCTTCGATGTTGCTGCTGCTCCTCCTGATATCATATTGATTTTTTTTTATTGATTTTTGTTTTGGTTTTTGGTTGGTTCCACAAGGAATATGTCAAAATAAACTATGGCATATTAACTGGCCTAAAATAACCTAATCCAATCTAATCTATAATGTATTTGAATGCAAAAATGCATTCGTCAAATTGGAATGTTTTAATGATGATGCTATAAAAATCAAGATCCCCAAACAATCGATCACATATGTGTAGTATAAATAATAAATAAATGTTGGTGTGAAGAATGTTTCAAATTTGTTGGTGGAATCAAAGTTAAACATTTTTCTTGATTGTTTGTTTTGTTTTCGTTTGCTTTATGAACTCTTCATGGCAATAAATTGAACAAGAATATTTCATGTTAATTTTCTTTCTTATCTTTTTAATTTTTTTATTTGTGGTTTTTTTTTTTTTTTTTTTTGTTTGTTTTATTTTGTTTATTTTCGCAATAATTTTTTTAACTTTTGGCATAGTTTTTTGTTTTTGTTATTATATATTTTGTTCTTGGTTTGTTTTGAAAGAACTTTTCACAACACAAATGAAATTTTTCAACGTTTTTCATTAATTTTCAATTCTCAATTTTTTTTTTTTCTAAATAAATATTTATTTTTCTGAATTTTTGTCGCGAATCTGTGTGAGACGACGGAGACGTGTTTATGTGTTTGTGCGTGTGTGCTAAATATTTTCATAAATTTACACAATAATTTGTTTATTATAATGTTTTTGTTTTTTTTTTTTGCTTTATTATTTATAATTTTTTGCTGCTTTTGCATCATTTTCCTCAACAACAAAAACTATTTTTATAAATTAAAATTTTTTTGCTGTTAAATTTTAATTTTAGTTTAATTCTTTTCTTTTCGTTGTTGATTGTTTTTTTTTTCAAAAAGGTTAAATAATAATATTTTTATTTTTTTATATACTATGTACATACTATTATTATTATCTTTTGCCAAAATATTTTTTAATTTAATTTCAAAATAAATTAGACGGACAACAAAATAAGTTTTATTATGTATTATGATTTATTTTGAAATTTCACATTTTTCACTCTTTGATTTTTTGTTGATTCTGATTCTTTTGGTTGTTGTCTGCATAAGTTTACAGCTGATTGATGACCCCTTGAATAATGAACTGTACTTAGACAAAATATGCATAAGTATAAGATATTCTTAATTTGCTATCGTCTTGACTGCTAAAAGCGCAGGGTGCCACGCAGTACCGGTTTTAGCACAACCAATGGCTAGGTTGAGATTTCTACGGCGCCCTCTGTCTGCCATACAAACCCATAAGAAAAAAAGACAAGGGATAAAAGGAAATAACCACTTCTTAAAAAAACAAAAAAAAAATTGGTGAGTCATTGCACTCAAACAGTTGGTGATTCGCACTATCAAAACTAATAAAATTTTACTTTTCTAGTCTTTTTATCGGCGAACTCTTTCATTGAGACGCCTAAGTCAATTTGACAAATTTCTTAAGTTAGTCAATCTAGATTGAGATATTGTCCATCGCAGAAAGGTTTCTATCAGCTTAAGCTTAGAAAAACTCCTTTCCCCACTAGCAACGCAATGCTATCCATACGTTTTGATATAGTTCTTGTAAATTGTGATCAAAGATAAAAATTAAAAATAAAGATCATGCAAAAAAGATTTCAGACTTACAACCATCAATATCTAATTTAGATTCTATAGTTAATTTCAATTGGATATCACCACAGAATGTGAGAAGGTCTGGTTTTTCCGCATTCTTTTTTACATTGTGCAAAAAAGACCAAGATTCCGAGTATTTATTTATTTAACTGTTGAAATCTTTCAAATTTCTTTTTTCTGGAAAAATTATTCGCTGATCGCGGGCAGTTTCATCAGCTTGAATACGTCAAAGTCTTGTGGTGGCTTTAAACACCGGTTCGATTTCCAGTTCTTCAGCCAACTCCTTCGAAGTGAAATGGCCTATAATTCTATATTCTTCCCAGAAAACGATGCATTTTTGCAACATTTTTGTGCATTTGCCGTAATCCATGTCTATTGATTGTAGAGATTTACTGACGACATTATTTTGGAAAAGTATGTCATACGAAACAACCAGTAAAAAATATATCGGAGAGTAACCTCATATGTTTCAATAGTCAAAGTAATTAAAGAGTCATGAATGGCACTAATTTCATAACAGACTGCTTTAACACTGCTTATTCTTGTTTCCCAATGTGTTTAGGTCCAGAATTCTACCGACTTTGAACCCCATATATATTCGCCCCTGACCCCTACAATTGTTCAATGCAAGCATGTTAGTAAGTAGGACTCGCTCAATTAGCGAGCGAACATAAAAAGCGGTCGCCCAGTCGCGCCCAACCCTAACTCCGACTATGGTGCTATCGCCCATTGTGGTCGCACTTTTATCTTGTGGTGTTTCATTTAAATTGCTTTAACACATCATTAAATGAAAGAATTAAGAAAGAAGAAAAGAAATTAAATCAAATCAAATTAAATTAAATAAATTTAATATGAAGAAATGTTTCATTTGCGACACAATGAAAATGTTTAACACAAAGACGAAGACATATGCATATGAAGGCATATAAGATAATAATAATATGTATAATATGATAAACATTTTAAAAAGCAGGGGATATGATAGAAAGAGTATAGAGAATAGTCCAAACTAACCTTATATCTTCTCATCTCATCCTCCAATCATTAAACTTATTATTGCAATTTGTTTTGTGGTTCTAACACATAACCACTACTAACCCTAAGTTTACTTTCCCAACTTTTAACTAGTTTTCCCATGTCAAATCCTTTTTCTATTCTTGTGTTTCTATGTTTTTTAATTTATTTATCATTAGGTTTAGTTTGACTTGGTTTGGTTACTAACAGAACTCAACAGAACTGAACAGAACAGAGATAGTGATGCCGCCTCTCATTTCACACCTCAGTAGTTTTTTTTTATTTATGCAACAATGAACAGAGACGACGACGCCACAACCATTAGTTCTCATGTTCCGTGACTCGATGATATCGCACTTGATGTGGTGAATGTGGTAAGAGTAGAAATACCACACCAAATGACAAATAGTCATCAGAGAAATACAGAGAAAGGAAATAATAAAACAAAAAATAAAATAAAATGCAAAAAAAAAACAAATAAAATAAATAAATAATGAGAATAGGACAGAGGAATTACATTAACTTAAATTTCAACATTCAAAGTTTATCTTTTGGGCAAATGGAAATGGAATGGAAAGGAAACATTAAGAAAAAGTTACAAAATAAAAAGTTTTCACATACAAAACCTATTTTTTCTATTATATTATGGGTATATTTTTATGATTGCATGATGTATTAATCCGATGGGTCCAATTTTTCAATCTATTGCACAATTATTTTGTCAGGACTGATGGTATGTGCAATGGGAGGGGGCATTGCTTTCTAAAAAGTTTTTTCTCTGTATTATTACTTAATAAATAATGATAAAGATTACCTGTGCGGCACTTTCAAGGGAATGGCAATCACAAGAAAATCACAAATCGAATATTTTTTGCAAGGGAGAAAGAAAATTGAGTAGAGAGACCACCAGGTCAGTGGCATAAGTTATAGGGTCCGAATGATCATTTCAAATGGATTTGATACTCTGATTTAAACATACACGTCAATCTCTTTCAGTAATCGAGAAACCCTGGTAGCTTAAGGGTTTAAGAATTTCCTAGATCCACAATTAATAAATGATTACTCTTCATAGCGTCAAACATTTCCCTATTTCCCCATATACTCTATAAATTTATGGAGAAGTCTGTCACTGATGAACAATTCTAGCTAAATTACAAACATCACGACAAAGCAATAATACCCATTAATTTACAGAAAGTATAATTTATTTGGCATCTGAACTATTTATTTTGTAATATGTACCTACAACTGACAACAACAACAACAAGAATAATAATGAAAATAACAACGACGTCAGTAATCAGTAGTTGGGGTCTGTCGACAAGGAATAGCAACCAGAGGCAGGCAGGCGGCTGGCAGACAGGCAGGCAATCATTTAGAGAGACATGCATATAGTATGCTAAATCATGTGTATGTATCTGTTAATGAGTTAATGTATCTGTGTGTGTGTGTATAATGAAAATGTTTGAATTACCGAAAAAAAAAACTTTCTATTTTGATTTCCGTCATAAAATGACAACGAAAAACAAACGAGAACAAGAAAAATTCATTAACTTTCTTTGCTACCAATGAAAATTATATGCCACTGAACATGAATAAACAAAGGAAGAAGAGAATATAATATAGAATAGTATAAAATGTGTATAATCCAAAATCCATTCATTGTGTTGTTTTTGTTGAAACTTTTTTTTTAGAGAAGATCTTAATGTTTTCGCTTAAGAAACGAAAAGTTTTCAATAAAAAAAAAAAAAAATACATATAAGATGATTGTTTTTATCTGCTGATAAGTAGTATCATTATGATATACTAAATGTCCCCGGCAAAATTTTATCTAAATCAGTTTTGCACGGGGATGACAGATAGAATGATATTTATTTTATTTTGTGGTGATGCACAATTCAAAACTAGATGTTTAACAAAGACTACTTGATTGATTTCAAAATATGTACATATGTCATCTCTAAGCATAATAGAAATTGAGCAAGTTGCGAAAATCGAGATTGTTGCAAAAACTGAGTTTAAATTTTGAGATGGTCATAATACTGTTTAAATGCCCTTTCTAAACATTTGAATTTAAATAAAAGATTTTCAAAACAATAATTTTGTTTTATTTAATTTATCTTAAAAAACTTTGATGATATTTTGGAATGCGTTTTCTTGTAATTTACATGAATTTTTAAAATTTCTGTTGCTGGAAGAAAACATAGAAGGTAAAAAACCAAAAACAGACAAAAAAAAAAGTAATAAAAATGACTTTTCCAATGAAAGTTGCGTGAACTGAGGCTATTTTTTTTTTTTTGCAAATTGCGTGAACAGAGTCTGACATTCTAATAATTGAAGTGTTGCGTGTATCGACGGTTGCTTTAAGTGAGGGGACACAGTATATGCAAAACTTGATCCACCAATTTCGATCAATTCTGTTGGTCGATTTTGATGAAATAAATGCTATATGTTACACACAATAAAGCTTGTTATCATTCAGTAATTCGATATTGAATTCAATGAGTGACTTTTATGTGATGCGCGCACAAACACTTTCACTCTACGATATAATAAAATCGTGTATGATGTATAGAATATAGAATATGTATATAGATAGATGAATTTCGTTCGATTGATTCAGTTTTCGAATACCTAAATACATAACTGAGTTTAGAGCATTTACTTGTATTTTCAATAATCCATGGATAAATTGTAGCGCTCAAAAGAGGCAACTCAAAAAATGAGTGAGTTTTCATAGAAACCATTAGATTCAGATGCTGCTGCTATATTATGATCTCCGATATCGACTTTAAAATACAGGATATTATATTAGCGTTCCCGACCCTCCTTCCCCAGTTTCTTTCTTAACATCACTATATTCTCTCTGTTACACTTTCGAGTATGAACAAAAAACACAGTTTGAGTTGTTTGAGATAAAATTAAAGGTGATTCATATTTTAGTTAATTTTTGAAGGGTTGGGATTATTTCAATATCCCAGATCTCGGTAACACATATCGGGAGCAAAACTATCCTATGTTCAAGCCGGGAACCAACCATACACATTCATGAAATATCAATGCAATCAAATGAACGATATGGCAGCGCATCACATAAGAACAATTTAAAATACTAATTTTTATATATACATAAGATAAGATTACATATTAGGAATATTGAACGCATGATATATGTATTATGAATTTTATATTTTTTTTTTATAGAAACCAATTAAGTTTCTATATTTTTTATATGATCTCTAATATAATCGACTATATTACAACAAATCAAACATCATGACAGATTGATAATACCCTACATATTGTATTGTATTGTATTGTATTTACACAATAAATGTGCAAAAGATATAGAAATAAAATAAATGCTTGTTAGATACTCGCCGTAGTCACCATCATCAATAGGTTAAAATAAAACAATATATTTACAAGAGGCAAGGAAAGGAAAGGAAGGAGAAATGATCAAGAACGAGAACGAGAATAACAATTACAATGCCACTGATAATGACTTAGTTCATAGATACATGTACTATTATTAAAAGGATATTTATGAAAAGAAAATATGTAATTATAGATTAAAACATTTAATAATAAATTAGAATCAAAGTTATTATTATTTATTATTTTTAGTAAGAGAAGAAAATTTAAAAATAAATACATGATACAATACAATAATTAATAATAAATGAAAGACAGACACACACACACGCATACGCACACACATGTTCATAGAGAAAAGTTTTCTCTCAAAAATTTATACTATAAAGCCAAAGGACTATAAAAGGACTTTCGTTATTGTGTGTCATCACCGTCAAGAGTTCAATAAACTTAGGGGGCGCAGTAAATGTATGTGACTTTTTTTAATTACTGCAAACGAACGAACGAACGCAAAAATAAACGAACGAACAAACAAAGTAAGCAGCAGCAACAACAACAACAACAACAACAAATATAATAAGAAAATAGAAGAAGAAGATACTTCGATTTTCTTTTTTATTGTTTTGCTTCAATATTTCATTTTTATTTATTTTTTTTTTTTTTATTTTTAACATTTTGTGTTTTGTTGTTCTATGTATGTAGTACGTTGTTTAATGTTTCAGGCAATTTCATACCAGCATCACCATCACCATCACCACCACAATCATACATGACGTATGATCGATATTTAGACAAAAAAAAATTACATAAAGCAACAAGAAAATAGGAAGAAAAAAAAAAGGACGACAAAAGGACACAAAACAAAATTGAATGTTGTGTAACGCACAAACACACACACATACACATAGCCACAGACTTGTTCTGTTTTCCGAGAAATACATACATGAAATTAATGCCAAGTTTAATTGGAATCCATTTAGATTTTTTTTTTTGTTTCGAGCAAATTAGAAAAGTAAATTTAACTTTCAAGCGGAAGTGCAAAGGTCAAACACACACGTAGGCTTACTACTTTTCAAAAACTTAGTGGGTGTTTGTCAATGGCATCTTTAAATGCCAATCGAATCGTTTTACTAAGTACTAAGTATTTTGTTAAACGACCAAACACCAAACACCAAAACACCAAAGACCTTTGTGAACAGATTTCATGAACTGTGACTATATAGTATAGTATAGTAGTACTGACCTTGGTTAAACATAAAATGAAAATTACAACATCAACGGCAACAGCAACAACAACAACAAAAAGCAGAAGAGAAGTAGAATAAAATCACACAGAAATATCACACACACGTGTTTATCTTTAGTCAAATGAGAATGTCACATGACAGTGGTGGCGATGGAGGTGGCGATGGCGATGGCTACGGGGTACAAAGCCTTTTGATGACTACCGCCACGGGCGGTAAAATTAATTGAGACCCCATTGGTTCAGAAAAAATGTATGAATGATTATTACTTTAAACTGGTAGGTGGTGAACTCACAGAAAAGGAGCCTTGAAGTTCGTCAAAATTGAATTGAATTTGAACAAAAGCTCAAAGAAAAATTAATTAGAAACAAGAAAAATACACATAAGAATACCAACGAACCCCTAGTACCTTCCTTCCTCATAGGGCTAGCTAAGAACTCAGTATCAGTTTCTTATGCTGAGAACATTGATGATTTATGAAAAAAGTATTTACATATTACTAATACATACTATATACGATAAGTTATCATTCAGAAGATTTTCGTAGGACTTTTAATTAAGGTATTTGTTAGTATAATAAAACCAAGAGTCACAGTGACGAAAACGAAACTAGTTGCCGCTCTTTTCTAATCAAATCCAAAATAATCTTCTTTAAACTTAATATAAAACAAAATATTCTGAGCATTTTTTACCAAGATATTTGAAGAGAGACCATGATCTTGTTTATAAATTCATTATAAAAAAGTTTTCGACAATTCTTGGCCGCCTCTGAACTTGAAGTACCGGCCCCCTTAATCCGCTAGAATGTGTCATTTAACACACATATGAATATGTTGGATGTGATTGCGTGTGATCAGTGAAATGAAGTGGTGGAGGAGATATAGAGTCGGGTCGAGTGGAGTGGAGTAGAGTCGTGGAATGGATCGGATTGGATCATTATAAAAGGGATTATCAAAATTTTTACTATAATGTATTTTTTTTTCTTAGTTGCCCCCAATTTTACTTGTTATACGTATTTCACTGACCTTGACACATGTTTCTTGTTTGTGGATTAAGGCAACTGACTACCACCACCACCAACAACAACTAAAATCACTAGGTCTCGGGCGTCATTATCGCGCCAGTTTCAGTGTCTTTTTGTTCTTTATTTTTTTTTAATTTGTTGGCATTAAAAGTCAAAATCGTCGTCGGTGGTTATTGTTGTTCTTGCTGTTGTCTACTATGACGTAGACATTGGACATTGAAAAGCATTTTATAGATGACATTTGTCAGTTTCAGGTTTTTATGCTCTTCACGCAGTATTATAAGTTTGTCATGAAATTTGTAACACACGGAAGGAGATATCGGAGACCACATAAAGTATAAATGTACATACATACATTCTATATATTCTTGATCAGCGTAGTACCTCAATTTTTTTAGACAGAGAACAGAAATTTGTAGTCATACGGAGTTCATTTGCCGGAATCAGCCGAATCGGACCACTAGAAGGGGTACCTCTCATACAAACCCAGATCCAAATTCATATTCTTATTAGAAAAACTTTTTTGTTTTGTGTACTAACGACTTGAAATTTTGACACTATGTGGCACCAACCATGTAAATTTCAAGACCCTCGAACCACTAGGAGTGGGGTGAAGAGTCTTACAACTTCGGCATAGCCAAAGTTAATCCTCTTTTTACTGGTTTTGTTTTGTTTTTGGGTGTAAAATCAAACCACTTAAGAAAAGAAAATAAGGGAAGGTGGTAAAGAAATAATTAATAATTAAAAATCAAAACTACAAACACACACAAATGCAAACATATGTACATACATATGTATATAGTAGCTATATATGTATATGTATATAGACAAATATTTCATTGGAAATGATTTTTGTTGGCGGATGGCAAGAGTGGCAATTGGTTTTGGTCAGGCATTTGTATATTGTGGTTTCTCTCTACACCATTTATATATCTAATGTTTTATATTTCTTATTATATGGGAAAAGAAAAATGTGCATTTCATATATGGATATGTTGCTATTAATTATTTAATCATTATGTACACACACACACACACACACACACACATATATACACACACACACACGCAACATACATAATTATTTCTTTCATTTGATTTAATACCATCGAACCTGGACCACATCACATTACAATACACTAGAACAGACCAGACCAGACCAGACCCAAAACCAATCCAACTAAATCAGACGAAACCCAAACATAACATACATATGTACATATATACATACATATAATAGAATAGTACAGAACAGAATAGATGAATATTAGGACAGACCAGACCAGACCTGACTAGACCAGACCAGACGTCACAATTATTAGTTAGTTCACTATAATTTTGTGTAAGTACTTCTCTGTCATATTTAGTAGAATAAACAAAACACTGACCACATTCATTTATCTGTCTGATTGTCTGACTGTCAGAGAACAGACATATACTTGTCGTATAAATATACCTATATATAACATATAGTACATACATATATTATATCCTCAATATTTAAACATATTGTGTGGTGTATTGGTGTCTGGTATGGTGTTTGTTGCTCTTATTTATAGATCCCAATATAATAGGTATAGGCACTGTAGCAGCTTCTAGAGGATGGTGATAATGATGATGGTGTTCGTTATGTTGGCAACGATACCAACCAATGTTAAGAGATGATGGATGAATGGTCGGCTGGTTGGCTGGATGAATGAATGTAAATCAACTGAAGGAAGGGAGAGTTTCATAACAGAAAGACACAATTTACAAAATTTATATACATATATTTAATAGGACAACGAAGCAGAATGGTTAAAGGACAGTGGAGGAAAACCTGATGTGTCCTGATATGTCCACCAAAAGAGCATCTTTTGTGTCACTCCATTCCACTCCAATCATTCTTTCATTCATTAATATACATAGTTATGATACAATTGTTGTTGTTATTATTGTTTTTCCGTGGCACATGTTCACACACTCACACATATGCACACAAACACACACACATTTAGATTTTGTGTTACTTAAAATTCTTATTACAAAATTCTTATTATTATTTTTGTTGGTTGTTGTTGTTGTTGCAGTTTTTGTCACTTGAGAAGATTCACACAAAAAGAAATATAAAAAAAAAAAAAAAGTAGGAAAAAATATTTGCACTTTTCCTTATTTTTAGTTGCTTGTACAAAATTTTTAAGCTAAATTCTTTATTTCTTCCATTATTTCTTAATTTCTTTCATTCTATGTATATTTCTTTTTTCGATTCATTCTTCATTTCATTCATTCTTATTTATTATTATTATGTATTTATATTTGTTTTTGTATTTTTTAATAAATTCTTAATAATAATTTTCCGCACACGATTTTCATTTGCTTGCCGTTCATCGTTTGCTCGTTTCATTTATTCATTTCATTTCATTTTCTTTTCTTTTTTTGTTGGTGTTGGTTTTTCTTTCTATTTTTTTTTTTTTTTTTTGTTCTTCTTTTGTTGGTTGCTTTCTTTATATTATTTTCCGCACATGCTGCTTTTGCTACTGCTGCTGCTGCGTACTCAAATCATCTCCATTTCCGTTCGTGTATCCCGACCGATTTCATCAACAACATCCCTTAAATCAAATGTGTTCTGTTCTATTCTATATTGCTTTGTGAGGCAAGCAAAGAGAGCAATCAATGGAAAGGCAAAGAGCGAGAGCAGTCGCGTGCTTTTTAGAGAAAAAGTTTGTTGCTGCGAGAGAAGCAGCAACATCAGCAGGAAAGCACAAGCGAGCAAAAGGAACGAGGAACCTTTTTGAGCGGAACGCACGCTCTTATTGTTATTGTTGTTGTTTCCTTTTGCATTCACCATATTAACATTCACTCATATTTTATTCTCATGCTCATTGCCCTGTCCTGTTGTGTGTCCTGTCATGTTAAACGCGTGCAACTTTGTGAAAGGTAAATGAGTGGGTGAGTTGGTGAGAGAGTGGGTGGTCTTGGGGGCCGAGTTGGTTTTGGTTTGCTTTGCTTTGCTTTTGGTTGCCTTTTATGCTCATCTCTCTTCACTCTTTTTTATTTTTTGTTGTTTGTTTCATTTTATATTGTGTCGATTTCCTTTCGTCCTTTTAACACACATACACGCACAAACACTCATAAGTTGTAATAGTAAAAAAATGTGTGTATATTTTTAAAACAAAAAAAAAAAAAAAAAACAAAAAATAACATATACATATACTTATTAATATTTTTTATCAAGGTGAAGTGTTGAGTTGATCTTGGCTTTCATACATTCAATTTAAACGAGGCATGATTATTATTATGATGATGATGACCCAACTAACAGCAAAATACTATTGCAGAATAAACTTTTATTTATTTTCTATATATTATTAATTTTAAATTGTTTTATTTTTCTTTCACAGCACGATAAATGGGTTCTATATTAATACACTATTAAAAACATAAAGCCGACAAAGGGCATACCCGGCTGGTAGCGCGTTGCTAACGAGCGTACGAGTGCGGGTGTTCCCTTGAAAAGTAGCGTGTATCAACGGGAAGTAGCGTGCACCCTTGGCAGCAGTGGCGATTTAGAGCTGCGACAATGGCGATTGTGTTTTTTGTAATTTGAAATTACAATCGACAGTGTTGATGTTGAAAATAGCACCCCGAACCTATATGCAGTTGGCAGCAATGGCAACCACCGCGATTTTGTAGCGCCATCTTCCGTCTTACATATGAAAAGTAGCGTGTACCACCGGGCAGTAGCGTGAACCCTTAGGAAAAGTGATGATTTAGTGCTGAGACAATGTGCGATTGTGGTTTTTTTGTTATTGAAATTACAATCGACAGTGTTGGTGTTCAAAACAGCACCTCAAGCCTATAAGCAGTTGGCAACACTGAGAGCCACCACGAATTTGCAGCGCCATCTACCTTATTACATATGATTGTATTTCATGAATTTGCATATCCAAATTTCAAGTCTTTATATAAATTTCAGTGTACCACATAATTTAATTATATTTTATAAATAAAAAACACGAAACAAAATTTTGTCTACACAATTTATTTAATAAGACTTAAAGCATGAAAAATGCTCCCAGGTTGCAATAAATGTGTCTAAAAAGTGCTGCCAGGTTGCAAATGTGCAATGTTTCAGTGTTAAAAATGTAAGCATGTTTTTTTTTTTTTTTGTTTAGTATTGCTCAATAACACAAAAAATCTTCCATTTCGTCAACGCTCCCAGCGGCATCCACAACGTGAGTAGCTAAAGCCTCTTAATAAAATTTATTAAAATTAGATTATTATGTTTTTAAAAACTGGAAAATTAATCATATATTGTTATAATAAAATGCAAAATATAGAAAATATTTCTGCTGATGGTTTTTTACCCATTTAATTCCAATTGCAATTCATCAATTTTTATTATAAGCCACGTGTGTATATATATTTCTTTTTCTCCAGTTTATGAGGCATTTTGAGGTTATAATTGTATTCGGCATTTCATTTTACATTCATATTTTATTTTGGTTTTGCTGCAGGTCTCGTAACTCTTAAACGTTAAAATGTCGGGAGGCTTAGATTTATTGTCCCTCAAAGAGGATGATATCACCAAAATGTTGGTTGCCACAACCCATTTGGGCTCAGAAAATGTCAATTTCCAAATGGAACAATATGTGTACAAGCGTCGTTCCGATGGCGTGAATGTCATCAACTTGGGCAAGACCTGGGAGAAATTGGTGTTGGCTGCTCGTGCTATTGCCGCCATTGAGAACCCATCTGATGTAAGTATGGAAAAGCAAAGAAATTAAGCAAAATGAAATTTTGTATTCTTGTGTGTGCGTGTTTAAATGATGAGTTTTTACTAATCTTTCGGGTATGAAGTGCAATGATTTCAACATCAAAGCTGACACAAAACACGCACACAAAGTTATACAGTTTGCTTGAATATTATTAATTGTAATGTATTATTATTAGACTAATTCTTGATTTTTGTTTTTGTTTACTATAATTAGGTCTTCGTCATCTCATCTCGTCCTATTGGTCAACGTGCTGTTTTGAAGTTCGCTAAGTACACTGACACTACACCAATTGCTGGTCGTTTCACTCCTGGTGCATTCACCAATCAAATCCAGCCCGCTTTCCGCGAGCCTCGTCTTTTGGTCGTCACTGATCCGAGTACCGATCATCAGCCAATTATGGAAGCATCTTATGTCAATATCCCAGTAATTGCTTTCACCAATACTGATTCGCCATTGCGTTATATTGATATTGCTATCCCATGCAATAACAAGTCACCACACTCGATCGGTTTGATGTGGTGGTTGTTGGCTCGTGAAGTTCTTCGCTTACGCGGTACCGTTTCACGCAGTGTTGAATGGCCTGTTGTTGTTGATCTCTTCTTCTACCGTGATCCTGAGGAAGCTGAGAAAGAAGAAGCCGCAGCTAAGGAACTCCTTCCTCCAGCTAAGATTGAAGAAGTTGTCGACCATCCAGTTGAAGAAACAACTAACTGGGCCGATGAAGTCGCTGCTGAAACTGTTGGTGGAGTTGAGGACTGGAACGACGATGCCGTTAAGACCTCATGGGGTAGTGATGGCACCTTCTAAAAATTGTCTATAAGAACTTGTACAACATGCAGCTGTATTGTTTTTGTATGGCCGTCGAAATAAAAGATTACAGAATTTATTTCGTAAATTTAATTTTCATTTTTATTTTATCTTTTATAAGATTATCCAAATGTAATTAAGGGCATTCCAATTCATCAATTTGTTTATCAGAATGATAATGTGAATCATTTGTTAAATGCAGAATAGAATCAAAAGCCAATCTCAATCTCTACATGAACGAAAATCCAGTTATGTTAGACAAGAGTTGTCAGAGTGGCAATCATTTGAGCCCATTTACCACAGCTTATGAATGGCGGATTGAAATGATAAAGCGATGTTCATATTTCAATACACAAATACATACGTATGTACTGACTCTGGTGATTACATTCTAGTGAGTTGTCTTCCTGTAGTATCGAAATCACCCCATAGAACACATTTAAAGTGTAATCAACAATCTATCATCAACATTTGACTCAGCACGAAACTTCAACACTCTACCTACATACAAACCTACTAGTGATGGGGTTATTCTTTAATTGCTTGATTGGTAAAGTCGGAAGCTTCTGATATACATACAAACATATATGTGTATCTAATTTTTCCCAGTGAAGCCAGAGTCAGGCATAATCATAAGATTTAGTTTCTGATCCTCCATTCTGATAGCCATGGATGATTGCAGATTGCATCCAAAATGGAAAATTGGAGATTCAACAAAATCTAATCATTTGACAACTTATACTCAATCTCTCGAAGAATACCTTTTACTGTTTGCTCTAAAGATTATAACAAAACTAATAGATATACCAGCCCAAAGTTAAGGTAACAAATTTGTATACACTACATGGATGGAACAAAAGGCTTATACAGATATACAGACAAGAATGGGCTCATGTTATATTGTAGTTTATATTCAATAGTGATAGATTGGTTATCCTTGTGTCAAGGTCGGATCCTACCATGGGAGCGAATATATATGATGAGTGTTTAAATAAAATATTTCATATTTTGTAGAACTATAACTCTATCCTGACATTTGTCCACCGGAAACGCCATAAAGTAGCGTATCGTGGAGAATCGATTTAACCATAAGCTTCCGTTCTTTCGTTTCTATGCATACTCTTGTCTTCCAGTTTTTGAGGTAAAGGATATTTAATTAAAGTTCTCCGATTACTGGAAGAGATAAATTGGTTGGATGACTATAGTGAGCTGAAGCCCTGGGAATTCCACCCAGGTCCTTCCTTATGGCATCGTATGCTGATGATGTGTGCTTCATGGTCAGCAACGCATGCTGTGCAACGAGCACCTGGGTACTACAGAATTTCCTGGACAATCTGTCAGCTTGGGCTCAGAGGTGGAATGTTCAGCTCAATCCAAGCAAAAGCGTAAATATTTGCTTCACCCTAAGAAGACAATGAAAGAAGACAAACAGATTCTCAATGGAGTGAACCTGGAAATGAGGTCGGAGGCAAAATACTTGGGACTAGTCCTTGACAGGCGACTCACATTCCGTAAACAGATACAGGTCACAATAGCGACCTGCAAGAGCAGACTGCGTCGTCTCCACTGGCTACTATGCAGTTGAAGTCGTCTGTCTCTCCAAAACAAGAGGACAGTGTAAACCCAAATTTTCACGCCGATTTGGAGGTGTGGTATCCAGGTATGGGGTACGGCAGCCAAGTCACATAGACTAAAAGTGCAGAGGTTGCAAAATTATGCACTACGTTAAATCACCGGCTGTCCATGGTATGTAAGAAACAGCCGCCCACACCACACAAGCCTACGTTGAGGATCAAATAAAAGACCATACCAGCCGATACGAATGGCAGACTGAGGAATCACATCAACCGAATGGTTAGGGGACTTATTCACTCAAACCCAATAAGCCGACTAAGAAGACGGCAATATAAAAATTTAATAAATAACTAGGTTAAGATAGATATTTAGGATATTAGAGTAAGTAAATACTATAAATATGTATATACGTGGCGATTTACTACATGATACCTCATAAGGTATTTGTACCTTGATTGGTAGTAGTCTAATAAACGGAGTCTAGCTCAACTCAAAAAACCCTATAGTGAACCTGAATTTTAGTTCACGCACCATTATGTAAAAGTATTTCTTTTTAATGTTAGCATTTGTAAAGTAGACATATGAATGTAAACATTGTTTAGACAAAACAAATGAGACCAATATTTGATATAGCAGCCATATAAACTTCCCTAAAATTTATACCTACATATCAATTATTTCTTTTTATACTCTCCACGCAGTGAATAGTATTATAAGAATCTCAGATCCACAACAGAGTGCAGTATTAAAAGTTTGTAACACAGAAGGAGATATCGGAGACCCCATAGTGTATATACATATATTATTGATCAGCACGACGAGACGAGTGGATTTAGCCATTTCGTCTATATGTATGCAAAGTAGTTCCTCAGTTTTTACCGAAGCCGTTTCGGACCATTTAGGGGTACCTCCTATACTAACCCAAATCCAATCATGTTCTTATTAGAAAAACTTTTTGTTTTTTGTACTTTGGAACTGACATTTATTTACACTAGGAACACATTGGTAATACGAGTCCCAGAGGTTTGAAATGAGAGCAAAATAATACATAAGTATAAAAGAAATGAAGAAACAAACATGATAGATAAATCATATTCTCAGTTCATACGAATGTTCTATTTATCAATTTATGTTTCTAAGTGTTAAATTCCATGTTAAAGACGGGGCTTCCAATTTTTTTTTTATTAATGAGGCAGTGCAAAAGGGCTGCGTTGCAGCTACTGCATGATAATAGAAAATTGTTGGCCGCATAGAGGGCATAGAGGTTTTATCTATAAATAAAATTGAATTAGGCAATAGTTAATAAGATTTGTGTTTGGATGGATTACCTTGATCCATTCACCAAGACAATTTAAGCAATACTCATGCATACATGGGTATGCAAAACATTTATTATTACCAACAGGCTCCAAACATAGAGGGCATTCTGGCGGAAGATATTTGATTGTACCGCTGTTTGGTGCAGTGGCGTTGGTATCATTGTTTTCTATGATAGACGCGCTTTGCTGGAAACGGGGTGAACGCCTCGGTGGAGCCGATTTGTTCTCATCGCTTTTGATGATAGAGGCGCCTCGCCGGAGACGGGTTGAGCGCCTCAGTGGAGCCGATTGGCGATCATTACCGATTATTCCACGACTCGGTCCAGCAGCGTCACTTGTCATGGCGCCTTGTTGGATACGGGTTGAACGCCTCGTTGGAGAGTTCTTGTTATTATCATTTTTGTTGATGTTGGCCATAATCCTTGAAAATGTGGCTTGATTCCAGAAGTTTCAAGAAAAGTATTTGTACTTTTTTTTATTTGAAATTGTGGCTCGTTTCCAGAAGTTTAGAGACGAAGAGAACTGTTTGTGCTTTTATTCTTGGAAAATGTGGTTCGTTTCTAGAAGTTTAGAGATGAAGAGAACTATTTGGGTTTTTTTTTTTTTTGCTTTGAAAATGTGGTTCGATTCTAGAAGTTTACAGACGAAGAGAACAACGTGTGATTTTTTTTCGTCAATCGAATTAAATTTTCAAATCAAGTGTTGTAAAGTGCTGAGAACAGTATAAATATAAGTACAGTTAAGAAAACCTGGGCTGTATATTTTAGTTTCGCAGGCAATGAATTATTTGCGAACAAACCAAGAAAAATATGGTTGCTCAGTTAATTTTGACACTGTTCAAATGTGGTTCGGTTCCAGAAGTTTACAGGCGAAGAGAACAACTTGTGTTTTTTTTTCGTCAATCGAATTTAATTTTCAAATGAAGTGTTGTAAAATGCTGAGAACAGTATAAATATATGTACAGTTAAGAAAACCTGGGCTGTATTTTTTAGTTTCGCAGGCAATGAATTATTTGCCTAGTGTGAACGCCGCTTAAATACTGCAATATAATATGCGAATCATACTCATCAATGTACATTGGATTGGTAAAATGTAAAGAAGAAGCGGAAGAAATATCAACATTAGCTAATACGAAATGAAGCCCATTGCATTGCCCGAAAATTGGATGGATTGATTAACGACGTCTTTGGGATGAACCCACAGAACTCTGTGGCAAATTGGCCAGAATGGCTAAGATTATCGAAGAAAAGTTCCCCGAAAAAAGGGTTTCCTCTTCCAAGGGATGATGCACGTTTTGGTAGAAACATTAAAATAAAAATAAAAAATTTTATTTTAAAGTATTCTAGTTTTTGTTTTTTTTTTTTTAATTTATATTTTTATTTATTATTTTATAATATTTTTACAATTTTGGAGGTTTCTTCTCGTTGACTATATTATTTTAATAAAAAAAAAAAAACAAATCGATTTTCTCTTTTTTTTTTTAATTTAACATCATAACTAATTAATTAATTTTTAATTTTTTTGTAATTTTTTTTTTAAGTTTTTAAACAATTTCTAACCAAAAATTTGTTTTAATAAAATTGAAAAATAAACACATTTATATAGAAAAATAAACCCACTTGATAATAATTTTAATTAATAATTAATAGATACAAAAAATTAGAATTGCTTGTTAGTGACAAAATTTGCATTGCATAAAAATATTTTTACATAAAAAATACAAAACAAAACGAAAAACAGAAAAAAGAATAAAAAAAAAAATTGGAAAATTATTTTCACTGCTTTTATCTATCTGTTTTCTTTCCTCACTCTATCTCTTTCTCGCTCTCTTTACTCGTCTGAGATACAATATTGTAAAATGGAAAGGAAAGAGAGAAAAGAAACAAAAGCAAATTTATTAAAATTATTTATTTATTTTTTGTTACTAAGAGAAATACTTTAATTTGTCTTTTGTTTTTGTCTTTGACTTTAGCAATTTTGTTTTGCTTTCTCTTCTCTTCTATTTTCTTTTTTTACATTTTCTAATTTTTTTTTTTAATTTGCAATTTATGTTTCTTTGTGTTGCTTCTTCTCTTCTTGATATTTATAAGGATTATTTTAGTTGTTGTTGTTGTTATTATTCTATACAATCATAATTACACACATACACATCAATAGTAAATAATAAATACATACATAAATTAATTATTTAATAATCAATCATATTTATAATAATTTTTTGAAAGGATTTGGTCGAGCCTTGAATTCTGCATTTTTGCGTATTTCTTTGATCATTTCAATTTCTAGTTCTCTGCGGTTTTGCTCCTTCTGAAAAAAAAAAAAAATAAAACAACAGAACAATAAGGAAAGAGGTAATATTTACTAAAAAAACAAATAAAAATAAGATTAACTTTGACTATGCCGAAGTTGTTATACTCTTCACGCACCTTTTATACCTTCTGATTATTATTCTAAGTTCATGTTTTGTATGGGGGGTACCCCTCCTAACAGTCCGAGGGTCTTGAAATTTACAGTGTTGTTGGATATGGGTCAGACACTTATAGTGTCTAAATTTCAAGTCGATAGCCCAAAACACAAAAAAAAAAAAAAAATTATAAGAACCTGAATTTAGATCTGGGTTTATATGGGATCCGATAAGGCTGATTCCGACAAATGTATTGCGTATGGTGAAAAGAACACTTCTAGCTTACATACATATGGACATGGCTTAATTAACTCGTCTCGTCGCGCTAATCTTCGATATCTCCTTCTGTGTGTTTCAAACTTCATGACAAACTTATAATACTATTCATTGTATTAAGAGTATAATAAACAATTAATTCTCTCTCCTTCTATACACTCTATATTTTCCCTATAACATAATCGTTCCGACAAATGTAGGAATGCCGAAGCAAAGTTGTTTCGAGGTCTCTAATAAACTTTTTGACTAAGAAACACAACCAGCAAAAGCTAAGTTAGGTTCTTAGTTAAAAGATGGTTCAATAACTTCAAATCAGGCCATAATACTCGTATAATATAAACATCATTACAGAGGAACAAGGTAAAGGCTGACAAACTGAAAGTCGTGAGCATGTTAGCCAAAGACTTTAATTAAACTAATAAACTAGAAATTTATACATTTGTATAATTTTGACTATTCCGAAGAAATGTTTAATCTGTTCGATCTGAAATAAAGATCTCCTGTCCTAAGCAACAAAATGTTATCTACATATGTAATAAAAATAATATATAATGACCTAAGCCTAATAAATTTATCATAGTATGAATATAAGCTTTGTAGAAATTAAGATTCTTCCTGCCCCCATTAGAAGCCCATCAGGTTAAATACCCCATTGATTGATCTAAATGTCTTAAAAGTTATGTAACAAAATTGTTATTTCTTTTAAAGAAATCTACTAAATGATTTAACAAACAAACAGACGGATGGGCATGGCTAGATCAACTCGTCTCGTCTCGTCTCGCTGATCAAGAATATATACATATATACTTTATGGGGTCTCCGATGTCTTCTTCTGTGTGTTACACACTTCATAATAAACTTATAATACTATTCACTGCGTAAAGAGTATAAAAATGAGAAAACATAATCATATGAAGAGAATAAAGTAAGTAGTAAAGTGATTTGTCATCTATCTTATTGTTATTGGATATAAAATATAGTAGAGAGCAAAGATAAAAACATCTGTAAATAAAACTATTCATATTCAATTGGTTAAACCAATTGTTGCTTATATTCCTTCGGGTTCAGAAATAATCATACAATATAATAAATTAAAAATAATCCGAGCCCCGCCATATTCACCATCGCGATCTCATTGAGTCATCATAGCCGCCTGACTCAATTTACAGCTCAGGCATAAAAGATAAATCAACTATTCTACTAATTGCTAATTGGAAAATCTGTGGCGCTTGGTCCGAGAGCTTTTTATTTTGCTTATACGTATGTATAAAGCAATTGTCATCCATCATCGTCATCATCACTATATCTATAAAGAATTACACATTTAAAAAGTTTCGAATGAGAAATACATACTATAAAATGCATTCAATTCTGATAACATGAAAACAAGGAAAGAAAGAGGCTTTAACTTTACTTCATCAACTGTTTTACAGACTAAATGCTTATACGTAGTTTCCATAATCAGTTTATGTATAATATGAATTTCAATGGATACATTTTGAAAAGAGTATACACTTATGTTTCAATCCAAGAAAACACTTGTTGGACCATATTGGACCAATAAGGTTCATAGAAATTTAGACTTCCTGTCCAAAATATTGAATTTGAAAGCGATTTTCTTTACAGAATCTTTGTATAGAACACTTTATACATAGTATATATATATATACTGGTACTAACTTTATTAGACCGATTAGTAAAATACCATTTTTATAGCCTCTAAGGATTTTTGAAAATTTGTATGTATGTACTTTTTTACTTTAGAATTCTTGCTATCAATACAAACAGTTTACTATAAGTGATTAGATTGTATGGATTGTCCCCTGTTATTGCTTAACATTTTTATCTAAGACCTTTTGCTGTATATGTATATTGATTGGATCCAATGTTCTTTAAGTGTACATTGACTCTTTAGATACTTTCTTTTCACGAATACAAATCTTTGCTGGATTGCTATCTTAATACCTTGATAAAGAGAACCCTGAGAGTTATACCGGTGATAGTTTAATCTATTGGTAGATATAGTCAAAAGAGAACACTGAAGCTCACCGTAAATCTTCTGGGTGCACTTGCCTCTGTGGCAAGCAAGCTGTATATCCTATAATACTATCCTTCCCGATTTCAAAGACTATTATAAAATGAGGGTGAATTTTCATTGATTTGATATGACAGTAAAAACAAATAACATTCATTTTTCTGTATACATTTTAGATTTGATCTAGATATCTAAATCATAAAAGTCAAAATCAATCAGTCGAATCTCGACTGTCGTTGAGAAACATTGTTGCGTCGTCGGAGCAAAAAAAAAAAAAAAAAAAAAAAACGAAACAATTATGCCTTACATATTTGCGCTTTGGGAGCATTAATGCTAACATTTGGTCTTGGTGAAATTCTACCATTAAAAGTTGTAATGACGGCCGCCGGGTCCAATGAAAAATCTGATAAGAAAAAGGACAACAATAAGTAAAAGGAAAAGGGTAAGTAAAAGATGCGTTTTGTGGTAAATTGGAAAATAAAATATGAATATAATATTCTGTTACAGACGATGGATGGACCCGACAAACTACCACCTATGTATCATGATCGGGATCATAAATCGCAAAAAAAAGCAAATAACTGGAATTGATCGTTTTTTACCAAAATTTAATTTTGTAACAAAATTTTTGTAATATTTTGTACATATTTCTTTAATAATAAGTCGTCCAACCAGGATAACAACAAATTAAATATGTATTTTTTATATCCCAAGATTCCAATTATACACGTACATCATCAGTTTTGCATATGTTAGCTGTAGGTCATTATGATTTATTTACGTGAAAAACGATTGTCACTGACTGTGCGAAATATCAATTGTGGATAGCTTGGGACTTTACAAGTCTCAAAGGTCGCAACTCTATGCATTTGCAAATAGAGCCAACCAAGACTCATCTCCTGTCACCATGCGAATCCTAATCTTGTTCAAGTGTAATGGAGCTCGAAAATCCGCTCCGATTGGTCACTGGTATGAATTCTAGCATCATGGTTTTCTGTTCCAGACCTAAAAGGATATCTGCGCCTGCCTTGAGGTCTGCAAATATCTGTGACTAGGAGAGAAGCTTGAAACTAGTGCACATCTATATAAATCTACATATTTGTCCCGTCATGCATATCTTCTATTATAAAGTTCATAGGAATGAACCTCCAGTTCTTTTGTACTTCACACAAAAGAAATATATAAGACTGCAATTGTGCCAATATATTCCTATATTGCTTGCTTGAGTGTCATGAGTAGTCAGAATGATTAACTAAATTTGCCAACTGCCTTTGTTCCATGATAAGATTAGCATAAGAAATTTACATAACTCATTCGTAAATTTGAAATTTTCCATAGAGAGAAGTGAGAATACTAGATTTAACTAGATGCATATGTGCGAAATATGCGACAGAGGCTACCAACCAACAATGATTTGATGAAGATGATCAGGATGCTCGTGACAATGCTGCTGCCGCTTTTCTATTTTTCCTCTTTTTTTTTTTTTTTTTTTTTTTTTTGGTAAAAATCGGTCACATCAGAGAAATAAAGAACAAACAAATGTATTATTAATTTGTATATTTAAGAAATGAAATTCTTTACGATTGATTCGATTTGATATAGCTCACCTTAAAAGCGAAGAAAGAACAAACTAAATGTATGTTGGCTGTGCTTATGTTGTTTTTTATGTTGTTGTCTTTATAAAAAAGTTGTTTGAAAAATCCTTTTTCTTGTTATTGGCCACTCCCAGAATCTGTTATCCACAACATTACTTAGTTTTAGTTGCGCCATTGCCGTTGATGTTGTTGCAACAGCTGCTGCTGGTGTTGCTGTGGCTGCTGCTGTTAATGTAGGATTCTGGTGCTGATGATAATGTTGTTGTGCTCAGCAAATATGACTCGAATTAAGCGGCGGTGGTGCATTTGACGTCATTGATTCATCAGCCGATGAAAGTGTATTATCGCCATAAAAACGTGGTTCATCGTGTGTGGTTTCAGCGCCACCAGTACCAGCTTCATCATCTGTATCATCATCACCAGAACTATCTGCCGTGTGTAATTTACCAGCTGCGACAGCGGCAGAATTAGCCAAAGCAACAGAACCACCGCCACCCACTGCTGCAACTGATGACGATTGTGCGTCCATTGGTGCTAAGGGGGCATTACTACCAATACCTCCTCCACCGCTACCTCCACTACTACGTGCTCCACCTTCCGATGATTTGTTGCCAACACCACCACCACTCTTACTTAAACGCTCATAGCAACCCATGCATACGCGCACCGGCTTAGCGCTTTGCTGTGGCAACAAGTATTTCTTTGATGAACATGGTCCACAGACAACAGCGCCACAATTACGACAATGATGACGACGTACAATCATTGTGAATTGCGTCTTCTTGCAATGCATACAAATGGTTGCCTCTGCATCTGGTACCCAAACTGCAGCATGATTCTCCACCGGCTTCTTGCCACTCTTACGCAGCAAATCCTCAACACACTTGTTGATATGTGCCATCCATTCTTGTTTTTCGGTACTTGTTGCCGCATAAACAACAAACGACTTTGTTGTTGTCCTTATCAACCAACCATTGCGATATTGGCCATTATCTTCGATAGATTCAAGCGACACCTCCTCCAGAGGCATTATATGCTGTTTGTTGTATTTCTTTTTACCGATCACAATGTTGCCATAGACAAGTATGTCATTAAAGAGAAAAAACTGACGTGATTTTGGACGTTTGCGGCACATTTTTGTTAAGACCCCTTCACCGACCAGTACACGGCCTGGGACTGCCAGTGGGACACCAGAGCTGCCAAAGCAACTTTCGACCATAGCAATGCGGCGTGTATTTGCCTCAGAATTAACCAAACGATCAACCATTTTGAAGGTTAGTGATGATGCCACCGCTGTTGCTGTTGCTGCTGCTGCTAGTTGTGGTTATGGTTCTAATGGATTGGACGGGATCAAAAATGTAGGTAATAATGCCAACTCACACACACACACGCAAGCGCAGACACCTACACACACAAATACACGCACACACGGTTTATAGGCAAGTATTTCTTTATTTATAAAAAAAAAAATCTATATTTTTATTTTTTTTTTGTTTTCATAAATTTTTTAATGATCACCACTGCTTTTCCTACTATTAGTTTAAATAAATCCACAAAGCAAAAACATTTAAAATTGCACAGCGAAAGTTAGTTAGGTTTTAGTTGTTGGTTGGTTTGGTTTGATGGACGTTTTTAATGGCTTTACGCTTGAGTTTTGTTTAAAATTTTCTTTTTAAGTTTACTTCTTTTCATATGTGTTTGTGTTTCGTGTCTCTCCTGCAATCCAATACACTCTACTTCACTTGTGCTAAGTCTTCTTTCTCATATATCAATCTTTTGGCATTTGTTTTTTGTTGTTTCTGATTCTGTTGTTCGTTCTCCGATAAATTAAATTGTATTGTAAGATTTTTATGATTTTTCTTTTCTTTTTTTATGTATATGCTTATAAATTTTTATAATATATATTTGAAGCTCACAACGTACACGGCTTATTAACTACTACTGTTGCTTTTATTTATTTATATTATTTTTGCCACTGTCGTCGTTCATCTGCTGCTGTTCGTGTTGTTGCTGCTTCTGCTGATGCAGTACTTCCTCTTCAACATACGACGACGATACACAACACAATGTGTGGGTTTATTAGAAGTGAGTGAGAGCAAAAGAGCTTTGCGAGAGTGTAACACGAGAGAACTTAAGATTTACTATTGACTGAATGGTGGAACCGACTGCTTTTGTTTTTGCTTCTGCTGCTGTTGCTATTGCATGGACATGACTCACGACAAACGACGGTTGAGGTTGATCACTGTGAGAATTGTTGCTGTATTTGTTGATGTTGTTGTTGTGTTGCTGTTACCGTTCAGTTGGTTATTTTGTCTTATTTCCTCTATGTTTCTTTGAATACCGACAGCCAGCAGCAATTATGATTTTGATATATACGAAAAAATATATATATTTTTAAACAAAATATGAAAACACTTTTAAATATTTATAATCATATATATTTTAAAACAAAAACGGAACAATTAATTCCTTCATTGTTCGTTCGCTCATAATAGACACAACTGACCGAAAAAGAAACTAGAAAGCGAATAAACTAATAAAAACAGGCGATAAGCGAATGTGTGTGGGCAATGCGAAAACCGATAATAAAAGAGTAGCAGAGTTGCATTTTAGCTCAGCTATAAATTGACATTCACAAGCAACGATAACGATGACATATTGTAATAAGCTGGCCTAAGAGGGATTTTAAAATATGCATTTGGTACTTTGTATCTAAACAAATCAACTTAAAAATGCTCATCAATAAATTATGTTACAAAAAAAATTATCTATTTACCGATAATTAAAACTACATTCAACATAAGCTAAATATTGCATTAAATCATCGCAAGCACTTGTAAGAATAAAAATGACTCAAGCAATGGAAAATAGTGGTCAACACGCAAAAATCTATTGAAACCACTTTCACCTTAAAGCATGGCAACTGTCCTCCCAGTAACATTATAACATTGGACCTTAAAGCGATATGGTCATATACCACGGGGTACATCTGGGTCAAAGGCTTATTTGAGCGACCCATATGTTCATCTTTATATTGATTGAACACGTTGGAGCCTCATCAATCCTATAATGTAACACACAATTTGCAAATTAAAAAAAAAAAAAATATAAAAACAATGAAAGATTTTTTGATTTGGATAGCGGAAGTTTGCAAATTCGTCATTGTAGCCTTAAGACTTTAAATCTTTAATCTATCACAAATGACGGAAAGTGTTCCTGCTATCAACCTTAATAGGATTGTTAAAGAATGTAACATGGTTTTATAATCATCCTCATGATTAGTCGCGTGTTTGTGTGTATTAGGATGGTCGCAGAATGTTTCAGAAAGCTTGTTGATCATGGGATTTCGAAATGGAAGAATGATTTATAAGCATAGATTGATAAGATGGACATGTACATATGTAATAAGAGCCTCATATTTCAAAATGTAATATAAAACTTAGTCAAGAAACATTCAAAACAAAACAAGTTTAATTTGGAAAACGAGACAATTTGCTACACCGGAGGACACAAGAGACTCACACATTCTATTCTTATTGCTTATTGTAGATGACAGAATATTGAAAAGAAATGTTTACAGCACTTAATAATACACTACAATGTCTTGATCTTATTAAGTTGAGAGGCAACTTATTGTGATGATTTTTGAACGAATCAGTAAACCTTAAAAACAATGGATGTGGACAAACTTCTTAACTTCTTATTAGGAACACAAAGTGAATGTAATTTAGTAATGGATGATGCAGAGACCCCTAACACAACATTATTTTGGTTAGTAAGTAATGTATTCCCGATTTATCAAGAGTGTCATCTATTAAAAAAATCGATGTCTTCTTTGTAACACCAGATGTCACGACGAATATGCCTGGGTGGAACAAAGATCACAAGAATGTGACTATAATTGGCGTATGCATTCGTATGTAAAGACAGTAGATACTGTTTAGAAAGTAACAGCTGGTGGTGACAGTTAATATTGGGCACTTGGAAGCAATTGATTACTAAACGAAGGGCATTGTTATGAGTAGATTGTGTGGGTCTATATATATAGCTATATAAGTTAGTTAGTGAGTGATGTGTTGTTAGTTAGCTTACAATTTCTAACTGTTTCTTTTGGTCCTCATGAGCCTGTTGTACTGTCGCATCGTACTCACGGCGAAGTTGTAAACGATTTTCCACACCCAGCCGGAATGGTTTCTGTTTTACCATAGTTGGCTCAGGTAATTTTGGCTTAAAGGGCTCTTTGTGTATATAAGCAACAGAACGTGTGTTAGGCTTATCCGGCTTATCCATAATCTTCAGTTTTTGTGAATTCTCCTCCTCCTCTTGCTATAACAATATATGTAATTAAAACAAAACTATAAAAAATATCAATCTATTTCATTTCATATAATTTTGAAACCTTTTGCTGGCGTAGTTCCTTATTGGCACGCCATGTCTTTAATGTTAGAGGAGTTATTGGACATGTGACAGCGTGAACGACGGGACGATGCATTGGTTTTGTATGAAATGCTTTAAAATTTGGCATTGGTCGACTATGGAATTCACGTGATTTACGTTCTTCTTCTTCGCGCTTGCGCAACGCTTCCTCACGTTTCTGCTGATATATATCCTTAAAGATATAGGCTTTCGGGGGAGCAGCAGTAATAGCACCAACAGCTGATGTTGTCGGACGTTTTTGTTCTTTAAAGGCAGCATGCGTAGACCATTCAAGCATTAAATTCTTTTTGATCGGTTGTTGAACTGTTGTCGTGGTTGTTTCTGTTGCATTGGCAGTGTTAGTGTCCACTATAGAGTCCATGTGCATGTTGGGTTCATTTAAATAGGTAACATCAATATTGTTTTCAGCATCAGAATTAAAATTAAATTCATCATCAGAACTTTTTTCTATTTTAATTGCCTTTAAATCTGCGGGTAGTATTGACTTGCGTGGTTGTGTATGTTTGGTGTTTGAATCTTCAGCGTTCATTGTTGTTACTGTTGGGTCTGCTGTGGCAGCTGCTGCCAAACAGTCTATTGCATCATCTAAGTCCTGTGAATTTGATAATCCCGCGTTCTCTCTGTCTGCTGTGGCTGCTACTGCTAAACAGTTTATTGCATCATTTAAGTCCTGTAAATTTAATGTTTCCGTGTTCTCTTTGTCACATTCATAGTCATAATCCACCTTCTCCTTCTTTAACGCAGTCATCTCATTCAACATCTCATCTTCCATCTCTATTATAGTTTTATTTTTATTTTCGAATTTCATTTCATTTTTAAAATGTTGATGTGCTGCGCAGTAAGTAAAACATACAGTAAAGAAAATAATATTTAAATATATAATAAGAAAATATATTTACCAAAAAAATTTTGGGAATTATCGAGATGAAAATTACCAACAGCGATCTCGTCCCAATTGAATTTCCCTTCGGTTTTTATATTTAAATTGTTCATATTTTGTATAAAACTATGCAAATCTTACAGAATTAAAAAATAACAACTAAGAAATATTTAAAAGAATAAAATAAAAACAAAAAAATGCAAACAATTATCGAATGGAAGCCAAAATATGATTAAAAGCAACGCTTGTTTTTTTTTTTGTTTTTGAATGTTCCGTTCGAATTGCGGCGAATAGCAAGAAAATGAAGGAATGAAGGAATGCATAGAGATATGGCATTTCTCTTGTTCTTGTGTGATTTTACCATTCACATGTTCATGCAATGAATGAAATTATCGATTACAATTTAATGGCTTATCGATTCTACGATAAACTGACTGTTTAGACGGTCTTTATTTTTAAATGATCGTTGATTAAAATTGATATGTGTTCCATATTTACTTTATTTTATTTATTTAATTCTTGAAAGAGTTTGAGCTACACTAATAATTTTACAACTACGAAATGAATTAATAGAGTTTATTTATTAACTTGGAAAAAATCTTATATTTGTAAAGAAAGTGGAAAACACACATAAAGTATATATATTCTTAATCACCGCGACTAAACGAGTTGATCTAGCCATGTCCGTCTGTCCGTCTGTATGTATTCAAACTAGTCCCTCAGTTTTTGAGCTAGAGTTCTTTTCACCATACGCAGTACATTTGTTGGAATCAGCCGAATCGGACCACTAGGGGGGTACCCCCATACAAACCCAGATCCAAATTCGTGTTCATATTAGAAAAACTTGTTTTTTGTACTATCGACTTGAAATCTGGACACTATAAGTGTGTGACCCATATCCAACAATCTTATAAATTTCAAGATTCTCGGACCACTAACTGGGGCGTGAAAGCCCAAAGTTAGTCTTTTTTTATATACATTTTTTTTTTCATTATTTTATAACTAAACATATCTGCGTCAACAAGTCAGAGTAGCTTATGTCGAAAATCGTTGTTTTGAGATATTGCCCATTTTGTATAAAGTAATTTCTGTTTGTTCATTTCATATTTATAAGATGCTACACAAAAAAATTATAAAAAATAAAATACATGCTAAATAAATTTTGTAAAATAATTTTATAAAAGTAGATTTCAGAATCTTTCTATCAAGTATAAATTTTATTTAGTTTATTTATTCCAATAATTGTTTAAAAGAGTTTGAAAATTGGATTTGTGAAAAAATCGTAGGTGTACCATTTTCTATGGTTCTATACCATATTTTTAGAATTTTTTTTTTTGCCAAAATACGTGTATTGAAGCGGTTAATAATAATAGGGTTCAAACTCAATTCACTAAATTTTCGACATAAGCTACTCTGACTTGTTGACACAGATATACACTAAAACTGGAACTAGAACTTAAAACTAAAGATCGATTCTTAATAGAGCTACATATCAAACTAGCTTAGAATATATGGATCACCATAAGGTTTGTGTGACATTGTGATATGGAAGGCCTTGGAAATAACAATAGAAAACCTTAGAAAACTAGACCTTATGGAAGTATTCGGAAAATATTCTTTCCTGCACCAAAAAACCCAATCCTAATTTCTTTGGCACAGCCTTGTACAACAAGTAACATAGAGAGATCCTTCTCTATATTGTGTCTTGTGATTCTAAGGTCTTGAAACTCCTGATAAAGATGGTCAGAAAGCGGTTTTACGAAATACTTCTCTAATAAAAATTTATGCATGTCAGCCGATGTTGTAAGAATTGATGTATTTATGACAAATCTTATTAGGAAACATGTATGTCGTTGCCTGGATGATGACTTCAATAACTTGATTAGAGCATCTTATCACGAAAGCGTCTCATATGCATGAAAATGCATTAGCTAACGGATATACACTTCCCGAAATATTTTTAAACCTTGTTAAAAATGGGTATATTCAAAACAATGGCTTTGTTTCTATATTATATCTAAGAGGAGATCTAAAAAAAAAAAATGGTTGAAAAAGTGTTATCCACCTCTTACTCCAGATTTGATGCCTGGATCTCAAAAAAATACTTAAAAGAATCAACAAATACAGCTAAGAAATGTTGAAGGTTTTAGTTCCAGCAGCTATGTATATAATTTTATCCAAATTACATTTATCCGGTCTTTTATCTTATACCCATGACTTAGAGCAATGTTTTTCTGTTCATTTTTCATTGCATAAAGTTCATATAATAATAGCACATATATTTTTACATTTTCTAAAACGGAAATGGCATCGTCGGTTGAGAATTTAAATTCAAAGAAAGATTTTGTTCTTCTAATAAATTTTTAAATTTATCTTTATTTAAATATTTTTTTGCTTTAAATTGTAAACGTTAATATTTAAATTGACCGTGTTTTCGGCTAAGTTAGTGGTGCATATATATTTTAAAAGTTTTGATATTTCTAATTTGACTAATTAATTAATTTTTAAATTTTTGAGTGAATTTGTTTTTTTTTTACATGTTCATAATTTCAAGCATTTCAAAGTTATTATTTTTGAGCTTTGTTGTTTGCTATCTGCATTTTTGATAATTTAATTAATTTATGATTATTACTTTTTTAGGGTTCCGTACCCATAGGGAGCTAACGGGACCCTATTACTAAGCTTACGCTGTTCGTCCGTCCGTCCGTCCGTCCGTCTTCTGCTCTATCTCATGAAGCGTAAGAGGTAGAGAGTTAAAATTTTCACAGAGTGTGTAATTCACTTGTGTGTAGAACGACAAATACTAAAAATACACATTTTTAGAAGTATTGTTCTTTAATTTAACCTTTTGTTTAACAATTTGTTTTTTTTGCTGTATACTTTTAAGCTGTAGTTGTAGTATACTTTTAGGCTGTTATCTTATTTTTATTTATTATTACAGTTATTTAAATTGTAAAAACTTAACATAACTTAAAAGGGGAGCACTGGCTGCTATGGCCTTCGGCTCAGTTTTAGGCTGTTAAATATCCACATAATTTAATATTTTAAGCAAAAAATCTTGTACGATGGTACGGAACCCTCCGTGTGCGAGTCTGACTCACACTTGGCTGATTTTGTTTGTAATTACATAATTTATTTTATTTTAAGTTCATTTTAATTTATATTTTTGTCCTACTTTTAAGTGTAAATGTTATTTTTTTTTTTCGTTTTAAGCTGACAATTTTTTTTGTCAATGTTATAAATAAATAAATAAATAAATAAATTTAAGCCAAATATATAACTTGAGAGCAGCTCGTCTAGAGACAGTGTATATGGTAAAAATTATTATGTATTACTTTTTTTTATTTTAGTATATAAGTTTATTGTTAATTATGGAATACAAAAAAAAAAAAAAAAAATAAAGTACTGCTTGGGTTAGCCCTTGGAAATCTTTACACAGACCCAAATATTGTCCTTTTCTTTTTTTTTCTGTCGAATATGTACGAGTATACACTTTACACTGCCGATATGCTAGTAGCCGAGGATGAATACTCGATGGTAATAACATTTTCATAGATGGGCTAAACGTTGGAACATGGGGTTAAACACTGCTAAGTCTCAACACTGTTGCTTTACGCTACGTCGCGACAGGTGCCCTACAGTTAACATAGATGGTATTGACATCCCCTATTCCAACAATTTGAGATATCTCGGTACGCACTTGGACAGACGCTTGATGTGGATACCACCCATTACCGTGGTTACTAAAACAGTTACAAACAATTTACTCAGCCTAAACTGGCTATTACGCCCCACGAGTAATTTAAACCTTAATGCTAAACTTACAATCTGAATGTCAATCTTCAAGCCACCTTGGACATATGGTACTCAGCTCTGGGGACTGGCATCTTACTCGCAAATTCAATACATTCAATTCTCTCACAATAAAGCTCTACGAAAAAAAAACTAATGCGCCGTGGTTCGTCAGGAATAAGACAATACTCAATGATCTACAGATGGCTATAGAATGTTTAGATCGGGCTAGCTCGTTTATATAAAGGTCACCCTCCTACAGTAATTATATTTTCAGTATACTTCTAATTAAGCCACACACACACGGACAAAATAATAGGTATAAACCCCAAAATTTGAGAATTGTAAAGAAAAAAAATTCACCATTTATCTTCTACAATCGCAAAACCGATTTGCAAGTATGGCACCAATGTTTTGAAATAAAATGGAGGGAATATCCGCAATAAAAATACTTCTTGGTAAATATAGCTTATTGTTAATTTGTTCATCCTTCAAATTGAGCTGGTGTATTTTCGTAAAAATTTAAGGTGAAGAAAGTTAAAGTGTTATTTAGTTACCGAAGGTTACATTTTTATGAAATTGATATAAATTATGGACTAACTATCCAGAGGAAAAAAGACTTCTTCGTCAGCTCCGAGATGAAGGAAAGACATTCAAATTCATTGCAACATCAATGGGACGATCAGAAAATTTCGTTACAATGGCCTCAAACCGGAAAAAATCATGGAAACACATGGAGCACCCAAAAAATCTTCATCAGTGGTCGACAATCGTATCGTAATATTAGCTAAACACGATACGTTCATATAATTTTGGATAATTGCTATTGAAATTGGGAATATTTTATCATCGCGAACTGTTCCACGACTTTTAGTAATCGCAAATCTACCCGGTAGGATAGCCCTCAAAGTTGCTCTGCTTAGAACTGCAAATTTAAACTTTGTGTGGTTCCCAAGCTGAAAAAAAGGCGCAATATCCTCTGGAGTGACGAGAAAAAAATTAATTTGTTTATTAATGTTGCGGAAAGAAACGTTCGTTGACCGAAAGGCATGGAATTTCAAAAAAGACAGTGATATATGGGGCTGTTTTTCGTGGCAAGGCGTAGGTCCGATAGGTCGAATTAATGGAACAATGGATAGATTTAAGGATTTATTAGAAACAATAATGCTATCATACGTTGATAACATGCCGCTTTTATGGACATTTCAGCAGGACAATGATCCAAAGCATTCATCGCGATTAGTGAAAGCATGGCTCCAAGAGCATAATGTCAAAGTTCTTCAGTGGACAAGTCAATTCCCAGAACTCAATCCTATAAAAAACCTCTGGAGTCAACTTAAATGTGAAATTTTAAAGACGGTTTGCCAAAATAAAACGCATTAATGGAAAATGTGCAAAGTATTTGGTACAATATTCCTATAGAAACTTGTCGGATATTGATATCATCTATGCCCAATCATCAAGAAGAAAGGCTGATATTCAGGCTATTAAATGCGTTCTAACTAATTCAATGCAAAACTGGACCTTAACTTATGAAATTTTGAAATTGCTAAGTTTGTTGGACACACCTATTATTCTGACCACTCGAAATTTAGTGTGTTTATGAATTTACCAAATATTTTTTTTTTATTATTTAGAATTTTGTAAATTTGTCTTGACAATAAAGTGTACTTATGTTGAAAACTAACTGGTTCTTTAAAAAATTATATGAAAACCAATCTTCTTTCACAAAAAAAAAAAAAAAAAAAAAAATATCATTTATAGTAGTTTCTAGGGCTTCTAGGGTGGTACAAGAAGAGCTTGACGCTTTTGGAGTATGGCTGAACAGATGGAACATTGTAGTCAACCATGAAAAATCGTCGCACACAACATTTACAAAAAGAAGAGGAAACTGTCCTCTGGACAAATTAAATGATGTTACAATTCCCTACGCAGAGACAGTTTAATATCTTGGACTTACTCTTGATAGATGACTCACATGGCGACCTATGAGGTCATGGCAAAAAAGAACCATCTAAATGCGAAACTTCGGCAAATGTACTGACTCATTGAACGCCATTCTAAACTCAAAATAAGGAATAAGCTACTACTATACGAGGCCATACTTAAACCGATTTGGACCTACTGTATTCAATTGTGGGACACGGGTAGTAACTCAAACATTACAATCATTCAGAGGTTCCAAAACAAAGTCTTGAGAATGGCAATTGGCACTCATCTGTTAACTAGCAATCAGGAAATTCATGATGAACTCAAATATCCATGGATATCAGAAGAAATCAATCGATTTAATGAGCGGTATATCAACAGACTATCTGATCATTCAAACAACCTGGCAATAAATCTACTCGACTACAGTTCAACTAAAAGAAGACTAAAGCGATATCACCCGATATCCATTCAGAGACGCTGGCTAATAAACCGAAATTTATTTATATAACTCTTCCCATAACCCACTATCCTTTCATATTCCTCTTTAAAATGTTTCAAACCATCATGTAAAAATGCATTGTATATATGAATATTTTCTATAAAATGTAAAATTAATCAATTTAATGATTGTTCCAAACTGGGATTGATGGAAAATAAAGAAAGGGGAAAAAAAGCATCTCATACATATTAGTACAGGAAAATCTACCGGCCGCGGGAGATGTCCGAATGTGTGAATCATGGCACAATTTGACAACTTAATTTAAAAAAAAAATTCTGCGTAAGCAATTTACTGCATTTAACAAACTTGTGCTGATAATTTATATATAATAATAAAAAGTCTCTATAGACAAAGACAAATACGAAAGAAGTCTTCGTTACAAACATCATGACAAAGTCTGATAATACCAATTACACTACTATGTATATATGTATTTACGTATTTGTGAATTGTGAAAAATTTAATCAGAGTAGATGATGATGATGGCTGAACTGGATTAATATATATGTATGTATGTATATATGTACGTGTTATTAGTTGCTAGCGAACCAAATCTAATCTAAACACATTTAATTTGTACTTTAAAACAAAAAAAAATAAAAAAAAAAAACAGTCTCATAAAATGTTTATGTTTTCTTTATGACAATCATATTGTATTGAAAGTACATACATATGTATATAGTATTTACATATATATATTTGTATTAAAAAAAAAATATATATTATATAGTTCATATACATATTTGTATTAAAAAAAAATAACATACAATAAAATGCATCACAATTAATAACTTATAGTAGACCTGATTGAACACATCATACTCGTAAAATTCATCGAAAAAAGTGTAGACATGTGGACTTACATACATATGTATTTATATAGTTTATGACATTGCATGACATATGCAAAACTTATAATGTCTTAGAATTATGATTAAATTTATATGAATTAATTTGAATCTAAATCTACATCTGTTGCTGTAAATACACAAGTGCCATCAATCCAAGTGGAGCATACATTGAGGTCATCATCTAAAATAATAAAATCAGCATCGCTATTAAAGTCTAATGTGCCTTTGGTATCTTGAATGCCTAAACATTTAGCTGGATGCAATGATGCTGTTTCGATGGCATAAACTGTTGAGCAATCTAGTATATTGTATAAACATAACAACATGATTATACATATTAAGATTAAAATTATTGTATATACAAATAATTGATTGAATACATTTATTTATGACATACCTGTTGCATCCTTAAATATTCGAACGCATTCATCCATTGGAGTTATGCTTCCGCATAATGTATTTGTATTGGCAATAAATGCCTTGCCATCTCTTATTTCCAATGATAATTGTCCCAAATGATGTATACCTGATGTAAGACCCAAAGCTGATATTGCATCGGTAACGAGTATGAGACCATCAGGATGTGTACGATAGGCAATGCGTAAAGCAGCTGAATGTGTGTGAACACCATCAGCAATGATGCTATAGTAAACTGTTTGATTTTGTGGTATGTTATCTGAGGCAAGTAAGCCAACTAAACCGGGATCACGATGATGAAACTAGATTAATAGATTAGAGAAACCGCAATTAATTGATTAACAAAGAAATAACAGAAATTTTGCATACCGGCAACATTGCATTGAAGAGATGCGTTATCAATTTGGCACCATTTCGTACAGCAAGTTCACCTTCACTAAGACACGCCGTTGAGTGTCCAACTGATACAGTTATGCCAGCGTTTGTTAATTCTTTTATAACATTTTTTGAAAATCTACAATTTTCAACTAATTCAGGTGCCAATGTTATTATCTTAACATTCTTCAATGAGCCATAAGTTCTAACGAATGTTTCAATACCCTACATTGAAATATTTAAAAACAAGAAAGTTACATTAATCAAAAATTATGTTTCCTAATTATTCCCATCAGTTCTTCTCACACGATCTACGATTCCGATGTATTTTACTGGATGAGCACCACATTTCAATGGATTAATAAATGGTCCTTCCAAATGTACACCAAGTACACCAGCTCCTTGATTTATTTTTTGGGGTATACGTGGTAGTATTTCATGATAGTTTTTAACTGGTGATGTTACTAATGTTGGACAAAATGAAGTAACACCATTTTTTATAAGACCTTTGGCAACTTTTTCAACTCCATCTTCTACCGATTCGATATTATGAGAGAAATCTATGCCATAAGCACCTAAAAGAAAATGAATTAAATTAAAGTTGATACATTTTTTATATTTATTTTACTTATTATAAATATGATCCATTTTTGGAAATTCAAAAAACTCAATTTAAAGCAAATACAACCGGAAATACAATAGAACTATAAAGATCAAACTGTGGGGATGCCAAAATAATGAAAGTTACACATAGCAATCTAAAAAAATGCTCAGTGGCGCCATAATCCCAATCATATATTTATTTGATGAGGTCTTTGAAGACAAACATTCAATTCCATTACCATTGTCAGGAGCAAAAGTTATAGAAGGCGGGTCTGGCAACACATCCTAACTAAGCTCCAACAATTTTGCAAACTATTATTTGATCTCTCACACCATTACAATTGATCAGCTTAAGATGTTTCTGTGCAATAGGATCACTTAATCTCTATAGCTACTCATTGTAAGCATCAGAATTGATCATTTTGCTGGATATTCCTTTCCATAGTTTAATTTTTTCTACTTCGATTTCTTTTTGGATCAAATTGTTCTAGGCAATCCATTTGCCATCGCCTGTCTTAATGCACTTCACGAATAAATCGTTTCCTTCACTCTAAGTGAATTGATCGCAGGCTTTTATGCGCAGCGCCCTATGAATTTATTTCAACTCATGCGTTACCCAAATATTAAGCTTTTTTACGAAGCCAAGCAATTGCAATTGCTATGAATGATTTCAATAGACGCATTTTTAAGCACAAGCTTTTGAACCATTTCATACTTGCTGTGGAAGCCCTACCAGAGCAAAGAGTACCATTGACTGGAAGATTTACTATTACGGAATCGGGTGAAACAATTTTGGTACTGTCGCTTTTTGATAACATCTTTGAACAACTTTTCCTTTCTTCTTTTTTTAAAAGCAATAATGCAAAATATGGTAAACACCAAAAATCTTTACGTTCAAGTCTCAATTGCAAACAAAACCAGTAAAAAGACGTTTAACTTTGGCTATGCCGAAGTTGTAATACTCTTCCCGCACCTTTGTATGTTCCGATCATGTTCTAAGCCATGTCCGGCTGTCTGTTTGAATGTATGCACTCTAGTTCCTCAGTTTTTGAGCTGGAAAGTAATTTTGCACCAAGCTTTCTTTTCACCAAACGCAGTACATTTGTCGGAATCAGCCAAATCGGATCACTAGGGGGGCGGGCCTATAAGTATCTGACTCATATCCAACATATAAGTTTCAAGACCCTCGAACTACTAGGATGGCTACCTCCCATACAAACCCAGATCCAAATTCATGTTCTTATTACAAAAACTCATTTGTTTTGTGTAAATTTCAAGACACTGAACACTATAAGAAGCTGACCTATATCGAACAACCATATAAATTGCAGACCCTTTGTTGTTTTTATTGTTTAAAAAAAAAATGTTCATTGGAATCATAAAACAATAAATGTCTCTTTTCTGATTTTGTAATCTAAGAGTGGATCATTGACTTCAATCGCGCAGATTTAAGCATTTAGAACAGTATTGGCCTCGGCCTGTGAGTGGCATTATGGCAAAGCCCAACCCCACTCAGTTTTCAGCATCATAAAAAAGATTTTTGCGTAAAATCAATAATGAATGCAGTATGCTTCAGCTGACCTGATGGCAAAACTTATTTGTAATGGGTATTGAATGGGATTCATTCAAGTCAAACCACAAAAACGGAATTCCAAAGGAAATAAGGAGCATTGTACTATCTAGTAGACATTGGCATAGGTTTGCTAATTAGTGTGCTACCACTGTTTGATTGATGTTCTATATACACATACACATACATACATATGTATGCATGTGTGTCCATGCATTAAGAATAATAAAATGTGTTGTGGTGAAACCAAAGAGTTGATAAGATAAGTGGATCAACGCCATCGTCATCGAGTATAAATAAAAATTATAGTGATAATAAAAATACATACACATATTGTATTAGCGATTAACTAATAAAATATGAAATTGTGTGAATGACCCCGAAAAATGTGGTGAATTTGCATAGCAAATATTTTTTGTTTTTTTTTTTTTAAATATCCTTGAATAGAAACAAAACAAAATAAGACAAAGCAACAAAACAAAAAAAAAAAACAATGAAATTTGAACATTTTAAAATGTTTGGAGTTGCGTGGCCGCGACATTTGATGTTTGTTTACTTGTTGATTACTTGCTGTTTTTACAAATGCAAATACAACAACAAAATCAAATGATAAACACACACACACACACACACACACACACACACACACATACACACACACACACACACACAGGGTGAAATAAACAAAATTAAGTATGTTTTTATGCATATAAGAAATGTTACTTGTTGCTCATTGATTATTTACCATTTATTTGTATATCGATGTAGCCTGGTGCTATTAATGCTCCTCCACAATCGATGCGTTCATCTGCCATGAATTTTTCGTCATAAAACACTGGTTCTGGATTTATGATTTTTCCATTGCGTATCCAAAAGTCATCACGAATTATCTCATTATTGCGCAATAGGCGACAATTGGTGAATTGTATCAATTTTTTCATGTTCACTTTATTAATTTAATTTATGTACGGAATTTGTTTGTGCAGCTAAGTTCCTAAGAGCGGTGCGGCACAGATTGAATGACAACAACTAAATACAACTAAAGACAACTAAACTTAAAACTTCAAGTACACAAACGACGTTATCTTGCAAATCGACTTTTGGTGCGTTCGTGCAGCGAAACATAAAAGCTGGAATTACACAAACGACGTTGTCTTGCAAATCGACTTTTGGTGCGTTCGTGCAGCGAAATACAAAAGTTAAATTGTATGAAATCGTATGGAGCGAATTATATAGCTTCATCGCGAAAGCTAACGTCAAAAGTTCATAAACTTCGACTTCAAAAGTATTGGTAAATGGGAAAAGAACTGGTTTATGTACCAAAAAACAGCTGATCGCGTGGTGAATTACAAAAATCTGATTTGGTAATTTGGCAATTTCTTTGCAGTATTTATATTAAATTTGATGGCAGACTTTCATATCTGATTAAAAATTTATTTCAATTCAACTTATTACATGATAATAAAAATACATACAGACTTCCTTTTTTTAATAATTCAACTTTTAATAAGTTTTTCTTCAATAATTACTTTCTCTAATTTTCAGCTGTGAAAGCTGTTTTGTTTGTGGAATTCGACGTCGTTGATGCGTTTGTTGACATTGCAGCGTATCGTTGAAGTAGTTTGTGAACTTTTAGATTAACACGCTTCATGGCTTCGTGGGCTTCTGACGCTTTGGCTTCAAAACTTGAAATGTATGAAATCGTATGGAGCAAGTCACACAGATTTCGTCAAGAAGGGTCAGAAGTCGAAAGTAGATCGACTTTCGACTTTGTGACTTCGCTTCGGCTTTCCAATATTGATGATGAGCAAAGAACTGCTTTGCGAACCGAAAACAGCTGTGTTCGAACCGTAAAAGAACAATTTGGTGTTGTGGTGAAACTCAAATACCTGTTCCTTGTGAGTGGCAAACAGTATTTTGATGTTTTAGTGAACGTTTATTTTAAATTTTATGCAGGCATAAATGGAAAATATGAGGGATTAATAACTTTAATATTATTTTCGTTTTTTTTTTATAATATGTTATGCATTAGTCATTGCAATTCATTTATTTTGTTATTAAAACCAACCAATGCATCATACACTTGTTTATATTTTTTAGTCCGAGGGTCTTGAAATTTACATGGTTGATGGATATCAAATCGATAGTACAAAGAACAAAACAGTTTTTCTAATAAGAACATAAATTTGGAAATTGGAAACAATTTCATTTATTCCGATTGAAAGTTTTCTTCTTGTTGATTTCTTGGTCTTTTGTCAAAAATGTCTCTAAGCCACCATATACTCAATGTCCAACGACTTAATTAGAACTAATTAGAATGTATTGTACTAATATGCTTTCCAGAAAATTCTCTTAATACTGTGAAAACCGTATCAAAATCCGTTCAATGGTGTAGAAGTTGTGCATATCGGAAGAAAGAAGAATTTCGACTTTCATGTATACTATGTATAATTAAACAATGTATAGATTAGAAACTTCAGATTCCCATTATCATGTTCTTTTGTGTAAATTCGAATTACCCGGATCATTAAATCAATCATATAGCAATATAATCTCAGATCGGTCCATATACCATGCTATTGCTCTTCTTGCTTTCTAGAAAGTCCAAGTAATGGCTAGACTCCCATGTATCTTAAAAATAAAAGATGGACCCATCGGGGCCCTGCAAATTAAAATTTTTCTTCTCTACAATATAATGTGATGCCAGTGTAATTTTGGTAAAATGAGTTTAACAAAAACTATGGGGTTGTGCTTAGGGATTGATATGAAATGGAAGCTTTTTCTACTATATTTTCAATCTCTTTATCTATTTAGCTTTCAGAATAAGAGGTCTTATAGTAGTAAGGGTTGCATTATCACTACTTTGTTGCTTTATCTTGTCAATCAAGTCGTGTGTATTTGAAACTTTTCTAAAAATAAGTTGCTCGTCCGTTCTATTAAGTAGCACACTGTGTGTTCAATTTTTCATGTTTTTTTTTTCCATATTTAGACTCTTTACTAAAAAAAAAAAAACAAATATAACTTTCTGACAAGAGATAGAACGAATAATAAATAATTTATTTCAATTTATGCACTTCTTTCAATATTTTCGCTTTTTTAACTTTTTTCGGCATTTTCATTTATTTGTTTATATTCCACTGGCAGTTGTGTTTTCGAGAACAGCTGATTTGCTAATTGTGGAAGCAAAATTCGTCGTTCACGAGATTGAGGTAGTAAATTTGCTACCGTAGATAATTTTCGACGTTTTCGACATCTCGTGAATACCGTATATATATTGGTGTATTTCAAATGCTTCAAATGGCGCGGAGTACATGTAATATTAAATTTCTGTTACATTTTTCATCACTACTACAGCAGTTTCAAAAATTGGCAGCCATGAGAAAACCGTTATCGATACTATCGATAAAGTTAGAAACCATCGATAGTCTTGTTAGAAAAAAAAATCTCGATACTATCGATAGTTTGTTTTTGTTTGGGAGCGTAATTCTGTTAAGCTATCTGTTTTACTCCATTCAATGTTTTTACAGATCATTCTGTCTCACAGAATTTCAAGGTACATGTTAACTCAATGCTAATTAACATGTACCTTGAAGTTGTGTGAGACAAAAGATTGATCGACATTTGAACTTGAGTGAGACAAGAAATATAATTAACAATTTTTTTTTCTGTTATGCACCCTTGACTTAAACCAAAGACTTAAGACCTTCTAGACTTAAACCCTTTTGTGTTCTTGTACACATTTTTACCAATGACCTAAACCATTTTTTGCCTTTGCTTAATATTAATTTAAGTGTCAAACCAAAACTGAAATGATCATTAAATAATGCCCGATTCAGACTGAGCAGAAGCAACCTTTTTTTTGTAAGCAGCTCAAAAAGTTGCTGAACAACCACAGGTAAATGACAGAATTTCAGGGTTGCTTTGGGGATTTTGAAGCAACATTTTTTCTGCTGCAAAAGTGAAAGCAAAAATTGCAGGAGCCATGACTGGCAAAGTTTGAGTAGAGCAGCCAAGTTTTTGGTCATGTCCGCCTTTTTTTGGTTATTCTCAACAGCTGATTATTGCACAAAACAATTTGAAGAAAATTTTAAATTGTAATTTTTTTTTTCAAATATTAATGAAATAAGTAGCATGAATGAAAAAGGTAGCTGCAAGAATTATTTGCATACACTGCGAATTGTTCTCAATCATATATTTTTCACAAAATGTCCATTTTAATTATCACAATTAGCCACAACGTTTCATTTGTATGTAGAATCAAAACAAAAACAGCTGATTTTTTAAGCGAAACCACTGTGTGAACGTTCCCTGGAAAAGCAACAATTTTGAAGCAGTGTGAATCGTGCATTAATTTTTCGCACAAAGTGGACAGTTCAAAATTGTCGTAAATCGATAAATCGAGTTGGTATTCTTGTTTGAATTTTTTATTGTTGTGTTCTTGCACAAAGAAATTCATTTCGTGTTGGAAAATTCGTCAGTTGGTTTTCAACATTTTGTCGGGTAGGTTGTGCTATAGCGGTAGTCCTAAAGAACATTTACCGCTATGCAAAATACCGTTTTTTTTGTGTGTTTTTTTGAAAACTCACCAACAACAAAAAGCAACCCACATTATTCATTATATTTTTTTTTGCATTTTTTTTGTATGTGATTTTTTGCGCGCAATTTTTTAAAAACAAAAAAATCTAATAAAAAAAGAAGAAATTATGATGATGTTTTTTTATGAATAATAGAAAATAATAGAAATAAAAAAATAAAATTTAATACTGGTACATAAAGACAAATCAAAAGAATCAAAGATTGACACGCGCAAAAATTAAATAAAAAAATAAATCAAATAAATAAATGAGTGAATAATTGAATCAAAATACTAATTGGATGTGGAAATGAATGAATGAAGAAGTCTATAACTGTAGAACTGTTTGAATGAATCATTGAAGAAATTATTGAATGAATGAATGAATAAGGAATTGTTTGAATCAATTATTGTATTATTAAGTGCATGGTGAATGAGGGGGGGGGGTAGGCGGGGGTAATAATGAATAACAATAATAATAATAAAAACAACAAAAAGCGAGCGTGCAGATAATAAATCATAAACAACAATAGCAACAACAACAACAACAACAACAGATTGCAAGATCATTTCTTTTATTTATTTGTCTATTTTTTTTTGTTTCTGTTTGTTTGTGTGATTTTTTTTTTATTAAAAATTAATTAAAAAACATAGACGCGATAGAAAGACATGTGAAGCAGCAACAACAAAAATACCAACAGCAATAAAAAAATAATAATAAAATAATTAACAATACAAAAAAAAAAAAAAGCCGACCGACCAACAACAACAACAACAACAACAACGACGAAAGCATTTATTAACACAAAAAAAAGCACCCAAGTTTATTTTTAGTGTTGTCTTTTTTTTTAATTACACAAAACAAATATATGAAAATAACAAATACATAAATAAATTAATTTCATTTCGCAAAACAGAAAAAAAGCGGGAATTTCATCTTTCGTTTTCGCTGTTTTTTTAAATTTAAAATAACAAAAAAAAAAAAATTAAAGATATAAAAAATTAAGCACACAAAAAAAATTACATTTATTTTTATAAGTACTTTGTTTTTGTTTTCTTTTGATAATTTTAATTCCATTAAATGTTTTGCAAAACACACACACATTATCACACAAATTCACTCACACACCAAAGAATAATATACTATAAATAATAATAATAAAAAAATAAATAAAAAAAAAAGAAGAAAAGAAAAATTTATAATTTCACTGGAGTCTTTTTATTTCGTTATTCCTTTTGTTGTTTTCATTTATTATTTCTTGTTGTTGTTGTTGTATTATTTTTTATATTATTTTGTAATGATGATGATGTTGTTGTTGTTGTTGTTCTGGTCGCAGATTTCATTTTCCGGGTTTGTTGACTTGTTCCCATTCTCATTCTCACTCTGTTGCTGCTGCTGCTGCTGTCGCCTCTGATTCTTGTTGTTGTTGTTGCTTTTGTTTTTGTTTTTGTTATTATTATGATTGTTATACCCTACACAATAAAAGTAAATGTATGGTATTATTAAACTTTGGACATATCGTTTGTTACACATTGGAGAAAGTAGGTACATACATAGTATCGTAGATCATACTTACATATGTACGTAAATTATTCAAAGATCCCATTAACATTTAGTATATTAAAAGTATCTTAAGTTATGTAAGTACATAACCCCATTTATTAGATGATCACCATATACGTATGTATGTATGTATGTATGTATGTATGTAGAGTTGTATCGTGGTGAGTCATATATCATTACATAATGTCAAGACCTTTTATATCAAAGAATAATCAATATAAACAAATAATAATATAAAAGAAATTATTTTACATCCACAAATATTAATTTTGAAGTATACATAATTCATCATTAAATTTCTTCCTTGATCTGGAATTGAGGCCTCTTTGAAACCTTCATCAATCATTAGTTTTTGGAATATCAAGTTGATTTAAATTGAAAATCGAATAGATTTGATTGATCAAAACAATCAAAAATGTCCATACATACATATGTTTGTCAAATGTTATCTGAATCAAATCAAGTTACCATATCATATCATATCATATTTGTATATTATTCTTTGATTTGTGAATTAGTTCATTTGTAATTCAGTAAGTTAGTCAGTTATATTTGCTTAGCTATAGTAAAAGAATGAATACTTTTCTCATCTTTTTGCATCATTTAAGGGACAAATTTAACAGAAAAGAACCGTGTTATAAAGTTGTATAGATCTGAACAAGTAGGAATAAATAACTATAGAAATCGAATAGTGAAATTTCTGAACACCTCATATTGACATATAAGGTATACTTACATATGTAGGGAGTTAAGAAGGTAGAAGTTGATAGCCTAGGACAAAGTTGGCCCATTGAGATGCCAATTTGATGTACAATATTCATAAGCCTTAAAAAAATTGGTTTATAACATTGTATATTGTCGTTTACATATTTATAAATAAAGAATGAATTAATCATATATGTGATATTTGTTTTTAAGATTTTAAATAAATTATTATATACAAATAATAAATTGAATTGTTAAAAAAACACATACATATTTGCATTGAAACGTTTGTAGGGCATTTAAAATTCATTGAAACTTAAGTCAATAAATTTCTTTACTTTGTTTTATTTATTTTTTTTTGTGGATTATTTTCTGTTTGATCTTTTTTTTTTTACCATTTTTGTCACTTTTTTTGTGTGTGCGCTTTAATCATATTTTTTCTTTCTTTATATGATAAAATGAAATATATTTATTTACTTTTGTACACAGGAAGTAATTTTGTTTTTGTTGTTGTTATTATAAATATATTTTGTTGTTTGTGTGTGTAACTTAAAAATAAAAAAAAAAAAATACAAAACAAGAATCATAAAAAAATACCCAAATGAAATAAAGAATATTTAAAAAAAGAACATCAAACAATTTTATGTGAATTAAAAAAGTATTGAAAAAATTAAAATTATAATAAAGAAAAAATTTACTCAGAAAAAGGGTTGAAAAAATCAGGTAAGAAATATATTAAATTAAATAAATAAGTAAAATTATGTATTTTACTCAATACTTTAATTCAGTAATTTAACATGAAAAATAATATTTTTTTTTTTTATAAATAATTATTTTAATTTTTCTGTTATTCTATAAAACAACTTAAATTAAACTTATAGCATTTAAAATAGAACTTTAACACAATAGTAAGTGGGATAGAACAATTAAACTAATAGGATCTAGTAGAAAGGCCTACAGGATGAGATCTTCTCAACCGTCTCTCCACTCTGACTCCTCCCATTCTGCGTCGCTTTGGGAGTTTGGGTGATTTTTCAACCGCTCCATATAATTCTTGGCCTGACGATTAATCACATCGCCAATTTTTGGTATTTTTAATTTCCTTTTTTGTGAATTTGTTAGTTAAATTTAAAATTTTCTTTATTTTTATTTGTAAATAATTTTTATGTAAATAAATTGTATATAAAAATATAAATTTAGGAGCATTTCCGTGTAGTATTTATTCCATACACATTTTTATTTCTTATTATTAAAAATTATTATTTATTGGGTATGGGAATATGTAAGTTCTGGTCCTTTTTGAACCAAATGGGGTCTATGAAAAACCGAACAAGACTGGATATCGACCACCAGTCTCTTCGGTACTGACCTACTGGTGTTAATGGACAAGCAATACAAACTAAGTGACTACTTTACGGCTACAGACTTCATCAGCCATAAAGATATACATATAAACCTTAAAAGAAAACCATTAAAAAAAATATTAACTTTGGCTACGCCAAATTTGTAAAACTCTTTAAGCACCTTTTATATCTTCTGGTTATTGTTCTAAGTTCATCTTTTGTATGGGAGGTACCCCTCCTAGTGATCCGATGGTCAATAAACTTAGATAGTTGGTTGATATTGATCAAATACTTATACTGACTGTCCACATTTCGATAGTCGGTAGTACAAAAAAGTTTTACTAACAAGAACATGAATTTTGATATAGGTTTGTATGGGAAGTACCCTATATGTACCTAGTGGTCCGATTCCGCTGATTCCAACAAATGTATTACATATTGCGAAAAATAAAAAGCATCGTATTCTCTACCTCAAAAACTAAGGGACTAGTTTGCATACACATAGACGGACAGACGGACATGGCTAAATCAACTCGGCTCGTCGCGCTGATTAAAAATATATGTATTTTATGGGTTCTTCGATGTCTCCTTCTGTGTGTTGCAAACTTTATGACAAACTTATAATACTTTTCACTACCTGAAGAGTATAATTAAAATAAAAGATCTGACTTACATATGAATCCAAGAAATTATGATGATGATGATGACAATGATGATGCAAACTTTCTTTGACAATTCCTAATAAATTTTAAATACCTTACGAAAAATGATGATTTGATCTAATTACGACTATGAAGAATGGTTTATACCTTTCACGTAATGATATTATCTTTCACGTAACAATAGTCACATAAGATTTTCTGTACTTGACAGGAAACTTGAGAATTGTAGGACTTCTTTCTAACTTTGCAAATTATTATGTATGAAAACTTATCTAAGTAAATTTTATACGAGTATAACTCAATAAGAGTCATTTGAGTACTTATAGAAGAAATATGTATAAGTGCGTATTTTATTTTAATTTATTTTATACGTTTGTATATATATTGAAGCAGTCAAACTTGCATAATGGAATCTTCTGTAAGACGAATTTTCTCTAACTCGAACTAAATCGAGTTAAAAAAATCGAAGAGAATGATGTGTGCTAGTGAGATATTTTTAAATCAATCATTACATCAGGTCAACAGGTAGGACACCTTCTCCCCGGACCAATAGTTGTAAAAAAAAAAAAAAAAAAAAACGACCAGAAATTATTCTATATTCCAAAAGTAAAGACTTGGAACACATATATGCGATTGTTAACATATTTAGCATCGCTAATTAAAAGTTTAAAAACAAAGTTCTATGATATTGTAGTTTTTAACAATTGAAATTTGCAACATTTTTCAATTGATTTAAAAGTATTTAAGTTCTTTGATATTGTTATTCATTCATTTGTACTCGTTCACAATATTGGTACGTAACCTTCTTCTTTTTCTTCTCCGTACATGGTTATTATATATACATAGTATGAAATATTACCGTGTGTCTTTTGTGTGTCATTTGTCTAAAAAAGTACTGATTAACAATTTGAAAAACAGTGAGCACAAATTGTTTGAGAAGTCTTTCGAGTAAGTGTTAAATAAGTAATCGTTTGAATAACACCAAACTTTGATCTCGTATCATGATGACAAATTTAAAAGTTTATTTATTAGACATTTGAGTGAACGATGATACACTTTTCAAACCTTAAAAACTCAAATACTATATACTTTATTAGGCGAAATCATTCATTCATTTAATTGATTTGTTGTATTTTATTTTAAACTTTTTTGATACACGTGACAAATACGAGTATTTTTTGGTTTTTAAATTTTAGTTAACTTTTATAATTAAATAAATAAATAAATAAATAAATAAATAGGTTACATGTATGAAGTTACTTAGTACATACTATATAATACATACTAAATTGAGTAAGTGATTATGTGTATGAATAAATAAGATAAATTGGGTTAGAGATTGTTACTAAAAGAGGCTGGAAGCTAATACAATAGTATGTGAGTCACTTTGGAAAAGTTGAATTGAGCGGTTATTGTTATTGTTGTTGTTGTTGATGTTTCTATTATCGTTTATATTTGCTGTTTTGTTTTTGTCCGCATTTTTATTTGATTTTTTGTTTTCATAACAGTTTTCGTTTGCTCGGCTGCGGCATCCACATTTGACATTAATAATATTTCTTCTGTTTTCATACAAACACGCAGATACTCACATACAAACACATCATAGACAGATGATATACCCACACACAGATACAAACATAAACATACATAGATATTAGATAGACGTGCCTTAGACGCGTGTTAGCTTTTGCATTTGTAAATGCATACATACACATACTCGTATCCATAGGCAACATATGTATGTATTGTGGAACACACAATCAACTCACTCACAATTATTTCGGTCAAAATTCAAGTTCATTGTCCAAAACAACAACAACAACAACAACAATAACAACAACAATAGCAACAACAACAACTATAACTACACAAATAGCAATAACAACACAAATAGCAATAACAATAAAAAAGCGAATAAAAATAGCAAATACATAGCAAATAAAATCTAAAAAAGTCCACCTAAAACGTCAAAATTCATTGTAAATGCAATTGCTTTTGGTTTCTCCTCTCTTGCAATCTGCACTTTATTTTGTTCTCCCTCTCCTTCCTTTCCCTTCCCTTCCCTTTCCTCACCCATCACACTCCTTTTTCTCACCCACTTGTTTGCAATTTATTTTTTGTGGTTTTGTGGTCTCCCCGCCCCTTTTTCTTCACTTACTTTCTCACTCATTTTAAACTATGACTTATTTATGAACTTTAAACCAAAAGAAAAAATAAATAAAATTGAATTATTTCATTTAGCATTTTTTGTTTATGAATTTCAATTTAAATTTTTATTAACATTAAACCATTAAATAAATAAATAAAAAAAATGATACTTATACAAGTAAATAAATAAAAGTAAATAAAAATGAATAAATATAAACGAAAAAATGAAAGTAGGAAATAACGAAAAAAAAAAAAAAATAACAAAATTATGAATTTCCTTGAATTCTAATAAGAAAAAAAAATTAATATTATAAAATCAAATAAATGAAATAAAATATAAAAAAAAAAAAAATTAAAAAAAACCCAAACGAATTGTGGTAAAAACAAAAAAATTTATTTTTTGTTGTTTTTTTTCAGCATTTAATAATTTTTTAAATAACAACAAAAGTTTGTACATAGTAATTTAAAATAATAAAATGTAATTGAAATTTCGTTTGTGTTTTTTGTTTTTGTTTTGTTTTTTTTCTTTCAAGTTTTTCATTGAAAAATTAATTAAAAAATAAAACTCGTACATTTGTGTATTTATCTGTTTGTGTATTTATAATAATAATAATACAAAAATATAAAATAATAATAATACAAAAATGTGAAAGATTAAAACTTAAATAAATAAATAAAAGAATATTTAAATCAATAGAAATTATTTATATTATTTTCTTGGTTTTAATGAAGTTGTCCACTTACGAGAGATGTTCGCAGATAGAGACTTGTAGTGTATACAATAAAAATGGGATCACTAGGAATAGAATGAAAAGAAGATGGGAAAAAGGAAAAGGATAAATTCATTTTTATATAGATGATCCTCATCCATTCAGAAAATTATCAAATTTAGTTACCATTTAGTACCATCTATAAAATAATAGTGTTCGCTTCTAAGACAAGACCGTACCTTCCTCTTAGAGTACATACAGGGTGGCGCAATAGAACGTGCATTTTTTAAGTATAGGCTAAAAAAATAAATACAAAAGGTATAGTTGAAATAAAAGATAGGATGATTAGGTACTTAAATGTAGTTTATTTTTTAAAAATAACATCATCTAAATGACGGCCTTCTCGAAGACGGCACTCCTCTAAACGCGATCGCAGATTTGTGAAAACTCTTGTCAATAAATCTGGGATGATTGGTGCTATTTCTCCACGCATATTTTTCTTTAGTTGACTGATGTTCCTCGGATTGTTCATGTAGACCTTATGTTTGATTCTCGTCGTTACAATAACGACAATTTTGTCGGTTTACGAACCCATTCAAATGGAAATGAGCCTCGTCAGAAAAAAAGGATGTTGTCAAAAGTGGAAAATCGACTAAGCATTTTTTCAGCAAATGCCAACCTTGCTCCGAAGTCGGACTCTTTTAATTCGTGTGTTAAGAGGAGCTTATAAGGATGCAGTTTAAGATCCAACATCAAAATTCGCTGTAAACTTCGTCGCGAAAAAAGATGACGCAATATGCACGTTCTATTGCGCCACCCTGTAGTTTGAATTAACTTAACAAAATCTATTTATAAGGAGGCTATGTCTTTCAATGGTCGTAAATATCGTCTCTGAAACAAATGATTTGTTTCAAACTTTAAGTTTTCTACTTGATTAACTTAGAAACTGATTAGGATTTTATGTACATTTTAATCTATTGTATAAGTAGTATGTTAAAATTCATGTAACACGACTTTATTTACAGTACCAAGCACACGATTGATAAGCGTCATTTAACGACCATTTTTAATTTAATCCACTGAAATTTTTGACATGACATTTTTTTTTTGTTGTATGAGGTAGGGTTGAATCCCTTTAGACCGTTACCCTCGTTACTATGTGTGTGGTGTTTCCACCTCATCCCCTGTACAGTATACCTACTCCAGAACTGCTTTATGTATTACTTCAGTGCTGGCGTCCAAGGCTTCCCTTTAAGATTAAGACCACTTTTCCATTGCTCTTAGAGGTCATTCTTCTATTTACCTACCTCTATGTTCACCACATTTGTAGCCAGCATCATGTTAAAGGCTCATCTTCTCGTGCAGAGAGTAGCTCTACTTCACTATTGCACGAAATCACTTCTTCATTATCTCGTGCATTTTTTTACCTTCACGGTAAGCTGTTGGCAGTCGAAATGCTCTGGGACTCAGGGAAATCGGGGTCGCCAAGCTTCTGACTCTTACCGGGAGTCCCCCTGCCCTACTGAAATCAATATTAAGTTAAGAATAATAATATATGTATATAAGTCTGATCAAAAGTAATCCATATATCTGTAGCAGGGGTCTCGTGCTCAGTATTGAGAAGGTCATTTCAATCGAATCCAAAAAAAAAACTACTGGTTAAGATGATGAACTCTGTCCTTTTCCTCTGTCTTCATCTCACTTAATAAAAATAAAATTCCTTAGAGTCTAAGCAAATCCGAAGTCTCATTTATTTGTACTTACAATTTTTCATCAGGCTAAAGTGAGATCACATCGCCATTTATGAGACACGGACAAACTCTTTATCTTGTCCTGAACTTGGTTTCAACTGCAGTTTGGTTTCTAGAAAATAATGAAATGAGGGTTAAAGTTCAGTTTTTTTTTTTGATTAAACTGTTTCGGATACATACTTTTCAACACAATTTTATTGTTATTGAAATTTGGAGAGCATTTATTTTGTAAGCAAAGATTAAAGTTTAGCATCTGTTTTTTTAATTATTGTACATATGATAATTCCAATATTGGAGAAACACTACAAGTCAACAAGGCCAAGTGTCGTTGGATTTGATGATTTGGAAGACAATAAAAAACTACTACAGTTTGATGAGGTTTCTCGTTTTGTCCCAGGAATTTATGAGTATCGTCGTCACTTAATTTAAAACACTTTTTTTAATTAATAAAATTTACAGTTTAATAATAATAATAATATTGTTTTGTTTTTTGTTTAGTTTTTTGATAATTTTCAAAATAGTAAATAATTTAATTAAAAAACTGAACAATAAAAAAAAAAAGAAAAGCTCAAATAATAAAAACACCATTAATTTGTACTTGGAAATATTGTAGAATCTGTGAGACAAAAGACTAGTAAAATTAATAGGGTGGAAGAGGCTTATGTTGTAGTGGTGGGGAGGCTTGTAGGGTTGGAAAAATGTGAATGGGTATGGGTATGGAGTTGTTCATGGAACGGGAGCGCGATAAAAAATTAAAACACAAAAAAAGAAAAACAAAAAAACAAAAAAACAAAAAAAAAAAGTTAACAAAAAACTATAAAAAAAACTATTTCCGTTTACTTGTGTTGTTGTTGTTGCTATTGTTGGTGCTGTTGTTGTTGGCACTTGCTTATTGTGTTTATACTACCTTTCATATACCATATAGGATAAATAGATATGGTATTTTCATTTAGTCATGAAGTTTGTAAAGTTTTTTGAATGCCACATAAAATAAACAAAGAAAGATTTAAGTAAGACTATTCTTAAGATTGTATACACTTACATCTATGTATTATCTGGAGTTTCCTGATTACTGGAAAAGAAAGTTCTCATATAAATCACATGCAAAATAACATTGGTTTTAAAGGAATGGTTTTTGTACTTTAACTGCACTTTATTAGATTATTTGATTAAAAACATTAGAATTTTATCGAAAAACTTTAAAAAAAAAAAATGAAATCTGTCTTGATTATTTCAGATAGTAGTAACCCCGCAAAGTGAATCTTTATTACATTAATTTTTATACATATAGGAAATCTTATGTTATAGTAAAATAATTAATACAGAACATAAAACTTTATAGAAAGTTAATATGTATATATAATTAGTCTGTCTAAACATAACAATTAGTATATCCAGAAACTAAATCAATCGGAAAATTAAATCAATATTTGCTATAGCTGCCATATATGTACACTTATAACGTATCTATGTATGATAGAAAATGTATTGTTTTTTGTGTGGAAAACTTTATAGGAAAGATATAATACTCTTCTTGATTTGAATAAAAGCTAAAATTGAACCAATTGGACCAATATTTGATAAATGATATGCTTGCTCAATTCACTCATTCATATAACGTCTTCCGTCTTCATTTTACTTAAGAGTAACTAAGTTTGTAAGCTTATGAGCTTCAACTTTTGCCACCCCGGGCCGCTGACAAGCTTAGTCTGTGTGGCTAAAGTGAGACGTTTAAAACACAGACATAGGCAAAGTTAAAGTCTTTTTTGAAGTCAATTTACAAATTACATTTCCTTGAACTAAGTTTCAATGTAAACTCACTTAGGGTATATATCAGTTTCGTTGAAACCGAATTTAATACTATATCATTATTATTATCGTTGTTGGTATTGTTGTTGATATTTTTTTACTTTACTTTATCTTTATCCGTTTGCGTGCAAGTTACGCAGATACAAAAAGAAATATCTTTGTATCTTTACTTGGTGCTCACAGTTCACAGTTGTTGGTAGCATCGTAGTATTGCTGCTATGCGTATATACGAGTACATGTATGTATTATACTACTCTATAGGTATTTCTGTTGTTGATGTTGTTATTCTGTGCCTGGTTGGTTTCATTTTTAGTCTTTTTCTTCATCTACTTCTTGCTTTTTCAGCTTCAGTGTTTGGGGCCAAAAAGAGGCATAGGAAAAAACTAAAGCAAAATTCATCAACAAAAAAAAAAAAAAAAATAAAATAAAAATAAAGTCAAGAACAAGAAACCTAGCTACTTTTTCATCTTATTCTTAACTTCTTTTCTTTCCTTTTGCTTAATGGTTCTGTTTTTGTTTTTGTTTTGGCTTATACCCTTTAGACATAGGGTGTTATAACTTTGAGATGAGATGCTGATTTTGGGACGTAAGTACTTATGTCCATAAGTATTTAAGACTTACACATAAGGAAATGTTATATTCATGTAGAAAGGGCCTTCGATTGAGAGAAACGTGGTAGCAGAAACCAATGAAGCTCGTTTCGATTCACTGTCACTAAGTATTTTTACTCCTCAGTGAACCAATCCTAAGTTTCTATAGATCCCAGAGTTTAACTGGTAACCATGTCTTTCACATAGTCAAGATCATTAAAAAAAACAATAAAATATATTAACTTTGACTATGCCGAAGTTTTAATACTGTTCATGGTCCTGCTAGTGGTCCGAGGGTCTTGAAATTTATATGGTTGGTGGATGTGGGTCAGATACTTATAGTGTTCAAAGTCAATAGCACAAAAAACAAGAAAGTTTTTCTAATAAGAACTCTAATTTGGATCCAGGTTTCTATGGGGTGTACCCTCCTAGTGGTACGATTCGGCTGATTCCGACAAATGTACTGCGTTTGGTGAAAAGAAAGCTCAGCTCTCTAGCTCAAAAACGGAGACTGCATACATACAAACGGACAGACGGACATGGCTAGATCAACTCGTCTCGTCGCGCTGCTCAAGAATATATATACTTTATGGGGTCTCCGATGTCTTCTTCTATATGTTACAAACTTCATGACAAACTTATAAAACTATTCACTGCGTGAAGAGTATAATAAAACCCAAGTGTACTGAACTTACTAAAGCGATATCGTAAGACAGAAACATTCTTTTTCATATATCATATCTCCTTTATCTCTTCTGGTCTACAGTTTCTATCAAAACCATTCGGAAAAACTTCCAATCTAGCATAATAGAGGAGAAGGTATCAACTATTTTGAATATCATCTGTGTTTTCACTGCAAACTTAACAGACTCTCTTGCCCCCATATCCAATGCATTTAAATACTTAAGTCTTTTTGATGGTACCATGACATCCAAGATGTTAGATGTTGTTAATTTATAAGTTTTGCCTATATTATGAGGGAACTTTATTTGGACATACTTATTAGGAAAGAAAAAAGTTAATTATTGCCCAAAAATATTAAATCAAAGATTCTCAAAGACATGGAAGAATTCATATTAAAATCTTGTTCTTTACAAAAAAAAAAAAAAAAAAAGAGACATCGGGGAAAACATAGATATAACTGGGTGGTTGGTGGTCATGACTTAGTAAGACTATTTGGGTGGTTCAAGCTATAATTGGTGTTAATGAAAGGACAATATAATATTAAATAGTCTTACAAAATATCTTAAATTTAGGGGTTTTTCACGTTATGGTCATCGAAATCGATCTTAAAAACTCAATTTTTGGATGATAAACTTTCTTCACCAATCAGTTGTATACATACATACATACATGTACTTATATAGTTGTTGTTATTACAAAGGTATTCAGCTTTTACTCGATTTGCTTCCTTAAACATAAGCAGCAGCAGGTACTTAATTTACATGAAGTTTTTATCTCTCAATGTCATCATCATCCAACTGAATTCGATGTCAAATTGTGTAGCCACGTTCAAATAAAATACATACATCAAAAAATAATAGATAATAAGAACACAAAATTATTAATAATCAAATACAAAAAACAAGAACATAAATAACAATGAATTTGGAGGGGAAAAAAAAAACATTGAAATTCTTTGGCAAAAATACCAAAACCAAAAAACTTATTAAATTTGATAGGCAAACAAAAACGAACGCCAAATAAAGAATGAAATAAAACAAAATTAAATTAACGAACAAAAAAAAAAAAAATAAATTACAAAACGAAATTAACGACAAAACACAACAACAACAAAAGCAACAACAATAATAATAACATCAAGAATAATCAAATCGAAAATAAATATAAAAACAAAAAAAAAATATGAGAAAAAAACCGAAAACAAAATAAAAAACCCAAAGTTTAAAAATCGAAATTATGAATCATGAATTTATTCACCATTACCATCATCTGCAATCCCCTTCCCCTAGCCACCACATAAAGTGAGTGAGTATCTTTCTCATTCCAATTTATGATGTTTATGAGGTTGAGCGATTCAACTCAATGCGTTGCTTTCTGTCCTTTTATAAAATATATATAAATTGTTGTATATTTCATGTATTAACATCCACACAAGACAATTCATTGTACATACTACTTAGTACAATTCATGAATAAAGTTTGCAATTTACAGTTACAAAAACAAATTTTAGACTAGACAAACCAAATAAAAAATGATATCATATGTATATTCTTTTTAAGATGCAGGAGATTTCATCTAAGGGTTTTTTTTAAGTATATCTGCTTGGTTGGTAAGTTGAAGAATATTATTGTATCTTAAGCACTTTTAGAAAATAATTATCCATAGTGATGACCTTTTCTTGAAGGAGATTTCATGTTAAGTGTTCAACAGTGCTTCACATCATCATGCAATAATATAAATACGGGAACACTTCCCTTGTCATCTATTTTGCGTCTAAGCTATTTATCGATTTTAATAAAAATGATACCATTCGATAGATATTTATTTGTAGATGTGGACAATATGTTTTTGTTTTTTTTTTATTAAAATCTGTAGGGTATTTTGGGGGGAAAAACTAGGAAAAGTTTTCACAAATACAGTTAAAAAAAACACAAGCACTTTTTTGTCTTTCTGTTGGCAGGGTGTTCGACTTTCGGAAACTGGGCGATCCTTGTAAGAATTAATACATTTTATTATGCTGGAAGAATCCATGTGAGGAGGAGTCTTGCACCCATTCAAGATTCATTCTCTAAAATTTTTGATGCTTACTGCTCTAATTTGAGGGGTTTGTCACATCAAAACCTAGTATTAGTACATTGCATTGAAAATTTAGTACTTCGTTTAAAGTTTGCCGAAAGTTTAATAGTTTGGTTTACTTACTAGGCTACCAGTTAGCTGTAAGAATATCTTCTATCTTAAGTTCTATATACATACTTACATTCTTTATATGGTATAAAACCAATTTTATAAGTGTTTACATAAAAATCTTAAAATCCTGAATCCTTTGTATGTGATTCAAAAGTCCTATTAAAATTAATGAGCAGCATCAAATGGTTAGCAGCCATACTGGTTCCATATCCTACGACTGTGAATGTAGAGTTTAGAGAAAAATCAATTATCCATTCTTATGTCAATGCCAATAGATGTTAATACAATATGTTGTAAATAAAATATCTTTTTTTTTGCCTTTTAATAAAATTTGCCCTTTGTTGGCAAAGAATTGTTGTTGTTTCGACATTTTTTATTGTTTGGAATTTTCGTTTATTTGACGTATTTGAATGCCCTTTATAAAAATCACCTTTCTTCATCTAATCAGATACAAATTTAAAATACAATAAATTTTTGTAATTTTGCTTGAGTTCAGAAAACTTAAGAAATTTACTAAATAGAATACTGAGATGATGGTTCATTCTTATTTTAAAGAGAAAACCGAACCTATCACTTATGCATGTACATATATAAATAGAGAAAGAGCTAAAGAAATCGGAAAGTATACAAATGCATTTTCATCTAAATTTCATAGAGCTCATATGTCGTATGAGTAATTTTTATGTAAGTATTTGCATATTTTAAAATATTTCGCAATCACCATAAATTATTTCATATACACATATATAAGTAGAATCACCTTAGAATTCAAGTTTCTTTTAAAATTTTGAAAAATATGATAATCAGAATTTTTGCAGTCATCAGGTTTTTGTTTTAATAGATTGGATTGATTAGACTACCACCATCCATGGTATGAGCCAAGATTAGGTTCACATTTGTCTTTCAAATTCATAATGGAATAATAAAAGAATTTCAAAATTCCTGCAGACGTCTTATTAGTTCATTCCTTTTAGGAATTGGATTGATAAGTAGAACCACCTTCCATGCCATGAGTCCAGTTTGGGTTATAATTCTATTACAATGTTATCTCTAGATTAATAAGACTCTCTTTATAGTAATAAAAGCCCTTGACAAAACATGAAACAAATTTTGGGGACTCTAAATGTTATTGTTTTTTTATAATGTTTTTTTTTTTTAGAATTTTTTGTATTCAGGATCTTTGTTTCTTTTATTTTATCGATTTTTGCGTTCCTAAAAAAAAAAATAATAAAAAGTTAAAATCAAGAAATCTGAAAATTCTTTGCATATAAAAATAGTACATATTAAGGTTTCTTGTTGTTTTTATTTATATAAAGAAAAAACCAATCGCAAACTAAATAACTTTGGTGGGAAATTTTTTTGTCCTTTTCAAAAGAATGAAAAACTCAAACACAATGCATAAAGAACATGACAAAAGAAGGGAAAAAAGGTTATTTAAGGAAAGAATAAGGGGAAAAAATTAAATACAAAAAAAAAAAAAAAATTAAATAAAAACGAAGCAAAAATGTCGCCAATAAAGAAGAAAGAATTTGTTAACACACAAAGAAAAAAAGTATTTCATTTTTTGCCAAGAATTTTCTGACTTCACATACATATATCTATGTATCTACATCTACTTATATATATATATATATATATATATACATGTATATATTTATATACTATATATATATATATATTTGTTTGGATGTATGTTGGGTATAGCAACAACCCCTTACCATATCCAACGCCACTGTCATTTTACTCTGCTGTGCGCTTGTTTCCTTTTTCTGTTTCACTTTTTCATTTTTGAATTAAGTAAAAAAAAAAAGAGTCTTTTCTGTGGAATATAATAATATTGCATGAAAAACTAAAAAAAAAAACAACATTATTTATTAAATATATTCACATAAATAAATAACGACATGTATGTTTGTATGGGTTGACTGAAAAGTTGTGAACCCTTAAACAATTTGTATGTACTCGAGTATTGTTGAACAAACTTTTGGTGTTAGAAGTTATCAAAGTCTACTTCAGATAACAAGGTTATATGTATGATATGTTTGTCAGACTAAATGTTGGACAGTCATCATATTGATATCAGATGGATGTACTCGTAGTCATAGGGTTATGTTATTCTATTATACGCGTCCTGCAAACCAACAGAGCTTTAGGCAAATTTGTGAATATTGTCTAGTTCCAATAATGATGTATCATATAGCAGCTCAATAGCTTCTTTTTCACCTTCCTAATTTAATATATTCCTCTTATCTTATAGAATTATTATATTATATTATAATATTATCACACCGTCTAAAGTATTTTTGAACATTGTAGGTTTGTTTTATTTTTGACAAGTATTTACAATCAGTTCAAACAAAACCTAACCATAAGTAAATAAAACAAGCAAAACAAATCAACATCACAGTGAATGGTGGCAGATTACTTATGCTTCAGTTAGGTCCAGGGGTAACTCCTTTTGAGTTGGCGGGTGTTGTTACCAGTGACTAGCAGACTTGTGGTGAGATTTTAGGGTGTGATTCAAGACGGGATACATATTTTCAGAATCTGCCAATTTCGTCTTTTATCCATGGAGAATGAAGATCTCTATGTGTGGTTGTATTTGTGACATAGGATGATACATTCACTAGTCTACGGAGAAACATTTATTGGAATCTCTGGAGTATCTCAATGATAGAGTGCGAAACAGAGACCCACAGCTGTTTTCCATATGTCCATACAGGCTTCAGAACTATTTTGTAAAGTATGAGTTTGTTGCAAAGAAACAATTTCGAAATGTGCTTAAGTAAGTAAGCCAGTACATTTTGTACGTTTTAAAAGGCAGCTGTTGGCGCTTAAGTTTAATGTGAGCCGTCCAGGTTAACCGTCTCTTCAGGGAAAGCCCCAGGTATTTGGCGGTGTACTCTGAGGGAATGGTTTCATTGGTCAAGAAGATGGGAGGACAATGTAATATGCGTTGATTTGTCAGTGTTTACCATGATATTTCAACATTTTAGCCAAGTTTCAATTAATGATAGCTGACGCTGTAATAGTGTGGATGCATCCAGAGGATTCTTATAATAACAGAATGATTTTGACTTCAAACGGGTTCAAAACTTTTCAAATGACCTACGTTTGTATAATAATACGAAGAAATATGTAGAGTAATGTAAGTATATTTGGGTATAATAAAGTAAATGAAGTTCTCCTTCTTTAGCAACCAAACTCGTTACAGAGAATAATAATAAAAAAAAAAAAAAAATAATAAAAGGAAATAATAATTAAAAATAAAAAAAAAATTTTTTTTTAATATGTAGATTTTAATTTTATGATGTTAACATCGGCGACGTTGAATGATGTCGTATCCAAAAAAAATACATACTATGTGTATAGTTGGATTGCAACTGTAAACTCCGATAATGACGACAATGGTGTTGTTGCCGTTGCTGGTACTGATGATGATAATAAAAATAATGATGCTGATATTTGATAATCATTCCAGTAAAACCAAACCAAACCAAACCAAACCCAAACCGACTTTATTGTAGTGTCAGCAATTGGGTTTGTTTCAATCTCAATTTAAAATTTTAAAACTTTGAAGAGTATTTTAGAAAAATATTCTGTCAAAGCGTACTTAAACTGAACATAAGTTATTCTTATTTTTAGAAACTTTTATATGGAATTGAATATACGAGTATTGTAGTTTTTATAGACATACAGTAGTAATTTAATAATCCCACTACTCTCTGATCCGAAAATCCAGTAATACAAAGGATTACTTTCATTGCATTGGCTATTGTATGCGAAAAATCCAAAATAAAGTTTAAAGATTTGTATGGTTGTGAGGGAACAGCTTCGTATCGATGGTATCAAGAGACAAGGGTTAAATTTCATTATTTAAAAATCTATAATTATATTGCATTTAAAAGAAATCTTACAATCTACAGAGAACTTATGCGACTCACAAATTTACAATATAATGCATATGAGTTTGCTAGTATTTGTTAAAGAAGAATGTGTATATACCAGAAAAAAGATTTCCAAGGAATTGATACTTATCTCCGCTGTGGAGATTATAAATTGCGTATTGTTGTGGTTATGAGTAAATCAAAGAAGCCGAGTTCATTTAAGAATATGTAAATATAATCGGTGGGGATGAAAACTCCGACAAGGCACTTCCAGGTATTCATATTAAAAGATGCAAGTGTTTTGCTAAAAAATTCCTAGTGAAAACTTCGGAAGAAAAATATGGTCAAAAATATCTAATACATATTTCGTAAATTGAATCTACGAGGAGGAGGATGCAATTGCCTATTCTTCGACAATATATAAATTCTACAGAAATCACAGAAGAAACTAGTACAGTAGATTTTATGAGGGAACATGTTCAAAACTCCTCCTGCAATGAAGAAGCTGTCAGAAAACAATGAAGCTGAAAAATCTTTAAAAGAAATCGATAAAATATCAATTGCTGAAGCTCTGACTTATGTACTACGAGTATTTAAACAAATGCATTCTTGCTTCGAAAAAACTTATACAATCCATTTATCCAAATATTTCGATAATACGAATGGGGCCTGAAATCATTAGATCGGATTATCGAATTACTTTTTTTTTTTTTTTTTTTTTAATCATAAATGATACGAATTACTATTGTAATAGGCAATTTCTTTTGGCATCTTCTCTTATGCTAGTAAGATCAATAAAATTTTTTAATACACTTTCGATTGATATGTTTTTTTATACACATAACTCAGTGGCTACTATTATAAGTTTGTCATGAAGTTTGTAATACATGGAAGGAGACATCGGAGACCCCATAAAGTATATATGTATATTCTTGATTAGAGAGACGAGACGAGTTGATATAACCATGTCCGTATGTCTGTCTACATATATGCAGACTAGTTCTTCAGTTTTTTGTAGGAATCAGCCGAATCGGTCCAGATCCATATTCATGTTATTATTAAAAAAACTTTTTTGTACTATTGACTTGAAATTTAAACACTATAAGTGCCTGGTCCATATCCACCAACCATCTAACAATTTCAAGATCCTCGGATTACTAGGAGGGGTACCTCCCATACAAACATAGATTCAAATTCATCTTCTTAATAGAAAAACTTTTTTGTTTTCTTGTACTAGAAACTAAAATTTGGTCACTCATATCCACCAACTATGTAAATTTCAAGACCTTCGGATTACTAGGATGGGGTACCTCCCATACAAATCATAAACTTAGAACAATAATCAGAAGATATAAAAGATGTGTAAAGAGTATTACAACTTCGACATAGCAAAACTTTATCAAACAGACACAAGGTCTATTATAAGTATAAGGTCAGCTCTTTATTTCGAACACTAACGAGTGATGAACATGACTAAGTTCTCCGATTCCTCTTGCAATACTACTACGTACTGATAATATGAATATATAGTATACTTTATTGGGTATTTGATGCTCGGATTTAAAAGATATAATAACAATATTAATGTACTAAATATGATTTAGTATCATTCAAATGTGTGGAAGATTTATTACAACATTTTCCATTTCTTAAGAATATGAATTCTAGAGACCAGATACCAATAACTAGGCTAACCTAAGTTTAAAAAACAAGAATACCATCATTAATGCATTTTTTTATTTTCAAATGATTAATCTGATTTTTAAAATACAATATAATAATTAAAATGTTTAGAGTCAAGTTTTGCTAATTTTAATTTCTAACAACTTTGGGAGCATAGGAACAGAAGACATTAATATGTTTATTAAAAAACAAAATAAATTATGCAATATAAGAAAGGGAAGGGAAACATGGAATTCCCTAGTTCTATGGAATGGTGTACCATATCATTTATCCTATAATAGTTGCTATTATATTTAATATGAAGAGTAAAACAATGTTTTAGAAAATCTCTGAAGATGATGAAAATGACAAGAGGTACATCACATTTATTATATCAGACTATTCGATTCAAGAGATTGTATTTGACTATTTCTATATAATTGATATGGAATTCACAATCACAATCTGCTATTTCCTTGTTTTTCTTAAGAAATATATAAAAAAATATTAAATTACTTTTTTTCGTTTTATTAAATAAAAAAAAAAATGAATTAAATATTTTATACAAAATTTTTATACAATAATAAATCTACGGTCAAGACAAATAGATTTCTAATGAGTTTGGTTTTTTTAGGTAGGAAAGAGTGGGAAGCATTGCAAACCTAAACTTCTCAAAAGCCTTCGCTCACAAAATGAATGTTGAATAAAGAAGGCAACCCAACTACAGAAACAACAACAACAACAACAACAACAACAACAACGACAAAATAAAAAATGAAAAATATATGTAAAAAAAAAAATTACAGAGAAAAATAAAATAGAAATGAAAAGAAAAAATGCCATGAAAATGCGCTGCATACAACAATAACAACAAAAACAATAATAAAAACAAAATCAGAAATAACAAAAAACCAAAGACAACAAAAAAAAAGGTGAGAAAAAAACATTAAAAAAAAGTTGAAAGATATTACGACAAAAATAAAAAAAATAAAAAATAGAAAATAACAAAAAAGTAAAGTACACAGAAAAAAAAAGTTGGCAACAGCAGAGGTATCAGGGCTCAGTGGCGTAGTGGACATAGGGGTATTTTGCTAAGGAGAACTTGGACAAAATGTTGTTGAAAGAAAACAACTCTGCCCATATGCTGATTCACAGATTTATAAAACATATAAGCAAATTGGAGATCTTAAAATGTTCAGAGGCTTAAATAATTGTTTTAGTTTTACCAACACGAAAATTATTAAATTAGTAGTCATGAATTAGCATCTAACATTGTTGGAGGAACCAAAAAACTAAATCTTGGAATCACAGAAATGTATTAAGACAATCTAAAAACCTTCATGGAGATGTTTATCCTAAAAGAGCAAGCATGCCAAGAAATAAGTTAAGGATCTGACCGACATTTTGAGAATGGACTCTGTAGACTCAATCACCATTTAAATAAGACTCTAGTTGTACATTTAGGAGGGAGAGTAATTAAATCTCACTTCACCTGTTGGGGCTCTGATGATAATGTTATGTACTTCATCATAACGATCTTTTGAGGCTGTATGAATTTCTTAAACTAATCACATCTAAGGGCTCAAAAACTCTGTTTAACCCTGGGACACCATAAGTAAAAATTTGCCACTGTCAATGGCGCATGAGCCTTTTGCTTAGAAAGACTGTGTAAGTAGATGATGAGGGGGTCTTAGAGAAGTAAGTAGTGGTGGTGGTGTTGGTTGTGATGAGAACGTCGTCATGCAAGATGAAATTTTTCATAGTATGTAGTATAAGGTGAATTGATGGGGTGGGGTTGCTTTGTTTTGTTTTGACTTGGACTCATTTGTTGTAGTGTAGTGTGCTATGGTATGTTATTCGAAGGTATGAAAGAGATTGAGGCAAGAGGGTAACGCAGTCATATCACAAGCAAACGACTTTAGTCGTCGTTGTTGTTGTTATTATTATTATTATTGTTGTTTTTCAAATATTTTTTTCTTTTTTTCCATGTTCAGTTTTTTGTAATTTTCTGTAATTTTTCTTTCATTTTTTTTTTACTTTATTTACAATAAAGAAAAATAAATAGAAAAACAAAAAGATATATGAATTAACTTTGGTCCCACTTACAAGCTTACATACACTGTATATACCGCGTAATATTATTAATTTTGTTTGTTAGGTCCTCCTATAAATAGAGCCCCTTTAGTGAGTTCACGTACTCTGAAAGTAATCAAATATTTTAAGTTAAGGTAAATTAAATTATATTGTTTTTGGTGATTATTGCATCATGTATCAAAAAGACCATTAAAGTCAGACAGATGGAAAGAAGGAAGATATAATTTAACAGTTCTTAAACTATTGTCTATTCAATTTTTTAATATTTTTACAACATTTCTATGTGTTTAACAAACAATATAAGAATCTATATATGTACATATTATAAACGGATTATGAACGGAGTGATTGATAAGAAAGGTTTAGAAAAAAGAAATAAAAAAAAAAAATTTATGAACAGCCGAAAAATCGATACCAATCGAAAAGAGTGAGGTGTGCAATTGAGATGAATAATAAGCTCAAAAACATATTTTAAAATCATCAAGTCGCCTATGACAATTAGTATCCATTAATTTTTTGTGAAGGAGAGGCAGGACAACGGAGTCCCGGGAATTTAATATACTTAAAAAAGTAATGGTGCTTTCTTCCCGTCGGTTCCGGAGAAGTCTAAAATTCTTGATGTTCTTTAAAAGACTTATTGAAATCTTAAATACAAAATATGATCGAAATAATTTTTTTGGGGTCAACAAACATTTTTGTTAAAATATCAAGTCTCAGAGATTAATATGGGCCTATGAGATTATTGTGTCAGAATTTGGTAAATGGTCTTGGGCTTTAATAGGGATTGTTGATTATATACATAAATTTAAGAACTACTGGTCCGAGTCTTCATTGCACTGTTCTAAGCGTTACAAACATCACACGAAATTGTTAAAACCTAGTCACACTAGTGTGAATGAAGATGGTGAAGTGTACGTATAAAAAGAACTAGAAATAAAAAGTAATAAAGTTTTGCATTAGGCGCAACTACAAAAACAATATAAGAAATATACACAATATACAATAAATAAATAAAAAGTGAAAAACACACACTGAAAGCGTTGAAAAATCTTAGCAAAAACTTGTTAGTTGAGTTAGATTCTGATGATGATCATCATGATGATGACGATGATTATTATGACGACAGCAAAGACGAAGACGACCCCAACAGCAGCAGCAGCATCATCACCTTCCTTTACTTCACTTCACTTCGCTTCACTTAACTTGACTTCATTTGACTTGACTTTATACTCACTCAGCACTCGGGAGTCACTGACTAAGGCTGAGGCTAACGTACTTAAACTACTCACATATACACATACGCACAGAGAAATAGTTACAGATACTCACATAGCGGCACACACACACACACACACACACACAACCTCACTTGCTAGAAATGAACATCAGCAGCGATAAGAAGAAAAAAAAGCTTTAAAAATAATATAATAAAATATAAAAAGGAGCAGCCAGCAGCAGATATAGCAGAATGGAAAAGCGTCAGTTGAATCAAAACCAAAATGAAAAGTGTTTTGAGGGTGAAGACCCACAGTCTTCAAAAAAGTAGTAAATTGCGTTTTTTAGTTTGAAGGAATTGTAAAAACAGAACCAACATTAAATAAAAAACTATGAAAATTGCCTTGAGTTTAGAGAAAAAAGTAATATGGCTAAATGGGAAAATAGATGGATAAATTTAAAAGGTAGATGGAATGATAGATGAAAGTATAGATAGGAAGATAGATGGAAAGATAGATGGAAAGATAGATGGAAAGATGAGAAAATAGGTGGATAGGGGGGTGGATAGTAGAAGGAAAATAGATAGATAGGATATATGGATACATAAATAAATTAATGGAAAGATAGATGGATGATAAATCAAATAAATAAACGCAAAGATTTTTCACATTGGTATTCTTAAGAGAATTTTAATTCAATAAACTACAAATTTATGACTTACACAAACATAAACAAGATATAATTTTTCAATGATAAAAAAAACAATGAATAAAAAAAAAAACCGAACAATCTTGTATGCATTATAAATTACTTAGGTTAAATGGTTATTATTATCCTTACAATAACAATAACATTTACACTCATAAACATAAACACAGTAAAATTGTATGCAGTTCAGCAACCTTACTTACATACATAAGTAGTGAGACATAAAGATATGTATATGTATGCACACATACAAAGGTGCATAAACATAGATGGATGAATGCATGGATGGATGGATGGATGGATGGATGGATGAATCCCATCCCATCGCGTACAGATACATAATTTTTATAACCAGAACTGGACAGTTGCGTGTGTCCGCCAAGCAACATAAGAAAAGAAATTAAAAGATGAAAATAAAAGAAAAAAAAAGAAAAATAATAATAATAAACTGATGGAGTCGAAGGAAAAAAAGAAGAAGAAGGAGAACTAGAAGCTGTAGATACTATTGTGATGAACCATGAAACCACCATCATCGTCATCATCATCATCGTCATTGCCTTCGCCATCGCCATCATCATTGTTATTATGGTGAAACATTGCGTGGGGGACATGGTGCAGTGGAATGGGGTCTGGGTGAACAAGCAACAGGATTGCAGATCTGGTCAACGAAGGAAGTAAGGGAAAATGCAGTGGAACAATAATAATGTAATAATGATGATGTTAATGATGTTAACTTTAGTTAAATAATAATGATACTGCTGGTGATGATGATGATGGTGATGGTGATGATGATGGTGCTTTTTATTGTCTATTTGCTGCTGCCTTTCGCTAGTATTGTGCGTACTTACTTACTTGTTTTGGTTGGCGTAGATAAAATATACAAAACTGCAAAACTGCAAGTTTGGCTGCTGCGCTCTTGCTTCTTAGCTACACAGATACAAATAAGCATATATACATACATACATACATAGTTAGATACGCATGTGTATATGACTTAAGTGTTATTGCACTTGGCCTTATTTGAGTTGTCTTGTCTTGTCTTGTCTTGTCTATGTTACCGCCGCCGTTCGTCTCTTATGATGTTGTTGTTTTCTCGTCCTCCTCCTTCTCCTCCTCCTCCTCCTCCTCCTCCATCTTCATCATCTTTATGTGTATTTTTCTTTTTTTACTCCTTTTCTTTTCTTTTTCTTTTTCTGTGCTGTTTATTTGTTTTTGTTTTTGTGACTTTGGCTTTGGCTTTGACTTCCATCGTCTTTTCAATTGGACTTGGACTTGGCTTTTTAGTTCTCGAATTACTTGAAGATTCTTCATTTTGCCCGTTCTTCTCGTTCGTTTTCTTTATTATTATTTAGTATTTGTTACTTTGTTCTGTTGCTTGAGTTTTTGTTTTTTAGTTTGTTTTGTGTTTTGTTTTTTTGTGTGTGTTACATGCATTTTAATTTTAGGAAAACTTCATTTATGCATAAAAAACACCTTAAGATACTTTGACTTATATGCGATCTTTTGTAATTTTCCTTTGAGTTTCTTTTTTTTGTGTGTTTTTATTACTTTCTGGCTTGAAGACGATGATTACTTTCTTAGGCCTCTTTACATTAGTCACACTAAATAAGTACATACATATTAATATTTTGTTTTATTACTTTGTCGTAATTCTTGTAACGCGTAGAACCCATAGAATTAGAAATTATGAAAGTACCAAGAAGAAACGATTGGGCCTCTGTCTAACTGTCTATGCAAAAGAGTCTATCAGTTATGTTAAGAAACTGAAATTGGTATCAAACACATTTTGTTGTCGTATACAAATATTATATATTCTGGAACCAGAGTTCTAAGATTACCAGGAGTGGAATTGGTGGATACACACAAAAATCGAAACAATCTAACCTCCTTGATTTTCAAACTGCACTGCTAAAATATGTAAATATATTTTTGCACTCTTTAATCGGAACCTTATGAAATGGTTTCATATGATAATTTTGATTAATATGTAATACATAAAAATTAGTGTTTTGTTTGTTCGTTTGGTATGCGCTATCATAACATTCATCTGATTGCAATGATATTTTGTGAATATGAATGGTTGGTTTCCTGCTTGAACATAGGATAGTTTTGTTCCCAATGGGAACACACCCAGTTTTTGAGATTCGGCATATTCAAACAATCCCTTAGATTATACTACAAAAAAATAACTAAAATAACAATAATGTTTGATCTATGCGAATAAGTAACAAACGTTCGGATTCGGATGTACGTTATTTGATATAAAGTCATATAGGCTTATAGAAGAGAGATATTGACTTCTAATGCGTTTTTGTATGGAAAGCTTTTGTTTTTCAAAATATTCTTAAAAAATCAGCCAAGTGTGAGTCGGACTCGCACACGGAGGGTTCCGTACCATCGCACAAGATTTAAAACAATGTATGAAAATTTGTTTTTGTCACAAAAGTGTAATATTCAACAGCCTAAAAGTATACTACAAAAAAAAAAAAAAAAACTTGTATGGGGACCCCTCTATTTTTTTAATTTTATTTTATTTTTAGTATTTGTCGCTCTACACACAATTGAATTAGACACTGTGTGCAAATGTCAACTCTCTACCTTTGGGTAAGAAACCCTAAAAAAACCAAAACAACTAACACAAAATGTATTTGTAAAAAATTAAATTAATTCTCTAAATAATTAGAAAACTGCCTTATAAACTATTAAAAAGATACAATTTATTTATTTATTTAATATACTGTAGGCTTAAAGTCTTAAACTTAAGCTACAGTGTGGGACAGCCATAGCTAATGGGGTTTTCGGCTGAAAAATTCTTGTATGAATTAGTCCTCGGAAACTTGTTGTGGAACCTTTCAAGGTAAAAGAAACTACGACAGATCAAAACTAAACTATTATATTCTGTTAGGGGGTTCTATGGAACAAGGAAATGTGCTCTTTTTAGCCTGCCAATAGGAGTTAAAGGATATACTAAAAATTAATTCAAATCCATAATTAAATTAGTGTGTTTTGAAAATCAAAGATTTTGAAGTGAAGACCGAACGATCCTACCAATACTTTATATGAGTTGTAATATGGGAAATCTTTGTCTTTGTTTAAGATATTGCAATGATACATGGTCATATGCTTAAAAAATACAAATCGTAACCAGATGAGTAGTCCAAACAACGAGTCATGCAATTCGTGCATGCTAACTTCTTTATTTTGTTTGGTGAGAACTAGAACTTAATGAAAGCTCTAGGTTTTTAAGGAAACTACCACTAGAAAAACTTTATACTCAGAATCTGCACAATAGCTGAAAAGTTAATGGAAACAAAAATGACGGTCAAAAAGAAATGGGTGTTTGGGGTCTTCCCTGTTGCCTTTATTGATGTAATTACAAAATTATACTTAATTACAAATATCAAATATTATTATTTAGACTACATTATTTTGTTTTACATATTTTGAATCTAAACGTTTTGAAATATAAAAGTTTTTCATATAAAACCTCAATGTCATCTCTCGTTTTAAAGGAGGAGTGTATTTGATTTCCTGCGAATCTGAATCAGTGCGATAGCTTAGAAACTAAGTGAAACAGGCATATGTACGTGGGTCGATCAATAAATCCTTAGAAATAGATAGAAATACAAATTTTTTTCCGTAAATTTCTTTTTATTTTTCAATAATATCTTCTTTTATCTAGAAGCATTTAGTGCAGCATTTTTCCAATTTTTTGTATCCCTTCCAAAATAGCCATTTGTTTCAGTGATGACCTCTCCATTAGACCCAAATCTCTTACAGCCGAGCCAGGAAACAGGAAAAGTAGCCACATGGTTGTGCTAAAGTTTGTTCTTTCAATTGGCAATAAAAATGAAATGAATGTGGACTGAGACTTCAACAGATTAGTGAAAAAAAACAAACACAAAATATCGATGCAATGAGCCCCATTTCTCTGATTTTCTATAGGCTTATTGATCCACCCACGTATAAGCAAAAGGACTCACTTTGTATTTCTGATAATTTCATACATTTATTTGTGGTTGTTAACATTCATTTACAAATATCAAATATCTATTATTATTCACTTTATTGCTCACAAATTATTTAGTTTATATAATTTTTTTTTTCACTGACTTTCTAATTTAAGAAAAATATTTAAATAAAAAAAAAAACAAATTAATATATTTTCCTATAAAATGAAAAACCATTTGTTTGGTGATTCACTGATAATTTGATTCCAAAAAAAATAATGAAATTCTAAATAAATGCAATGACCAAAGTGCAAAAAAAAATGTTTAGAATTAAAAAAATAAAAACACAGACATAAATTATATTGTTTATATAAAAAAAAGATAGAACGACAGATAGACTACACACATAAAGACAAAGAAGCAGAAAAACAGGAAAATAATAAAACAGACTTAAAATATTGTATTAAATTTCTAATCTCCTTAAACATTTGGTTGGTTGGTTAGAGCATGAGGTTAAATTTGGGGTTTTTCGTTTGGTTTATCTGAAATATTTGTGTATTTTTTTAAAAAGATTTTAACAGCTTCTTCTTCTTTAGTGTTTTTGTTTTGTTTTTTATAATTTTCTTGTTGATGACAAAAGTCTCCAATAGTTTTTTTTTTATTTGTTTTGCTATGTTTTGTTATTTGTCTAATCTACTAAAGTCACAAAACACAACATAAGAAATATAAAGGAAATAACAATAAAAAGTAAAAGAAAAAGTAAGAGAAAAAGTTTCTTTGGTCTCACCAAAGCTTTTCATACACTTCTCATACAAATGATGAAATCGTTTATTCTTGATAGGAGACTATAAAAAAATACTTGATTCGAAAGAATTTTTAGACTGGAAAATGGAAGTTTATGAGTTGGAAAAGCATTTCTAAATTCTTCCTGGTCGAGAGAATATCAGTTTTAGTTGAAGGAATTCCCAATCAAAAACTCATCTTACTAAACAAAGAGAACTTTTATAACCTCAAAATACGATTATACTTTATTTATTTATTTTACATGCATCTAAGAGGAAGAAATATTAAAACATATTCTTTATGAATTCCTTGCACTTGGAATTTTCCAATTCTTGTAGTATTAGAAACCCGTTTATAAATTTTAATAGCAATATCATCTTCAGTATTATGGCACTAGATAACAAGTTATATATTCTCATGGTTATATCATGATCGCGGTGCTCATTAGCCTAAAAAATATAATAAAACTGTCTGTCTTTTTTTAGTCTAGTGTAAGAAGTTTATATAAAAAAAGTCGTCATTCAAAATCATCTCAAACACTATGGGGGCCTCATGTGACATGATTCTTAAGGCGTGACAAATATCAGACTAAAGTTCAGACCACAAGCCAGTGTTGTGAAGTGTAATATATATATAAAAAAAAAAAAACGTTTAATGTTGAAATCAACTTGTATTCTGTTTTTTTGTTCTTATATCTCCTCTATAGCAGATACGTTTGTGTATGTGTGTGATTTTGTCTATGTGTCAGTGTGCGTTTTTTATAATTTTTTTGTCTTGAGGTAAAAAAAAAAATTGTTATTTCGAAATTCCACTCACTCGTTTTGCTCGCTTCAACGTTGCGCATTACTTTTTAACATAAAAAAGAGTAAGAAAAAAAAGAAATAATGGAAAATAAAAAAAAAAAAACAAAAAACAATCTCAAAGATAACAACAACATCAACAAAAATAGGTTGCTCGTTACTTTTCCACAACAGTCATAAAAACGAAGAAATATTTTCCATTTTCCGTTATTGTCTTTTTCTCTGTATATTTCTTTTTACGTTTTTTTATTATATTTTCTCCATTTTCATTCTTTGCCTTTGCCCATTTTATTGTTTTTTTGGGTCCCTCATTTTTATATCCATCCCCATTTTACTATATACAAAATATATAAATTTTTTTTCATATATTAAAATATTTCTTCATAATAAAAGAAGCAAAAATATGAAAAAAAAAAAAAATTTACAAAAAAAAAAAAAAAAAAAAACTCAAAGATATAAAAATATTTTTTGCTTTTACCAAAACCAATTTTCTTGCAACTCAAATTTAAAGTGAATTTTTGCAATTTTAAATTGATGATTTAATTTTATAGTCATCACATAATTTAATAAATTTTCTTTTTAATTGGATTTACTCGATTATTTTATAGTACGAAAATATAAAAAAAAACTAACTTTGGCTATACCGAAGTTGTAATACTCTTCACGCCCCTGCTAGTAGTCTGAGGTTCTTGAAATTTATAAGGTTGGTGGATATAGATCAGGCACTTATATTGTCCAAATTCCATAATACAAAAAACAAAAAAGTTTTCCTAATAAGAACTTTCATTTGGATCCCGGTTTGTATGTGGGGCACCCCCTAGTGGTCCGAGGGTCTTGAAATTTATATGGTTGGTGGATATCGGGAAGAAACTTATAGTGGTCCGATTCGAATGATTCCGACAAATGTACTGCGTATGGTGAAAAGAAAGCTCCGTGTAAAATTTCAACTCTCTAGCTCAAAAACTGAGGGACTAGTTTGCATACACACAGACAGATTGACTGATCAAGAATATATACTTTATGGGGTCTCCGATGTCTCCTTCTGTGTGTTACAAACTTCATGACAAACTTATAATACTATTCAAAATAGCATGCACAATCTTAATAAATTATACACCTATAACCTTCTTGATAAATCACTCGGACTATTGGTGAAACCCGTATGTAAATTGGTTCGTTTGGTTTTGAGTTTATCGCGTTCAGAAAGACAGACAGACACGGTAAAGAGACTGTTTTATAATATCTATAAGTTACTTATTATTATTGGCCATGATATACTATTATCGTTGAACTTGTTACCTTGTTCTTTGTCTGGAATTATGTCTGCCCCTAAAATGGAAAGCTTATCTTGACACTTCTCAGAGTCCTTCCTTTTCTTGAAATGTTCAGGGATCTTTAAGGTATCCAATTAATGTCCTCAGATCTGACCTAATTTGCTGGAGATCACTTTTAAAAGATCAGGAAATGCGTTTCTTATTTTTGCTGATATTTTTGTAGCCTGCAAATATCATACTATCATCCTGCCAGTTTATAGTTTCTATTAAATATGCCTTCAGAAAGATATTCAGTTAAAAAGTTATTAATTATCATCATATTCTTTAAACTATAGGATCCAAAATTGGTATTTTCTACAAAAAGAAAATGAGCACAACACACTCCAACAAACAGAATTATGTAAATATTCATTCTGCTGCATCTTTTACAGTATAAACATTTCTGGAGACCAGAAACATTTAAGTTTAACAATAGTGAAAGAGCTCTGTACCTTCCTGTCCAAGACTAAGTATAAAGTGTCGTAATGTCGGCATAATTTATGCCGAATTGTGATTTCAGTTACGAAGAAGAAAACAATCTTTTGTTAAAATTATCCTTGAAATAACATATACTACAATAGATGGCAATGGCATTTGTGTTTATATAAAATGAATATGAATTGTATATGGCATTGTATAAGATTTATTATTCAACAGATTTTTTCTTCTTATCTAAGTTTATCATAATACATTTGTGTGTTTATTACTCATATTATGTTCCAAGAAATGTGGGATTGAAATAAAAAGGAAAAATTGGGAATACTTTGTTAGTTTATATAATTTAACTGAACTGAAATCTGTTAAAAACGTAGTTGTTGTACAATAGTTATGAATGTGAAATGATTCTTATACGTACATATTGTTGCATTTGTTTAATTTTAAAAACATGAACAAGTGTTGACACATCAACGACATACGACATCAATATAAATAAATCATGGATACTCAAAACCATGTGTTAGATAGAGCTTATAGTATTCGAACGCCATTGAGATCTGGTATCAAAGGCATCATTCGATTTGTATTTTTAGCAACAGTTGTTGTTGTTCTTAGTATCTTTATAGCCGAAATGGTTAAGGATTCAGTTTGATTTTGAGCTTCAAGGTGAAAAAAAATCCAATAAGAGAGCTTCTCTTAGATATTTATCATAAGTTATCAATATGCTTGCATTACATATCTTTTGTGTCTAAAATAATAAAATAATATTACACGTATTAATGTAAGGGGACTTAAAAGATTCTACTGTGATAACTCTGCTTAGCTTTTAAGATGAAATAGTAGATTTCATCTAGTAGTTCCTCAGCTTAAGAATGAGGAGTCTCACTCTCATTCAGCATATATAGTAAAACGATCTACACAGCAAGTATTTATTTATGCAAATATCTGAACCATTTGTGGTTTCACCAACCCTTTATTCCTTTCCTGCAGAATCTGCAATTAAAACTTAAGGCAGAACCCAGACATTTCATAAGATACTTAAGTCTACATATTTATATGTGAGTTATCCACAAAACCGGTAAGAATCACAAAATTATCATTTAATTTTGGTCTTCCAGAAAGGTTTTTGATGATTGACTTTCAGTAACGGTACCGATTTATGTATACGAGTAATTGGATGGGATAGCAGGCTGTTCAGCGAGACTCAACCTTATGATCCATGGTTTGGACAGATCTTGGATTTCACCGCAATGAATAGCTTAGACTCTTAACTTTGGTTCTCGCTCGTAGGGTCCTTACATCTAACAACCACAACTAGGTGGCAATCCAGAAAGAGGGCCCTGTACCACATACTATTTCCAATATTCAAAATGAATCATTATTTTATTTGAACATTAATCATGTTCGTTATAAAAATGCAAATGACATTTGGCAAAAATTTATAATAAATATATAAAAAAAGGATCTGATGTAAATATGTATGTTTATATACTACATAAGTACATAGCATGTATGTCAATATATATCCATGTATGCATCATAAGTTTATATATTTATGGTATGTACTCGTAGCATAGTCAACTATGGTATATACATTTTTTTATTTTTATTGTTATTGGGCTGATGGCGATGCTGTTGCCATTGCCGATGTCAAGTACCTCAACCATTTTTAATATAAAATTAATATTAAAACAAAAATATAAATATATTTTTTTTTACATTGTTTTTTATAACCTTTTTTTTGTTGCTCTTAAGAGCAAAAAAATTAAAGAAATATGCACCTTTCATTTATGTTGACATAAAAATCAATATTAAAAAAAAAAAAAAAAAAAAAACAAAAACAAAAACAAAATAAAAAACACAGAAAAAAGGATAAAGCTGGGAAAAAGATATAAATGAGAATGTGGAAAAAAAGCCAAGAAAGAAAAAAATTTACAGCTTAAAAAAAGCATAAGAGAACAGAAAAGCAAAAAAAAAAAAACAAGCAAAAAATAATACAAAAAAATTAAAAAAAAAAAAATGAAGACGAAAATGAAATAATAAAAAAGCGGTCGTTATGTTTTTTCCTTCGTTCGTTCCTTCTTTCCCTTGTTCTTTCCCTTGTTCTTGCCTTTTTCTTTGTATGTTGTTCGTTCGTTTGTTGGTTGGTTCTGACATTTTTTGTAGTTTGTTCATTTGTTGTTGCGTTGTGTCTTTTCTCATTTTTATTTTTCCGCTTGCAACCTTTTTGCGTCACTTTGCCATCATGTCCCCCTGTCCCGTCTCCTACCATTCCCCACCATTCCCTTGACTGATGACAACAACCGCACAATTTTCTCCTCCTTATAACGTTCAACGTTTGTAAAAAAAAAACAAAAAAAATAATAAAATGAAATGAAAAAAAAAAAAAAAAAACACAAAATGGAAAGCAAAGAAAAGAAAAATAAAAATGAAAATAACATAAAAAATCCAAAAGGAGAAGAAGAAGCAACAACAACAACAACAATAACAAAAGCACAAGAGAAAAAAATGTGATAAAAACTGAAAATATTTTCCATGAGAAAATCCAAAAGAAGTAGAAGAAGTGAAGCAAGCAAATGTTGCGCTTCCTACTACATAGTATAACGTCGAGAAGGAATGGGTAAGGAACAAAGGGGGGAGGGGAAAGGGAATGGGGGATAGGTTGTGGGTACAGATAAAATGTGGGTAGAGGTGGGTGGAGGGTAGTGGGTGCTTATAAGGATGGGTATAATGAAGAAAGTGTGGTGATGATGATGACGATGGGTTTGCAAAGCGAGGAAAGAAACGAATAAACAAACGGATGGATGGATGGATGGTTTATTGGATGGATAGATGGATGGATGGATGGATGAATGTATGGATAGATGAGGATAGCATTCTATATTAAAGTACTATGGTTAATGAAGATTGTGCGGGGTTTGGGGGGGGGGGGGGGGTTTGTGATGAGATGACAGTTTATACTGACAAAAGGGGACGGTGGTCGTAAAGCGACATCGACCAATGTGAGCGAGAGTGTTATGGCGGGACAAAAAAAAAAAAAAAAACAAAAAAAAAAATATAATACAAAATAATAATAAAACAAAAAAGGAAGAAATACAATAAAACATGTAGAATATTTTCTTGCTATTTTTTAACTCTCTTCATATACTTTTCTTTAGCTGCTTTTTTATTTTAAGGAACCGAAATGTAAAATGAAAGTACAAGATATACTACACACACACACACACACACGCACACATAAACACATGTATGTATATGTGAGTGTGTGTGTGTTTTTAAGGGTTTCGGGATCAAAAACCCTTCGTAAAAACTTGGTTAAATTGGTATTGTGTATGTGCATGTGTATATGGGCTGGAGTTGGACATTTCAGTTTTTAATACCACATTCTTTGCTTTAATAAAAAAAAAACAACAACAACAACAACAACAACTTTATATGTGCATGTGTCTATACATATTCTTTGTACGTATCTTCATATTATATCTGTACATATGTACCAATATAAATTCAACGATATATAAAAATTATATACTATATCTACATTTATGTACTGTAAAGATATTAACTACCAATATATTGTAGTATGTAGTAGTATTAATTTTCTCTTCACAATATTAATTTGCCAAGTGTATTGTCACTTTAGTCTGATGTTTGTTGTGGTCATATAGAATCTTGGATTGGAAACCCCACAAAGATAGATAGATATTGTTATTAGTCTGGAATCATGTTCCGATATTCTGATCATGCTACCTTGATTCGACCATAGGTTAGGTAAAATAGATGTTGGGTTTACTTAATGAAAGCAATCACCTTCTTCAATTCAATACCCAAAACTCTTCTAACACTATCTAGAGAGTGGATTACCAATAGCATAGAAATATGAGATGTTCCACAGCTTTATTTCCCTTTACTTCATCTTCATAGCATCTTGTATAATAACCAAAATAGGGTTCCCTTAGTCTTCTAGTGTGTCAATCAATGATACAATATCCTCATGGTGTTTCTTATATCACAATTCTATTCAATATCATGATTTCTGATGTCGCATAATGTAAAGCACCTTACAATATAAGTGTAAAATTACATTCATAGTGAATAATCTTCTAAAATCATCAGAGTTATCTGATGTGAAGTGTATGTAAATTTAGATAAGACCAAAGTTAGTTATTTATTCTTTGGCAGTTTTTTTTTTTTTTTTTTTTTTTAACAATAGGAAAATCCTTTTCATTTTTTTTTGTAATTTTTCCTTTTAACAATTTTTTCTTTTGTATTACTTTGTATTACTTTTTCTTTCTTTTTTCAATTTTTTATTATTACGAGTAGTTTTCCCTTCACTGCATTTTTTTGTTTAATCTTGCTTTAATCAAATACTAAAACAGAAATCGTCTTTGTTTAAATTTGTATAAGTTTAAGAACTTTTATTTACAGTTTTATAAGTAACTTAAATCTTCAGAATTTAAAATAAGTTATTTATTTTGAAAAAATAAATAATATTTAGTGCAATTAATGTTTTTTACTTTTATCAAATTAATGAATACATAAGAAAGTCCTCTTATATTATTTGTTAAAAATCATGGAGCATCCATTCAGTCGAATTCCATACTTTTTCAAACTTTACGAGATGAAAACCAATGTTCAAATGATGTAACATATGCTGAGGCGGCTTTAGGGGTTTTATATCCGCTCGATCATTGAGCGATTCTTACTTACTCGTATGAATGGCAGACAGGGGGCGCCGTAGAAATCTCGCCTAGGGCGCTGGTAGTGCTGAAACCGCCACTGAACATATGCATACAACAAAGAGTTCATAAAGGATCCGTTCAGTAAAATTTCATATATAAAACAAGAGGGATCTATAAATTAAAACTTTTGGCCAACAACATTCTCGTTGTCAAGCTTTCGTGTAATATGTACCATTTCTCTGTAATGTAACTGAGCTTAGTTAATATTAAGTTGATGTAGGGAATATAATAATTGAAATCGAAACCAGTAAAAAGAAGATTGTAATACTCTTTATGCCCCTCCTAGTGGTGCGAGGGTCTTGAAATTTATATGGTTGGTGGATATAGATATAGACTTATAGTTTCCAAATTTCAATTCGATATTAAACAAAAAAGTTTTTCTAATAAAAACACGATTCCGACAAATGTACTGCGCATGGTGAAAAGAAAGATTCGTGTCAACTTTCGAGCTCAAAAACTGAGAGACTAGTTTGCATACATACAGACAAACAGACAGACAGACAAACGGACACGGCTAAATCAACTCGTCTCGTCGCGCTGATCAAGAAATATATATACTTTATGGGGTCCCCGATGTCTCCTTCTTTGTGTTACAAACTTCATAAGAAACTTACAATACTATTCACTGCGTGAGGAGTATAAATACAATGACATTAATAGCAGAATTAATAAATTTTTCTAAAACATCCAATTGGCAGTGGAACTCAAATTCTCTTTCTATTTAATTAAATAAAATGTTTAATTCAATAGATTTAATAAATATGAAAAAAAAATGTATACAATGAAATGATTAACTAAACTTTACACTTACTCGTATGAATCATTATCATAATCTCTGAATCAGCTTTGGCTTGCTGCATATGGGAACTCCACATGATTCGGGCCGTTGCGGTCTCCCTCTCATTTTTATTCTGGTCGTCAACGTTTTGGATTTCTATCCGAAGCTTTTGTTCTGTTTTTCATGACAAATAATAGTTTCACCAATTGGGTTGCCTAGGTCGATTTTCAGCTGTGAAAGGTTATACCGCCCATACTCGGTCGCCAGGGCCATTTTTGCTATCGACGAAATGCCGGTTGAATACTAGGAAATGTTTTTTGTTCGCATCACTATCCCCTTTGTATTACTATGAATTAAATTATGAATATACTAAGTACCTACAGCAGAGTACAATTAACCAAACCTCCTTATTATATAAAAGATTATCAGAGTAGATAATATACTACATAAATGTATCTTCTTTATGAGTATGTACTGCATATGTACAAATATTGTATATACTAAATGTGAAGGAAAAAAATCCTTTAAAAATTGTAATTCTTACCTTTTTTGCTACACGACCAACACTTTATTGCAATAAGTAAAAATTTACGCGCATATTTTATGATTTTTCATATAAAATACAAAAAAAAAAAAAAAAAAAAAAAAAAATAAATAAGAAGTAAAAGAAAATATAATAAAAAATATCCTTAAAAAAGAGAAAATCATGCTTACAACAAAAAAAAAATAAAAATATATATGTATATATATATATAAAATAAAAGAAAGGAAGAAAAGAGGGTACAAAATGTGTGTAAAAATGATGGTAAGAAAAAGGTTGGGAGAAAAAAGGAACCAGAAAAAATGAGGACGAAATTTTATTTTTATACGTCACCTCTGTCCGTCCAAGCACGCTGTGCCCCTTAGCAGCCATCAGAGCGCCCGGTACTGAACTGAACCGACGGACGGACGGACCGACCGACTAACCGTCGTATGTCAGCTTTGTTGTATCCTGCAAATAGAGTCCTTCGCTGTTGCTTGCCATTGTATTCACGCTACCACTAACAGCATTCACCATCCAGTACCGTCACCTGCTTGCTCGCCTGCCTGTATTTATATACTATACATAGAGTATGTATATAGTATGTATAAAATGTGTGGGTTTTTTTTTACTTTTTCCATTTTTTTTGCGTACCTATTATTATTTTTCATTATTTACAAAGGAAGAAAAACAAAGAAAAAGAAAACATTGACATAAAATTAAATAAATAAAATAAAATAATGTAAGAAAAATTCACGTGAATTTAATTTATAAATTGTTTTTTTTTTTTTTTAATAAATTTAACCATGGCATTTTTTTTCCATGGATCCTTTTTATGGGGATGGTTGCCTTTTTGTCTGCTTCTCTATCTCTCCTCTTTTAGTTTATTTTCTCGGCATGTCATTTCTTTTTCAGCATTAACAGTGTTTAATTAACAGTAATTAAATCTACTATTGCAATTCACATATATAATTCCAACTGACTCAAGGAAACTTCACCGGAAATCACATAAAATATTCATTAATTCACATTGATTGTCATTTATTGACCTATTTATGTTGTTCATGCAATTGGTAGTTCCCACATCAATTTGAAATTGTCATTTAGATTTTTGTAAGGCAAATTGCTAGAAATTTGTATCTAAAAGTTGTTTTATATATCATATATTCCTATATGTACAAATGCCTATCATAATAGGTATAAAAATTGCAAGTGAAATTTCTTATATTACTTTTTATAAACATTGTAGTTTCATTTAGCTTAAGAGATTTTGTTAACAAGATTCTTATGCTGATACTACTGATATGCTTTTTGTGATATGTTTCAGTTGAATCTCACCGATTTCTGGAAGATGTATTCCTTTAAAATACTATGGGGTTTTCTATAAACTGATAACAAATAGAGTACCAATAAACATTGCCGTTTGAGACTAATTAATAGAAAACAAAGTTGAAATCCGTTTATGTTTCTACGTTTACTTCTTCTAAACTACTTACCGATTTTGACACGCTTTTCACTGTCATTTAAAGAATTTTGTATCGAAGGTTAGTATGTATATTAAATTTTAATTAAGTGTTTCTTTAGTATAGAACCAGGTTTGCCAAGTTAGAGGTATTTTCAAAAGACAGAATCCAAAGGAAACCCAATTATAGTTGAAATATTGAACAATTTTTAAATAAAGAATATTACAAAAGGTAAATTGGTTAATTTTATAAAGGGATTTCCTAGTTATTGTGACTAATTTTTTTTCTGAACATACTTTTGTAAATACCCCTAAATTGGCAAGCCTGTGTAGAACATTGGTTATATGGTGGATTAAAGTTTGGACAAAAGGCTAAGAGGACGTTTTGTTTTTTTTAAAACTATCAAGTTTTCTTTGACAAACCTCAGCTTAGCAAGGGTATATTTATCGAAATCGCTCCTGATTGATTCATTCATGGTTGACCGTGTGTAGGGTCTATAAGTGTCTATATATATTATTTAATAAAATTGAGAGCAAAGTATGCTTAAATACAGACAAACGCCAGAACTATGCCCAATCAATTCTCTCGATCATTTACATAGGCATGGTATAGATTCTCCAATCCAACCTCACGGTTCTATGCGATACAATACCAAGACAAAGTTTTAATACCGGTTCATTTTTATACTCTTCACGCAGTTTGTATAAGTTTGTCATGAAGTTTATAACACACAAAAGGAGACATCGGAGACCCCATGAAGTATATAGATTCTCGATCAGCGCGACGAGACGAGTTGATTTAGCCATATCCGTCTATATGTATGTATGCTAGCCCCTTTCTGCTTTATTTTCACCATACGCAGTCGGAATCATCCTAATCGGACCACTATTTCTTATTAGAAAAAACTTTTTTGCTTTTTGTTTTATCGACTTGATACTAAGTGTCTTATCCATATCCACCAACCATGTAAATTTCAAGACCCTCGTGACACTAGGTGGGGCATGAAGAGTATTACGACTTCGGCATAGCCAATGTTGGTCTTCTTTTTACTGATTTGTATATTAATTCATTCAATTTTATCTTAAATGATCTTTTATGTAATTTTTTAATTCTCTTTTACAATATTTAAGATATGCCATATACTCGTACGAGTAGTCGTAAATATAATCGTTTTATACTTTTTTATGCTAAAGCAAGTCCTTTGTCTTATTTCTATTTTCAGTTATAATTAATCGTTAGTCCATAGAGTAAACTATAAAGCGGCGTCAGATTTGTCAATATCATTTTTACAGTTCAACTTCTGGCAGCAGCTTCCGGTGCGAAACCATGTTACCGCCGCAACAGTATTGCCTCCGTTGGAAATACCATCATAGTAACTTGCAGACAATGTTCTCGCAATTATTGGATCGTGGTTGCTTTTGTGATGTAACTCTAGCATGCGAGGGACAATTGATACGAGCCCATCGTGTCGTCCTTTGTGCTTGTAGTACCTTCTTTGATACCGTACTATCGAACTATGCCAATGAACGTGATCCGATTATTATTATGAAGGACGTGACATTTGCTGAGGTTAAATGCCTAATTGAGTTTATGTACAAGGGCGAAATAAATGTGGAACAGACTAGTCTGGCATCATTGCTTAAGACTGCAGATGATCTCAAAATAAAGGGCCTTGCTGAGGTTTCGTATCGCGACAATCAGCAAAATGTTTTGGATGATGATGGACCACCGTTACCAATGCCAGCTGCAGAATTACATTCATCGCCTCGTGGTGCTGCTGATTGTTATGCACCATCAGATACAACACCACTGCATCAACAGCAGCAGCAGCAACACCATCAGCATCATCATCATCAACAGCAACACCATCACCATCATCAACAGCATGCCTATCTTCAACTACAGCATCACAATCAACGCAGTGGTGTTGGCGGTGGAGTTATTTCACCTGGTCCAGAATTAGAACACAACTCACCACCAACCATAGAACATGCTTTAGTCATGCCACGAATGCCCACACTCATATCTAGAAATGGTAGTGCTGCTGCTGGTTCCAGTATTTCTTCGGACAATATGCCACCGGTAGAAAGTTATTTGGGCACAAAGCGCAAACGTGGTCGACCACCGCTAGATGATGCCTATGATGTATTTAATGTGTAAGTTTGTCACTTCATTTTATATTCCTTTTCACTATACATAATAAACTTTTTTTGTTCAAATTTTAGCCATAAGTTGGCCCAATATGCCATAGATGCCGAACAGCAGCGTGCCTATTTAGAATCGGCGCGTCATTTTGTTGATGAACATCAGCAACAACAACAACATCAACAGCAGCAACAACATTCCACTTCTGAGATCTCCCCAGTTTCTGCTAATGCATCTACGGCTGTATATCAACAGCAACAGCCAGCAAAGCCACGTCATCGACATCATCGACATTCGGGAACGCAACAAATTGATTCTGATGTTAATGTTGACCGCAATTCGCCTCCTGCTGATTGGGCTAACAATAATAACAACAATAATAATAATAACAACAGTCCATCTGATGTGGATACCACCGAAAGTGGACAACGTTATGATATTAAACATGTTGTCGATTGTAATAATGATAGTAATGATGATGATCATCATATGGCTGCAACTCAAAAAGGTGTCAGGAAAACCACTTTGAATAATGATAATGATAAAGAAACTAAAAATAATATTGCAACTAAAGCAGGCGATAATGAAGTTGCTGATGGAGCAATAGCACGACCATCATCGCCTCTTCCACCACCGGTATTATCAACATCATCATCGTCATCATCATCATCACTAAAGAGACACGATAAAAGACAACGTGAAAGGGAACGTGAAAGGGAACGTGAAAGGGAACGTGAGCGTGAACGTGATTTAACATCTGAACGTAAAGAGCGTCATGGCAAACTGCGACACTTGCGTCGAAATCTCGGAGAGCGTGAAGTTATTAAACCTTTACAAAAAATCATGTCAAACGATCGAGGACAAACTGAAATCAATGAAAATAATGATGATATTGATAATGAGAATGGTATTATCAATGTGACTACAGATTTGTCACAATCTGTTGATAATATGGAACACGAATGTGATGCTGTTACTGAAAATGGTGGCAATGGTGGTATTCAGTCCGAACAACAGAATAACAACAAACTAAAGGAGTCAACACCATCGCCATCATCGCCAGCACCATCACCATCACGAGGAATATCACCTCCAATGCCATCTGGTTCAGCATTACAACATCATACAAATTTTAGTAAATTTGCAGCCCCGTCAACAGATGGTTATCTTATTAATGAGCATGGCTTACTGATGACACATGATTTTGTGCATGGCTCACCAGTTATACCAACACCATCAACTACATCAACAACAACAACCGCAACAGTAACAGCATCCTCAACATCCTCAGCAACAGCAACAGCTAATGGTGGTGGTGGTGGTGGTGGTGGTGGTAGTGGTGGTGGTGGTGGTGATCATACATCGGAATATATTGATATTAAATTGGAAGATTTTGATGCTGCTGATTTACGTTTGACGAACGAAGAAATGTCTCAATGGCAAGATGTCATTAAAATGGATGATTATTTAGCAAAAGGCAGACGTCCACAATTCTGGGAGGAACCATTTACAAAGCGCGTAAGTTTTTCAGTTCAAAATAGACTAAGTATAAAGTTTCTTGAATTTCACAAAAAACCTTCTAAAATTCTTTTAGGTGCTTGATGCCATTAAAAATAAAAGACTTGAAATGAAAAAAGCTGCACGCATTTTGGGTGTTTCCTATGGCACATTATATGGTCGTTATCGTGAAGTTTATGGTTGTCTAAAACATCCTTATAGGTAAGTTTAATTAAATTTAATCATTTAATTATAATTGAATTCAATAATCTATCTTGAGCGATTATACAAATAGTGGTTCCACTTTTCGCACTTCAACATCCACCGCAGTCCAACTTGGCGTTCAACCACGCTTTGATTTATCCTTTCGCAATTCCGCCGTATTACCAACTCAATTGGGTAAGTTTTTTCTAAAAGAATTTTCAATAAAACAAATGAATAAATTTCTATTTTTTACAAGAACTTGGCAAAATACGCACAAAGGATCTTAGCGAGCTTTGGACCCGACCGCAAATATGAAATAGAAAGCCACAAAAACAAAAATCCAACAATAACAAACGTCACATTCTGTAGATGAAAATAATCATTGATACATATGTATGTAAAATGTTAAAATCTTGAGAATAGTATCATCGCATCGGATCAATGGATTAAAGATTATCCTCCTAATGAAAAAAAAAAAAAAATTATGTTCTTAGTTTTAAGAAAATAAATAAATAAATAATTACAAATAATTTATTTACAAGTACAATATGTAGTTATGAATCATTCTGTTAATCTAGAACAAAAAACCCTTCAAAATAATATTGATAATAAAAAATAATAAAAGACATTTTAGTATTTTAAGCGTGAGGCTAGTTTAAGATCCAAAAAAAAAAAAAAAAAAAACCCATTTTTTTTTCTCTCGTGTAACGTAATATGTATTATTATTATTATTATTATTTTTTTTTTATGTAGGCAAATTGCATATATGTATTTATATTTAAATGAAATGAAAAACAAAAACAAAAACAAATAATTCTAGATAATCCAATGGAAATACTATATTATACTTATTATATACTAGAATTTAAGATTTTTATTGTATTGTAATTTTGAGTAACGATGAACGAGTTTAAATTTGATACTACTACTGACAGAATTGTATTACTCAAAATTATAATCAATTCTTTTATTATTACGAGTATTATATGTATTTGTACTTAAATGTTAAAGTATACAAATATGAAAAATAATTAAAGTATTTAAATAAATAAATGAAATTCTTTAATAAAATATAAAATATATTAATATAAATATACCGAAAGTTGATTTTATCTAGGCTATTGATTTAATAATAATAAATATAATAATAAATTTCAGGCAGTCGGCAATGAAGACCCAAATCTGCTACATTTTGAACTTATACTATAACAATGACCAACAGTGAAAAATTTTCCAGACTTCTGTTTTTCGTTTTTGGTTAATTTAAGAGTGTTGATTAGAAAAATAGTACTAGTTTTTTTCTATCTGATCTAGTTTTTGAATTCCTTTTACAGCACAAAAAAAAAAAAAAAAAAAAAAATCCAAAATAAATTGATAAAATTATAAAATATTTTGTTTTTATTCAGTAGTTAATGGAAGCAAACAAATACTCGTATTCAAGTTCATGTGTAGTTCAAGTTAGTTTTTTTCCTAGTGAAAATATGACATCAGTTGACATTCTGAACAACAACATGCAGTTGGTTTTTGTCATTCAAATCATATACAATTGGCTTGCATTCCAATTGGAATTTGAATTTAACAATTAAAATTTATATTTTTTTTTAACTCTGGAAAATAGACAGATAAACGTTGGTTTGGCTGGGAATAAGTTATTGCCGATGATGTTGATGTCACTGGTTCTATGTCAATATTCCATAATTCTAATTGGGAATGTGCGAAAGATTGTGATGCAGACTCAACTAATGTAGATGTTGATGTTTTTGGTGACAAAGTATTAGTTGGAGATTGCTTTAGGGGAGATATTTTCCAATCACGACTGGTAGATCTTTTTTCTCTTTTTTCACTAGATTGACGTAGTCAAGAAGAATTTCTTATATATTTCTGATAACATTGGACGTTTTTCTTTATAGTGTGGTGTATAGGTATTATTTAAAGTACAATTTTTTGCATCCACAACTATACACTTATCAGAATGAATTGGACGTCGATCGCAATCCCTTAAATATTGTTGCCGATTGAAACTAAAATGAAAATGAATAGAAATGGGAATATCAGTATTATATAAAGCAAATCATATATGGTAGTCTAGTCTTACGGTTTCTCATCAACTTTGCTATTATCATCATCAACACCATTACTATCAGAGATTGGCTTAAACTTCTTAATGCTTTTAGATTTGTTTGCAACACATGTATAGCGTGGTATTTTCTCTACTTTTGGTTTGTTCTCAGGAGCTGCTGGTGCTTTTCTTGTTGTATTCTGGTTTTTAGATTTATTGACACTATTTTGTTTTATCGGTGCTTTCAGTATGGTTTGTGGTTTCTTTATTGCTAATATTTTCTCTAAAGATATTGTCTGTTTTTCATCAACGTTGCATTCATCACGTGTCCATCCACTGCTCTTATACTGTTCAAATGAACTTTTGGTTGGTGGTTTCAACAATGTTGTTAGCTTTTTAGAACCAATAGAGTATTTCAATTTAGATGTTGATATTGGCTGAATGTGATCTTTTTGATTTATTGATGATTTTTTAACATCTTCTGTCTGATATTTTTTTTCTTTACCTTTTATCATTGAGGGTTCTAAGCAAATTTCGGAGCTTTCTTTGTTGTTGTTGTTGTTGTTGTTTTTTTTGGAATCAGACGTTTCCTCCTTCGATTTCTGCTCTATAGGCACTGGCTTAGCTGCCGGTATATCTTTTCCTTTATCTACCACCACTGATTGATTCGAATCTTCATTTGATAATATTGTTGTTTGGCTACAATCATCATTAATGCTACTATTAAAGCTACTATTGCTATAGCAACTGTCTATGCTAGACCACGAATCACTAATATCAACTTCATTCCAATATTGACGTAAGTGATAATCAAGCGTTAGATAAGTTCCAGCCTTTTCTTTTATATCTATGAATTCTCTATCAAACTCCTCAAAAATTGTGTCTTCGAATTTGCACATAATATAACTAGATTTATTTTCATACCCACAATTTATACATGGTTGGCATTGAATAATTTTCAATCTATCTTTATTTTCTCTTAAGGCCGTGATCAAATCTCTTATTTCCGTAAACATAATCCGAACCAAGGATAAGCACAGATAGATAAATAGTTGCTGAAACTAAATAGAATAAGAAAATAAAATATGAAAATCAAGATAATAGTATTAAACTTACTTGTGAAATTGTAATCGGTTTTATATGCCAATGAAACTCAACGTGAAACTTAAAGTTGCAAATGGGATACTTTACGAACAATGATAAATAAGGAGTTGATTTGTCACGTGTTATAATATTAATAAATATAGGATCATTTTGCACTAATGATTCAATTAAAAAATTGTCGTTAATATCGAAACCAACCTCTGTATTAATATTCTAAATGATAAAGAATAAATAAATTAATTGGTAAATTGAGTGGCTGCGCAATCCTAAATCAAGCTACTCTAAATTTACCATTCTTAAACTGAAACAGTAAATATTTTATAATGCAATTGAATTAAATGCTGTCAGTTTTAGCGGAAGAGGTAGAAATAGACCTCGCTCACGATAGTGAGAAAACTGTATCAATATTGTATACCATGTTTCATCTATAGATTAATAAATCTGCATTTTATTATAAAATAAGCCTCAACTTCAGACTAAGAGGGAAGTTATATAAATGGCTTCAACATTGGTACCTGCGAATATAACTTAAAGGGGGCATTTAATGATGCTTATCAATTCTTGTGCTTGTCACTGTGGAATTAAGTCTTCATAGCAGATGAAGTATTGAATCATTAATGCAAAATGATCCGATATTTGTTGATATAGTAACACGTGACAAATCAACTCCATATTTATGTCTCATCGTAAAGTATCCCATTCACAACTTTAAGTTTCAAATTGAGTTTCATTGGCATATAAAACCGATTACAATATCACAGGTAAGTTTAATTACTTATTCTTAATAATAATAAGAATATCTTGATTTTCTTATTCTGTTTAGTTTCAGCAATTGATAATAATTCCATGTTTGTCTTTGGTTTGTAACATATTTACTGAAATAAGAGATTTGTTCACGGTCTTAAGTAGAAATAGAGATAGATTGAAACTATATCAATGCCAAACATGTGAACGTTGTGGATATACAAATAAATGTAGTGATATTGTGATGAAATTTGATGACAATCAGTTTGAGGAGCTCGTTAGAGAATTCATAAAAATTAGAGAAAACGCTGAAAGTTATATAACGCTTGATTATCACTTACGTCAATATCGCAATCATGCTCAAATAACTGAGTCTATAACTAGCATAGACAGTTGCTATAGCTATAGTAGCTTTAATAATAGCATCAATGATGTTTGTAGCCAGACAACAATCTTATTAAATAAAGATTCGAATGAATCAGTGGTGGTAGATAAAGGAAAAGATATACCGGCGGCTAAGTCAGTGCCTATAGAGCAAAAATCGAAGGAGGAAACGTCTGATTCCAATAAAAACAACAACAACAACAAAGAAAGCTCCAAAGTTTGCTTAGAACCCTCAATGATAAAAGTTAAAGAAAAAATAGATGAGACAGAGGATGGTAAAAAATCATCAGCAGATCAAAAAGATCACATTCAGCCAATATCAACATCAAATATGAAAGACTCTGTTGGTTCTAATAAACTAACAACATTGTTAAAACCCCCATGCTCACATATATTTGTGCATTGTAATAGCAGTGGATTGAGCAGTGATGAAAGTACGATTGATGATAAACGGGGAATAAAACAAGATAGTGTCAATAGATCTAATAGCCAGAATACAACAAGACAAGCACCAGCAGCTTATGAGAACGAACCGAAAGTGGAGAAAAGACCGCGCTATACATGGACTGTAAACCCATCAATGGGAATTATGGAGTTTATGCCAATCTCTGATAGTGATAGTGTTGATGATCATAATAGTGAAGATGATGAGGAAGCGTAAGACTAGACTGCAATATTAATAATTTACTTTCTATTTATATTTATTTAATTTTAGTTCCAATCGTCAACAATATTTAAGGGATCGCGGTCAACGATGGAGAGTCTTCGAGCAATATCGTCCCATTTATTCTGATGAATGTATAGTTGATTCTGCTAAAAACAAAACTCTTGGTGAGGTTATGGATTAATTTGAAAGACTTGTGGATACAAGAATTTGTACTTTAAAAAATACCCATACACCAATTTATGAAGAAAAATTATATATGGATTTATCTGAACGATGTCGATCTAGTGAAAAACGAGTTTCGTTTTCTACCAGTGGTGATGTGGAAATATCTCCCCAAAAACATTCTCCTTCTGATATTTTGACACCAAAAAACTCAACATGCACGTTATGTGAGCATGCATCACATGCAAGTATTCCACAATCTTTCGCAAATTCGCAAGGACAAACATTGGGTACAGATGCAGAACCAGTGGCATCAACATCATCGGCAATAACCAATTCCAAGGGCCCTATCAAGTCTAAAAAACACAGCGAACGTTAGCAATTTTTTTTGAAAATATCTACTGAGTTTAGCAGATGGGAAAAGTAAATAAATAAATTGATTTGTGTTTTGAGAGTTAAAAATTAAATAAAATTTAGATGTTAAATTCAAATTTTACATGAAATGCAACTTTTTTTTTTTATTTATGATTTGAATCACAACAACTGCATGTTGATGCTTATGGTTATTGACAACTCAACTCAACTGATGTCATTGTGATTCTGACTGCATGCTTTCAAAAATGTTGTTTACTTCCATTGACTAATTCCATAACTTCAAAAAACCCCAACAAAATTTTCTATGACTTAAACAATTTTCTTTGTGTGGAATTTTAGGAAAAAAAAATGTTAGATTAAGAATTGTGCATTCCTTCTTGATGTGTATGGGTATACCAGCGATTCTCAGCAGTTTTCAATGCCGTAAACTTTTAATAATTGTAACAAATTGGGACCATACGTAAATATGAATTCATTATTCAAGTTAGTGAGCGTGGAGTGTATTATATTTCGGTATAAATAATATTATGAATAGTTGAGCCTTTAATATAATTTGAAGAGTTTGAAAATTGTTTGTAATATTTTATATTAGCAAGTTTAAAATGTGGCGTTTATTTAAAGTAGCCGACAAAAAATATAAGAACACCAGAAAAAATGACTAACTTTGACTATGCCGAAGTTCCTTCAGCAGACTAATAACAGGTGGAAAGATCTCGAATCTTGCAGGGTGGCGCGTGCTACCTGGCCTAGGTTCAACGAAAATAGGTCTTTTAGACTAATCAATAGAAATCGTAAAGATACTGCAAGGCTCCCAGCGGCTTTTACTGGTCACTGGTGTGTTGGAACTCACGCGGTGAGACTAGGTATCGCACACAGGAGTCAAGTGGTTCCAAAACGGCACTTAAGTGCTACTTGTGGCTTGTTAGTGGATTATACAAGTCAGCTACGGTAACCAACCAAACAACCATGCCGAAATTGTAATACTCTTCACGCCCCTTCAATGGTGGGTGGATATTGGTCAGACAATTATAATGTCCAAATTTCAAGTCGATAGTACAAAAAACAAAAAAAATTTGCCTTTAAGAACTTTACTTTGGAAACGTGTTTGTGTGGGGGGTACCTCCCTTATGGACCGATACGGCTAATTTTGACAATTGTACTGCGTGTGGTGAGAAGAAAACTCCGTGTACAATTTCAGCTCTCTGGCTCAAAAACTCAGTGACTAGTTTGCATACATACAGACAGACAGACGGACATGGTACATCAACTCGTCCTATCACATTGATCAAGAATATAAGTATATACTTTATGGGGTCTCAGATATCTCCTTCTGTATGTTACAAACTTCATGACAAACTTATAATACTATTTACTGCGTGAAAAGTATATAACAACAGTCATTTTGCTTGAAAAACAAGATCAAATGACCTTAATAGATGTGCAAAGTATACAAATAAATGAATTTATATCATTTATTTATAGAGTTCAATGATAATAAATACAGAAATAAATTTTGAAGTTAAATTCAAATTTTTAAAATTCAAATACCAATTGAAATGCAACCCTGTAATTTTATTTGTAATGTGATTGGCAACGAAATGTTGTCATTAATGGTGATTGACAAAGAAAAACAGCTGATGTCATTTATGATTCAGTCTTCCATTTGTTTAGCATAGAGTATTTCATCAGGAGAATATAATAATAACAATAATAATAATAATTTATATCATTCTTCGATATAAATATTAATACAATCTATTTAAGAATTTCTGTATTTGTTGTGTTTGTGAAGTGTTTGTGAATTCATTGTGTGATATTTGACAAATAACAAATCTAAAAATGTGGCGTTTGGTTGAAATTGGCCGTCAAAAATTCATGATGCGATGCTTGAATACATTGAATCAATTTGAATTTATACTTTACAATGGCACAACTGGAACAGGATTCAAGGAAGAATTAACTAAAGCAGATTTATTAAGACGTTCAATGGTTTGTTTACAATTGTTGTATAGTTTATTTTTATTCATAAATTTCATTTGATTTTTAGGAATTGAATAAACGTGTTCGATATCCACAGGATGTGGTCATTGAAACATTGACATGTGCTGATCCAGTGCTAGCCACAATGGAAACAGATCCAACCGGTTCACAAATCCTCAGCTTAAAATATGAAGTGAAAACTTTACCATTCAAATATCAATGGCACATTGAGAGTATGACTCCAACAGCGGTAAGACTCAGTAAATTTGAATACATATGAAAAGATTTCAATTGTCGCCAATGAGATGAAGTTTTCCAAACATGTCTGCCGCATGTCTCTTCCATTAAAATGTGTTCCTTTGCTTTGAAAATTTTGTTACAAAATTGAATACATAATATGTAAAGCAGGGCATCCACATGGGAACTTGTTCGTCGAACAAAAATTCATTTGCCCACTAATTAGGCGAACATTGCTTACGAACATCATTTGCTAAAAAATTTTAGCGAGCCAACATGAAAAAATCGCAAAGGAAAGTGATGCAGTCGTGGCCTTTCTATGGCTTTTCAAATTTGTTAAGAGCAAGAAAATGTAAAAAAATGCAAAAAAGAAAGCACAGTATTTGGATAAAAGAGTTGTACGTTGAATGAAACCTCACCCGTGGATTTGAAGAAATTTCTTCAAATCGATAGCCGAACATATGAAGAGTTATTAAGTTTAGTAGCTGCCGAAATTCAGCGAAAGGATACTATAATGAGAATTGAAATAGGTTAGGTTAGGTAATACTGGTTGGCCAATGTCACGCATAGACCCAAGGACTATTGCGATACCAGATGGAGTACCTATATAATTCGTTTTAGCGAAGATATGTATGTATTATTTAGAATGCTAGAGTTGTTGGAAAATCCTAGCAGTTGATTTAACTCCAGTATAGCAATATCGCTAAGATCTCTAAACTGTGAAGATCCTAGGTACTTTTGTCGAGTTCTCATAAGTGCCGGGCAGAAACAAGGTCTCTCTCTTCCATACACTTACTACACCTTTCACTGTCAGTAAGTTTTAATTTGAATGCGTGCACGTAATGACCAGTTAAGACGCCTATCATTGTTCTGAAGCTCAGTACCCAGTACCCAATACATACACAGCTTACGTTGCGTAGTTTGTGTTTTCATTGTGAAGTCAGCCGATTCGGGCCACTAGAGAGGTACCTCCCAAACAAACCCTCTTTTAAATTAATGTTCTTATTAGATTTTTTTTTTTTTTTGACGTATCGAACTGAAATTTGGACACTATAAGTTTCTGACCCATATCCAGAAACCATGAAAATTTCAAGACCCTCGGTCGACTAGGAGGGGTATCCCCCACACAAACCGGGATCCAAATGAAAGTTCTTATTAGAAAAACTTTTTTGTTTTTTGTACTATCGACTTAAAATTTGGACACTATTAGTGTCTAACCCATAGCCATCAACTTTATAAAATTCAAGACCCTCGGACCACTAGCTGGGGTGTGAAGAGTATTACAACTTCGGTATAGCCAAAGTTAGTCTTTTTTTTTATATTTTTTTATTTTATTTATATAAGCTATTCTATTAAGTTAGGAGGGGGTCTATACTAGGGTAGATCAAGAACATGTGTTATTTTTAGTCTGCGAATCTCTTCGCTTTGTCTACAGATGTTGAGCTAGAGTATTGTTGTGGCTTTCTAGTCTACCCAGGTATCTAATAGTACTAAAGTTATTGATTTCTTCTTTTACCTTAAGAATATTAAGGTCTTTGTGTATGTTGTTGTTGGTAACAAATCATGGAGCATTAAATATCCATCTTAATATTTTTGATTGAAATCTTTGTAGTTATATATCAATATTAGAATTACTTGCAGTTCTTCATAGTTGTATGCCATTTGTCCAAACTGATTTCAGCAATGTCTTGTATAACAATACTTCGTTGTTTAAATAAAGTTTGGACTTTGGATTAAAGAGCCAGTACATATTATTAGTTTTTATTTTTAGATGTTGAGCCTTTCCTTTTATGTGAAGTTTCCAAGTTAATATTGCAAGAATATCAAATGACAGTGCTGCTGACGGTTATGAATGACTGATCTATTGACACTCTAGGGCACCCCTGTCTCCTGGTTGTAAATGTTACGTATGTAGATTAACTTGGGTTGACTCTTATGTTCCATTGATTTAACCAATTTTGAATCAAATCCAACTGACTTTGGATAATGTTAGAAGCGTCAACAGCGTTGTCTGCTGAAGCAAGAAAGGTAGTGTCGTTGGCATAAGTATCCACAATAACGTTATCATTCATATGCATGTCGGCAGTGAAGAGTGTATAAAGGACTGGTCCTAGCACTCTTCCTTCTGTGATGCCAGCTTTAATACCATATATACCAGAAATTGTCTCTTTTTCTATACTCTTCACGCAGTGAATTACGTTTTGCTATGTGATTTCGGTGAAGCGATAGTTGGACATTGTTTCTATGCTACTGTGGAAGTTTATGGAATCTCCCACAAAGGGAACGTTTAGGTCTCGGTGTACCTGGGAGTTTCGGATATACCAAGGCGCACCTGTTATGAAACGCAGTGTTTTGTTTTGTATTATTTTGATGCGTTTGACGTGACTTGCTAATGCTGTACCCCATAACTGGATGCCATATAACCATGTAGGAGCAATCAACGCACTTTATGTGGGTTTTCTTGATATGTTCTGGCTAAGTCAGTTTCCTATCTAGCTGCATGCCTAGGAAATTGTGATGTCGTTTGGTAGGAATGGGATCACCATTGAGGTAAACACTTGGGCATGAATCTCGCTTTAGGGTGAACGTCACTGCAACACCTTGCACATTTCAAATGAAACACATTAATTGAACATAATTATTTTATTTTCATTAAGTATAACATGTCGTTCTCAAGTCTCTGCTAACACTTACTAACTAACATCCCCAACCATCTTGGCATCTTGTGTGAGAGCGTCAGTATTGTTCTCGCCACTGTGGCTTTATGCTGTTGGTACCGATCTCCACAGTCACATTAGCAGATTTTTGTTGATTCACTATGATGTTCCATCGTTTGAACCAGTCCTCCAAAGTAGTTAGATTTTCCTGCAGAATAGCAGTGGCTTAAGAGGACATGTCACTTGTGTACAGCACTGGAGCGAGTACGCTGCCTTGGGGCACCTCTGCCATGATTTGCATCAATTTGGCTTCCGCACAAAACACTCAACTCAGATCAAATTCACAAAAAACTCAATACGAATATGCTGATGTGCTCTGCATTCTTCCTTAATGTATTAAAAACTTTTGAAAAGGCATGTCTTGGTCGCCTCTTAAATAAAATTAAAACGCTGCTGTGCAAACAATATTATTACATACTGAAAATAACCGTGTCATATCAAATACACACATTCTGAACGCAAAGAAATCAAAGATGGTGTTACCCATGGCAACGTACGTGGGTCCGGTTCTTAATATACTAATTGCTTGTAATTAAGCTTAATAATAATAAAATTGAATTCATAAATACTGTGTCATTGCAACATATGCTGACAATACAGTCATACTACTTATCAGTAGGCAGCATAGAAATCGAGTCCATCGCATAAATTTAATACGCAACATGGTGTATGAAACTCAACAAAACAAGATTTCTTGTCCAATAAATTAGCGTACAAAATAGCGTTCAAATTACTGTTTAATATTTATTTATGACTGGATACTAAGCTCAAGTGGAACGAAGACGTTAAGAAATTAAACAGGCAGCCAATTGTAAGTCGGACTCGGACACGGAGAGTTCCGTACAATCGTCTCAGTTTTTTTGAAGCTAAAATATAATATGTATTTAAATAATAGTGAACGTCATATACAGAAATAACATAATTAATAACCAACTGCTTTAAGTTACATAGCATTGCTTGAAACATATGCTATTATAATTGTAATTAGTCCTTTATTAAGATTATCCGACTTTTCCGGTAGATTAAAAAAAAAAAATTATTATTTGTCGTTAAAGTGGTAATAGAAATACATACTCTGTGAAAAATTAAACTGTCTAGTAGACAGTGTTTACCTATTCATGAGATAGAGCTCTGTGACGGATGGATGGACAGCGTAGGCTTAGTAATACGGTCCCGTTTTCACCCTTAAAAGGAAGAACTTGAACTAAAATTTAGAAATATTTATTGGTTAAAGGACAAGCAGTCTGCGCTATCGATCTTGAATCTACATATGGACTTATGGGATTCAGTTATGTACCAGCAATAGAATGCAGATCCAAAGATTTCAGAATGAAGTAATAAAGCTCTCTATAGACATTATTACCAAACGCAGACGTTTTGAATAGCTAAACCAAATTCTTCATGTCAAAATGAAAATATCCAGGCAAGAATGGATAGAAATTATAAGTGTTATATCGATAATCTCTTGGCGACGTATGATGGAATTTGACTCCATATTACTATAGAAGTTGTTTTCCCTACTACCACTTACTTGAATCACTTTACTAAAGTCCTAAAAGCACTCTTAGAATATCCAGAAAATTTTAAATTTGTATTATAAAAATTCTTTATGTAAATGACTACGAAAACATATGATTTAACTATATTAAGGGAGACAGGCCAATACTGTAGGTTTAGTGAAGAGCGAGCGTTAATTAGTCAGTAGTAAAAACTGTTGGCCTTTAGTATCATTTGTGTTTCCTTGGATTCAATGTATTTATGTCAAGTAAGTCGGCTGTCAAGATGGCCACCATCATGTAACGTTATTTTTATATGGGATTGCAATATAGTTAAGAGTTACAGCGGTGTGAAATTACTTCTTTTGTATCTGATGTTCCAGTTGTCTTTAAATAATGAAATCTCATCATTATTGCGGTATTATCTTTGTAAATGTAGATCTGGTGAATCAAGAATCCATTGGTATGTCTGATTGTAAATAGCACGTATAGGAATGAACCAAGAAAGCAAATCCATGCTGTGATGGAGAAATAATGGACTTACAGAAATGAGGGGGTCTTCCCAATATGCTGGGAAATACAGAGACTTGTACTCATCACCTAACCTGGGAACCTCCAGGTGAACCGTTTTCATATAGACCAATTTGCCTATTAGACACGGCAACTAGCGAACTAGTTTGAGGTAGAATTTCAACAAGGCCTCTTCAGTTCTCCCAGTTCGGCTTCATGAAAAAGTGTTCAACTGTCGACGCTATATCGAAAGTGACCAAGACTGCGCAGGAAGCAATCGGTGCCATACGATGGGCAGGCAGAGATACAAATTACTCCCTACGCTTATAAACTCAATATAAAAAACGACTTCAACTCTACAAAATTGGATAGAATCATGGAGGCGTTCACGAACTACGGAGTCACGAATTACCTGCTGAGAATGCTTAGAAGCTACTTCAGCCAGCGAATTCTCCTCTACGACACTACAGAGGGGGAGACAACATACCACGTATTCAAAGGGATTCGTAGGGCTCTGTTCTCGGGCCCCTTTTTTGGAACATAATGTGCTTGCAATGGCATCCTTAGACTCAACCCCAACCAGCTCTAATTTTATAGTAGCATATTATGTATTTGTTTTATCGCATTAACATACAAACATCTTGCTGCTGACATAACACTCTAGGACTAAGCTTGAGCTACATAGACTTACATGCAGTTAACTTGCTCAATAATGGTCTGCCCTTTTGCGAAAGTTGCGAAACTGATGAAAAGGGGGTACTGCTTATATTTCCCTGATTTGGGGATGATATTATAATCGATTATTTAGATTATTGCAGAGATTGGTAGGTCCATTAAGATTTTAGGTGTGTTTTAATCGTGTTCTGACACCTTTTTTAGGTTCAATTGATTCTTCATTAAATTTTGTATATCGAGTGAAAGAATTCTGATAGAAGGACGGATTCTAAGATTAATGAAATGTTGAAACCTTGTTAAAACAAAATTTATAATTTGTTATTTTGATTTATTTCACTAATCTGTTCGTTTGTTTCTTGCAGCAATGGGAGTGTATAACTGTGCCCATGTTGCAAACCATTACCAGTTTGTCATCTCAAGTAAATGAACTACGTCAATGTGTTCAGAAAATGGATATTGAAATTTCACAATATAAAATCGAAGGTTTTCAAATCCGCAGAAGTAAGTAATCATCAAACTCGTATGATTTATCCAGTGTACATAAATATTGTAAATTTTTATTCTTTTTAGCAACTGTCGCTACAGAGAAGTTCAATTTCGACAAATTCGATGAGCAATACAAAGAAACTAATAAACAAGTCAAAGGTTATAATAACATAATCGATTATGTGATGCAGAGCACAAAGTTGTGCCAAAAATCTAGTAATATTACAGAGGATAAAATAAAAGAAGAAAAAATTGTAAAAGAAGAAAAACTATTAGGACAACAATATCCAATAAAGAAAGAGAGTCCCAGAAATAGGTAAGCAAATAATTTCTTTCTATTAATTGGGCCTCATGCATAAAAAGCTTTGACATGCTTGTTTTAGCTCACGGTATGAGTTTTACAATAGCTCAGTGGAGAAGTTTGAAGTTCAAACTTTGAACTCACATTGTCACATGTTCTAGAGCAATAGCTTACTTTCGAGTGCATAATAACAAGCATTTGCTTAACTTTGTGATTTCTAGCTCACATTTTGTTGACGATGCCTTTTTCTTGACTCCAGAAATTCTTACAATTATAATGGCAGAGTTTTTCGTTCCAGTTAAACCAAAAAAAGTTTGAAAAGAATGGAAAATATAAAAAAATAATAACTTTGGCTATGCCGAAGTTGTAATACTCTTCACGCCCCAGCTAATGGTCCGAGGGTCTTGAATTTTATAAGGTTGGTGGCTATGGGTCAGACACTTATAGTATCCAAATTTTAAGTCGGTAGTACAAAAAACAAAAGTTTTTCTAATAAGAACTTTCAGTTGGATCCCGGTTTGTATGGGGGTACCCCTCCTAGTCGACCGAGGGTCTTGAAATTTTCATGGTTTGTGAATATAGGTCAGAGACTTATAGTGTCCAAATTTCAGTTCAATAAGTCAAAAAACAAAAAACTTTTTCTAATAAGAACTTCCATTTGGATCCCGGTTTGTATGGGGAGTACCCCTCCTAGTAGTCCGAAGGTCTTGAAATTTATACGGTTGGTGGATATAGAGTAGAAACTTATAGTGTCAGTTCGATACATCAAAAAACAAAAAAACTTTTTCTAATAAGAACATTAATTTAAAAGAGGGTTTGTATGGGAGGTACTCCCCGTAGTGGTCCGATCCGGCTGATTCACGAACTTGACCGGCGTTTGGTAAAAAGAAACCGATGTACAAAATTTCAGCTCTCTACCTCAAAAACTGAAGGACTAGAAGTGCAAACTGACGGACAGACGGACCGACGGACATCAAAAATAATCAAAATCAACTCGTCTCATCGAGCTGATCACAAATATATATATACTTTATGTAGTCTGTGATGTCTCCTTCTGTGTGTTACAAACTACATGACAAACTAATAATACTATTCACTAACGTGAAGAGTATAAAAATTTTTACATTTACAATTGGAGCTATAGATTACACCTATTTTAGAATAAAAAACCGAGCATACAAAGTGATAAAGAAAGAGGGGTTCTATTCTATTAATGGAGGAAGGAACATGCGATGCGAAAGAAATTTTCAGGATCATTGCATGATGCTTGCGTGCTACGAAATAGCAAAACGATTTCAGTTTTTTTCTTTGAAATCATTTTTTATTCTGCCATATAACTCCTTTTTTATTTTTTAATCGTGGAAGTTGACTTTTTTCTGGAACCCTTTTTTTTTTTTTTTTTAAAGAAATCCATTTATAATGCTGACAATTAATCGTTTGAATCCAAATTACGATCAATTTCCCCTTCAATCTCGTTACAACTCATGATTCTGACTAATCATATAATGAGGTTTAATCTCACTCAGCTCGAAGTCAATGCAATAGTTTGAAATCATTTTGAGATTGAGCTCAAGATGTTCGCTCTAACTCGAGGCATGAGCTTAAGCTCAGCAGACTTAAATTGAGCAATTGCTTAGTTTTTATGCATGACGCCCATTTTGTCTTTAAATTAAATGAATTAATTTATTTGTTGCATTTTCATTTTTCTCTTTAATATAGAAAACGCAAAGTTAAGGAATTTGGTGAGAAGCACTTAAAACGTAAAGTTATGCAACGTCGAGCAGCTCAGCAATTGGAATATAAAGATAGTCAAAGTCAAAGTCAAAATGAATATGAAAATGATGATGGAGATGGAGATGGCGATAAAATTTATTTAAAACAAGATAAAGAAACCAAAAGTAGTACAACAAATGGTTCTCTATTAATATCGCCATCATCAACACATAATTTAGATGATCATTTAGAACCTTTGGTATATGAAACTTCTTCCGATGAAAGCTGATTTAGAGAGAATGTATGCATGAATGGATGAAGTCCATTGAACTCAATGAATGACTACTAAAAGGAGAACACACACACACACACACACACACACACACACACACATACACACATACACACACACACATACACAAATACTGAATGAAATACTGAAAAATCTTAAAAAAAAAAAAAAAAAAGCATGAAATTCAATTAAAAGTTGTTGCATCAAACAACATGAACAAAACTTTTCCTTATCAAATATTGATTGTTGAAAATTTGCAATGAAAAGACAAAACAAAAAAAAAAAATGTTCTTAAACAAAAGTTACAATCAAAACAATCAGAATGCAAAGATCTCAAATTGAAATTGAAAATGTTAAAAATTTACTTAACAGAAAGAAAATGTATGAAGAACAACATTATTATCTATAATAACAATAAGAACTTTAACCAATGTAAAAATTTCTGAACTAGAAGAATGGAATGAATGAACGAAGGAACTGGAAAAGAAAAACTAGTGATATTGATTATATTATACATATATACTTGCAATATAATATTTAGTTTTTAAGTATTAATTTATTTAGTTTAAATAAAATATTCGTATATTTTTATACATTTTTGTTGTATGTATTGATTCGCTAGGGGGTAACCATGAGCATTGGGTTTCAAATGCTATGTTATAAAAATACACAAAAAAAAAAAAAAAAAAAGTAACCTTGGCTATGCCGAAGTTGTAATACTTTTCACGCCACTGCTAGTAGTCCGTTTTTCTAATAAGAACATGAATTTGGATCCAGGTTTGTATGGCGGGTACCCTCCCTAGTGGTCCGATTAGGCTGATTCCGACAAATGTACTGCGTATGGTAAAAAGAAAGCAAAATATCAGCTCACTAGCTCAAAAACGGAGACTAGTTTGCATACATATAGACGGACAGACAGATGGACATGGCTAGATCAACTCGTCTCGTAGCGCTGATCAAGAATATACATACTCTATGGAGTCTCCGATGTCTCCTTCTGTGTGCTACAAACAAAAGATGTTAGCGCTTGGTTCTACATTACGAAATTCTAATGCTAAAACTTTTGGTTTCGGCATATGCCATGTACTTTTGGGTCGAACACTACACGCAACTCAAATGATTTAAAACAAGTAAAGAAAAAGATTAATTTTGGTTATGCTAAAGTTGTAAAACTCTTCACGCACCTTTTATATCTTCTGAATATTGTTGTAAGGTCATGTTTTATATGGGAGGTACCGCTCCTAGTAATCCGAGGGTCTTGAAACTTATGTATTATAGTTGGAGAATATGGATCATGGTGTCCAAATTTCAGTTTCATAGTACAAAACATAAAAAAGTATTTCTATTTAAAAATGAATTTGAATATGGGTTTGTATATATGGGAGGTACTCCTCCTTGTGATTCCCACAAATATATTGCGTATGGTGAAAAGCTTTGTACACAATTTCAGCTCTCTAGCTTTAAAATTGAGGTACTAGTTTGCATACGTCTCCGATATCTCCTGCTATGTGTTACAAACTTCATGATAAACTTATAATACTATTCACTGCGTGAAGAATATAAATATGTAAAGTTATCAAAAGAAAATGTTGTGAAATATCATCAATGGACCTTATTAATAAACATACATTAAGACAACAACATGCTTTTTTGAGGGAAAAAAAAAAATATAAAAGTTTACAAATAGTGAAAAATGAAATTGGGAATATTTATTTATTTATTTATACTTAAAAATACAAACAAACTAATGCTAAATTAGAAGCTGTAGCTAAGTACTGCGATGACCTTAAGCTTACTTACTAGCTAAAACTTATTTAAAATAATTTACAAAATTAAATTAAAATATTGCCGATTTATTGGCATGAATATTTCTAAAGTACGAGTATAGTAGCTTAATTTATATACAAAAGTTAAATTATTTAATTAATATTATAAGAGTTTAATTTTTTTGCAAATTTAATGCAAAAGTTCAGATATTTAATTAATATTACTATTTATTTTAATTATTTATTTATTATCAGTTTTTTTTTTTTAAATAAGATTATATAATTGTACTGATTTTAGAAAATTTATTAGTTTGATATTGTTGTTGTGGGTAGGGGTGGATATAGAAAGTATGAGGCCAGAGGAAGGGAATTGTTGGCGTCTTCGGGTGTTAAAATGAGGGCAATCAGAGAGAATATGTTGGACGGATAATGTGGCATTTATGTTACAGTGACTACAATCATCACTTAAGGATTGATCAGAAAGATATTTGTGGGTTAAGTTGGTGTGTCCAAGGCGGAGTCTAAAGAATTTGCAAAGGTCTCGACGATTTAACTTAGGGTCAGTAAATAGATGTCTATGGCTTCTATGGAGGAGAGGGAATCAGTACAGATGGTGAAAAGACTGTGGCGAGTTTTGGCTATACTGACCGCTTCAAAAATGGCTATTATTTCGGCAGAATAAATAGAAGTATAGTACAGAAGGAGGGATATTTTTATTGAGTTAGGGGTGACAATACTGAATGGCGAAGCACTGTATAATTGTGATCCATCAGTGTAAAAGAGCGTGTGGGATTGTAAGGATTTCTAAGAAATGTATCTGAAAAATTTCTGGTGGCGTAATCGATTTAGGAAATAAGTGGAGAGCAGTGTTGATTGTTGCAGGGTCAAATGACCATGGCGGATTGTGAAGTTGTTTGGCAAGGGAGATTGGAAGATGTAATAAGGATGGGTATCTTTGGAATAACGTCAGGCGGTTGAAAGGATTCTATATCTTAGACTTACCAACTACATTTCAATAAGTTTATATTGTATGACGGTTGCTATTTATTTCTCTGGCCTTGGCAACAGTAAGTGTTGCTAGGCGATCGCTGAAGTTTTCAAACGATAATTTGATATTTTTAATCATACGAGTATCTTTTTTAAAACATTTTTTTTTAGATCATTTAATTTTAATTCCTATCAAACGTTAGTAGAACGATTATAAGGGATAGTTTGACAATGAGTATAAATTAAGTTAACAATTATTTAATTAATTCTAATTATTACTTCTATGTTGTAGGTTCGAAGGGTGGATCCTTTTTAACCTTCTCGGGCAGTCATTTCTTGTGAGGACCGAAGCTAGATGACTGGTATGCACATTCAGAGCGTCATTGCATCGACTGGTATGACGATTAATTTGCTCATTAACTGTTAGGATTCCTAGGTAGTGGTGTATTGACATTCTCTTGACATACCAGGGGGCACCCGTTATGTTAAGCAGAGCTTTGTTGTGCTTGGCCTGGACTTGGTTAATTGTGGACTTTGTTGTAAGTCCCCAGATCTGAGTGGTATACTATTGCCTTATACAGCGTAACCTTGGCAGATAGTTTCAAAGTACTGCCAGGTCGGCTGAGCCACCTTAGTTTGTTCAACTTGTTTTTGCAAGTAGTTGTAATGATATTCACAAGCTTAGATTACGTCAAACCAATTTCAATCATAAATACTTGTTTTTTCATTATTATGCCAAAAATATAAATAGCAACCCTCGTATTTGTGAAATTTGTGATGTTCAAAGATATTGGTTAAGTACATAATAGTTGGCTTCATTGGATTTAAACTATTCCTTTTTGGTTTATTAAGGTCAAATCTTACAAGCTGAATTAGAACCACTTCTTGGCATTCGATTAAGTTGAAATACATTTTTATTGTTGATGAGAATACAATCTGTCTATCTATCTATCTATGTATCTATCTTTATCTATATATGTATATAAATCATTTGCCTCATGTTTCTCTGCTCATCACTACCGATTTGGCTGATTTTTATTAGGGTTCCGTATCCATAGGGAGCTAACGGGACCCTATTACCAAGCTTACGATGTCCGTCCGTCCATCTCCTGCTCTATCTTATGAACCGTAAGAGGTAAAGAGTTAAAATTTTCACAGAGTGTGTAATTCACTTGTGTGTAGAACGACAAATACTAAAAATACACATTTTTAGAAGCATTGTTCTTTAATTTAACCTTTTGTTTAACAATTTTTTGTTTTTTTGTAGTATACTTTTAAGCTGTAATTGTAGTATACTTTTAGGCTGTTAAATATCCACATTATTTAATATTTTAAGCAAAAAATCTTGTACGATGGTACGGAACCCTTCGTGTGCGAGTCCGACTCACACTTGGCTGATTTTTTTGTTATGTTCATAATTATCATCTGAAAAATCTACCAGAAATGGTGGATAAAATATTGCTTATAAAGTTTAAAGACATATTTTCAAAGCAAAGATATTTGAAAATTAATCAAGTTGTCTTTTTCGCTTTCGTGAACGACCCTATTTTCTATGCACCCCATAAATCGCACAAATCATAAATAATTCAAAGAACTATTGATTTACACAAATAGGGGCAAATAATAAATTATTTATTGCAATTTTAAATACATATTTATTTCAATAAATTATTTGTTTTTACTTTTTTTTTGACATTTTCAATTGATTGTTTAAGTCCAACTTTTAGTTTTGTATACGCAGCACCGACCCTAGCCCTTGATTAGGGTAGAGCAAGATTGTCTTTCGGCGCCCTTTGATAGGAAAGCATGATGTCACATTCGTTATGTTGTTTTTCGCATTTGGCTTTTTGGCGCCCCCTACCATCTGGCGCCTAGAGCGACCGCTCCAGGGCCGGAGAAGTGTATACGAGAAAAGCTTAGTTGTCAATTACAAATAAATGCGCAGTGTTGGCAACGCTCACTTTTATGAGCTTTGTGCGTATCAATAGACTCACAAAGTTATAAGCACGAACACATTTCTTTTTGAATGGAGCAACTTTCAGTTACTTTATGAGCTCACAATTTGTTGAGGTTTGGGCATTTTCGTGAAGACACACAACATTTAAATAGGAAAATTTCAACTTATACGTAGTATGGAGCTCTTGATATGACAGCAACGTATTACACATACTTAAACATAGTCAGAAAAACAAGATAATAAATTAAGAAAATATAATCCCGATTAATTTACAGCCAGGTGGTAGTCAATTGAGATCAATAGATTGGTATGTACAATAACATCGATAGCGTCTGATCGATTCGATGTTCATTTCGTTAGTAACAAATCAATGATGACACATCGACATTTCATTCATAAGTGAATTCACAAAATGATTATTTGTATATGCTACCAAGGTATTCCTGAGGGTCTTGACTTAACAAAGAAAACACAAAAAATGTTAGATAAGAACATCTTTATTTCTCTATAGAGTCACTTTTTATTTCAATACACCTTCCTCAGCAATATTCAATAGGCTATCGCCGTTGAGCTATTTTCCAGAAAAAAATTTAAGAGAACTAAGTCTGAGTGAAGAAGCAATTCAAAATTTAACTCACTGATTTCAGCCATCGCGATAATGGAAGTGTGAACGCCTGTTTCATGTTTTTCTTTTCTGAAGAAAAAAAAAAAAAAAAAAAAAATATGACGTCCTTCTTTGCTAATGGCTCATGGAACTGTATTTCTCTTCTTTGTCGCGGATGTGAAGTGATGGACCCATGTATCATCCATGGTTTTAAATCGGCACAAAAATTGGGCTTTATTGCAGTGAAATATCGTTTAACAATCGATTGAGACATTCTTACGAAGCTGTTGTTGTTCCATTGTAAGTAATCCCGTCACTCAACTTGCTCTTACGTCTTAATTTTCAGTTAGAATGCTATGTACCATTGTTTTTGAAATATGTACCATAACTGGCAGCTTGCGTATTTTCAGGCGATGGTCATTCAATATCATTTTGTGAGTTTTCTTCACAATTTCTGGCGTGGTCACTTCATTGGGTGGATCACTGCGATATTCGTTTTAGCAGCTCGTACGGCTTTTTTTTAACTCTGTCATCCAATACTTTATTGTTGTAAATGAATGAGTTCACTCACTCTGACTCCTTCCGCTATGATATTGGATATACTGAGTTCTTTTAAATGAAAGTATTGTAACACATGATGTTGACAATTTTGTTTTTCCATGTTAACAAGTTCACTGAGAGCGTTCAGTATTGATGGCTGGCAAACAAATACTAAACAATGTAGCATCGGCAAATTTTAAACTTAAGCTTTATAAGGTTGATACTCGTACATTCTACCATAGTTATTTTCAAATAATAAGCGTCATTTATACACAAAAGCCCAAGAAGACACGAAAATTCTGTAGACATGGAATTTGGGCAATTCGACACCTTGAATTCATTTTCCCAATTTTTAGGCAAAAATGCCCTAAACGTATGTGTATATAAATTCATAAATACTAAGTATTAATATGAATCATTTTACTATTATAGTTAATATGTACTCGTATTTATTTACTTTGTCGATGACATCGAGTAATTCTTGGCCATGATCGATTAGATAGCAATGCCGTTGATTTTTTGTGTTTGTTCGTTTGTTCGTTCGTTCGCTCTCTTCGTTGATGGAACAACGATTTTTGATAAATACTGTTTTGGCCAATATTGGGTAAATTTATAATGATATATTGAATTCTTTTACTAAAAATGAGAATATTTTCACTTTGACAGTCGTGAGTGAGTGTTGGGCTGGCTGACAGTTACAGTCGTGTTGGTCGCATTTAATTACTACATTTTAAATTTTTATACTTTTTATTATTATTATAATTATTATAATTTATGATGACTTCCTTTGGAAATATTCTAATAGTATTTCAATTATTATGTTGCTTAATTATAATTACAGGTAAATTGATTTGTATAATTGTATATAATTATTTTATATATTTATTTAGATTTTTCTTCTAACATTTTAGTTTTTGGTGAAACATTACAAAACAATAAGACAATAAGTCTATTGGAACCAAGAATTATTGATGGCACACCAATTGATATAACACAAGCACCATATCAAGTGTCTTTACGTTTAAAAGCAGGCGAGAAGAAATATTTTGGTGGTGGTCATCTTTGTGGAGGTTCAGTGATCACACAACGTGTCATACTCTCAGCTACACATTGTTTTGCCATGTGAGTAGTGTAAATAATGAAAATCTCAATTGAATTAAATGAATATAAAATGAATGTTATAATTTGTTGTAGTTTGAATTCGACTCCATTGGTTTTTCGTAAACCTAGCGAGTTTGTGGTTGTAATGGGTTCTACATATCTTTATAAAATTAACAAAAATACACGTCGTTTTAATGTAATCGATGTTAAGCATCACACTGGCTACAACCCGAATACTATGGAAAATGATATATCTATGTTATTTATCGATGGTCTTATACCATATAATATTCCAACAGTCACTCCAATTCCATTGAATCGTGTTGCCGAACAAACTGGTACAGATTGCATAGTCACTGGCTGGGGTACAACTTCGGAATATGTAAGTAGTATATCTCCAAATATAAACTATACCATAATTAATATATAAACAAATTAAATATTTCATTTATATTTAGGGTGATATATCACCGCAACTACTAGCTGCCTCTGTACCCATTGTCAGTAGCAGAAGTTGTTCCATATCTTATAAAAATATAACCAATGGCAAATTATGTGCTGGTTATTTAAGCACAGGTGGTGCTGATGCCTGTCAAGGTGATTCTGGTGGTCCATTGAAATGTCGTGGTCTTCTGTCGGGTATTGTATCCTATGGCTCTGGTTGCGGAAGGCCTTTATTTGTTGGTGTCTATACAAATGTTTCCAATTATTATAATTGGATAGCCATGACCAATTCATCATTTAACTATACATATTACAAGGATGTACCATATGGTTATGGTGGAGGCATTGCCGGCATTCATATTCAACCTTGGCTACTTATATCAGCAGCATTACTAATGCTGATTTTCTTTATGGATTATTTCAAACATTGATAAACTCACATCAATTCATTCAAAAATTTTGCACTTATTTATACAATATATATGTATACATAATAAGTAATTAGATTTGTATGATGTTGTATGATTAATTTATTTAAATTTTTTTTTTTTTTCAATTTTCTTTATGTTTTTACTTACTAGTGAACTCCTAATCGTGACTGATACACAGGGCGCAAGCATTATTGATAAGATACGCGTAATATTGTTTTGAATTTTTTTTTTTTTTTTTTGTATTTATTTTATTTTCTATTTTTGCTAATACATAAATTGAACTTATGAAATTCCATCATAACTTTTATGAAGTTATAGTTAGATAAATATAATATATACAATAAAATACAATCATTAAACAACATAATAATGAATGTTTTCTAACTTTTCTGTTTTTTTTTTTTTTTTGATAACTTGAGATGGGTTTATTTTTGACCTTTATTTCATTCAATAGATAAGCATAAATTAAAATTTGTTTTTATATACTCTATATGAAGGGGTAATGATGATGAATAGTAAAATAAATAAATAGATTAATAAACTAAAATTGAAGTAGTTGCTTTGATTTTGAGCAGTTTGTCTATAGTGGTTTCATTATTCTTCTATTAGCTTAGCTTTATCATTCAGTCAGTATCTGTGTGTATCATTGAAGGTGGTATTACTCAAACTTAAAACTGTGGTGTGTTTTTCCATATTCATATTTAAATTGATTAAGGGATCCATCTTTCTGTGCTATATAACTAGGTGTGCAGAATGTGTGTGTCTAGGTAGGCAGGTTTGTTTTCCAGATAAAAACTCGAAAAAGAGTCATCAAATTGCATAGACTATGTAGTCTGTGGAAAATATAATATTTATCTTATCAATCAAACGAACCTAAAAATGATCGTCGAGCCCATCATCAGAAATTGTTGTGATCATCATCATTTGCACATGTTCATGTACAATCAATGAAATTATTGATTATTATCTATTAGGACTCTGGAATTAAATGTTGTTCACTGTTAAATTTTAACATTGCGGCGACATGGTGAACTTAAACAAAATTTGCCAAATTTATCCAATATGCATTTTACTCTTAATTATACTACAATCTGGCGTAGTGGCTAATACATTCCAATCAAAAATTATCAATGGTACCGAAACTGGTTGGATCAATGGTACACGCTATCAAGTTTCTTTGCGACTATTTCAAAGTGATTTCAATTTTGGTTCTGGACACATATGTGGTGGGACCTTAATTGAAAGAAATGTAGTGCTTACAGCAGCACATTGTATATGGAGGTAGGTCTAGATCAATTCATCTAAATTCATTTCATTCCATTCAATTATTGTTCCTTTGTTTTTAGTATTGATGAAAATCGTTTCCGAAATGTAAGTGAATTTTTTATTGTTATGGGTGAATTGAATCGTTTCGAGGCAAAAAATGCGCTTACTTATCATGTGCAACGTGTTGCCACCACTGGAAATTTTGATATGGCAACATATACCGATGACATCGCTCTTCTCTGGTTATGGGGTAATGTACCGGAGACTTATACATATGCTTGGGACATCGATTTAAATACGGAAAAGCAAGATCAATTGGCAGTGAATGAAACTGTCTGTTATGTGACTGGTTGGGGTCTGACAGAGAATGTAAGCGGATGTTTATTAGAATATAATAGTATGTGAAATAAATGCAATTTGTCTTAATGTTTTTCTCATGTATGTGCAGAATACAAATTCTGAAATTCTTTTGATTGCTGAAGTTAAAATTATCGATAAAACGCAGTGCTCACTTAATTATGGAGCTTATCTACAGAATGGAATGATGTGTGCCGGTTATATGGAAGGAGGTCGTGACGCTTGTACTGGTGACTCTGGTGGTCCTTTGGTTTGTAATGAACGATTAGTTGGAGTCGTTTCATTTGGCAATGGCTGTGGTAAGCCAGGTTATCCGGGAGTTTACACAGATGTTGCACATTATTCTGACTGGATAAAAAGTGAGCTATCTGTTGGGGATAATAGTTCAGCAAATAATAGCTCTAATAGTGGTGGATCTAGTGGACCTAATGTCAATAACGGTACTGGCTGCAACGGTAACGGTAATGGAAGCTCTCCGGGTAGTTCTACTGGTTCATGTGAATCATGTGGGTCTAATGGTGCTAATGGTGGTAGTGGAAATAGTACAAATAGCACTTCACCAGGAGGTATTATTGATCCAGGTCAATCTAATGGTGGAAATGGTAACGAAAATTCTCCGGGAGGTTCTACTGGTTCAGGTGGATCAAATGAGTCTAATGGTGGCAGTGGAAATGGTAACGGAAATTCTCCGGGAAGCTCTACTGGTTCAGGTCAATCAAATGGTGGAAATGGTAACGGAAATTCTCCGGGAAGCTCTACTGGTTCAGGTGGATCAAATGGGTCTAATGGTGGCAGCGGAAATGGTACAAATAGCACTTCACCAGGGGGTACTACTGACCCAGGTCAATCTAATGGTGGAGGCTCTACTGGTACAGGTGGATCAAATGGGTCAAATGGTGGCAGTGGAAATGGTACAAATAGTACTTCACCAGGGGGTACAATCGATCCAGGTCAATCTAATGGTGGAATTGGTGACGGAAATTCTCCGGGAAGCTCTACTGCTTCAGGTGGATCAAATGGGTCTAACGGTGGCAGTGGAAATGGTACAAATAGCACTTCACCAGGGGGTGCAATCGATCCAGGTCAATCTAATGGTGGAAATGGTAACGGAAATTCTCCGGGAAGCTCTACTGGTTCAGGTGGATCAAATGGGTCTAATGGTGGCAGCGGAAATGGTACAAATAGCACTTCACCAGGGGGTACTACAGACCCAGGTCAATCTAATGGCGGAAATGGTATCGGAAATTTTCCGGGAGGTTCTACTGGTTCAGGTGGATCAAATGGTGGTAACAATGGTAGTGGAAACTATAATAATTCTGGTGATACTGGTAGTTCTAATGGATCTAACAATGGTAATGAGACTCAAACTGGTAGCGGGAATAATAATAATGCTAGTAACCCATCTAATGGTGATGGCGGTGAGGGTGGTGGAGATAGTGGCTGTGATTGGATCCAACAGCCATCTATAATTATTTTAGTTATTATTAGTCTTAAAATTTCTGAAGTATTCTCTTGAATAAATGTTGTTCTATATTATTTTATTAATGATATTGAAAAAGAATTGTTTCATTCCATACAAATGAAATCAAACTATTGTTACTGAAGAACCTTTACTTGAGTTTCTCGGTATTGATACTTCCATAGAGGCGTAAAATGTACATACACTTGAGTATGATGACGGTAGAACACACTCTTTTTCGCTCTATCACTATCTCTGTCTATATCTTTGTCTATCTCTTTCTCCATTTCAATTTCTTATTAGCAATGACAGCGCCTCCTGGTCGCTGATTAGATTAAGACGGTCAGATTTGCTTTATAAGATACCACGTCAAGAATATGAATGAATGACTTTAAAAATATATTGGTTGGAGTGATTTTGTGTTAGTTCAAATAACGGTTTCAAGTAGCTAACATCGTTATGAACAAGATTACAACGATGCTACGCAGTAGCATGGGTTTGCCATTATTTCTCCTCCTATTGATTCAATTGGTGTTGTTTAGTTCTGCTGGTAGCTGTAGGTATTCATTCAACTTTTAAATCAAAAACTTTATTTAAATAATCAATTTTCTACTTTCCGACAGATTTCAATTTTAAACCTTTACAACATGTTCATGCCCAACCACCATTACATGCACGTTTCGGATACAATGTGGCCCATGGATTAAGGAATAATAATACAAATTTTGATGAGGATGTCGATGGACGCATCATTAATGGCACATTGGCAAAAATGGAAGCAACACGCCATCAGGTCTCTATACGACGTCGTCTTAATGATTTTTATTACTTTGGTACTGGTCACTTATGTGGTGGTTCGCTGATACGTAGAAATGTGGTTCTTACTGCTGCCCATTGCTTTGTTGAGTAAGTTGGGATGAATTCCACATTATAACAAATCAATTATTATGTATAATAGTACATATTAAAACTTTATATTTTACATAGTCAATACATTTATGATGGTACATTTGTGCCAAAAGAGGACTTCACTGTTGTTATGGGCAATTTGGATCGTTTTGAATATAATGAATATACTTTGGTCTATGATATCGAGGAATTAGTTCTGGATTTACCCAAATTTGATTTGACTACGTATGACAAGGATATAGCTTTGATATTTCTAAGAGGTTCGGTACCAATCAATCATCCAACAGTCCGTCCAATACAAATAACTCAGCTAGACGTGCCACCAGAAACTGTATGCCAGGCAACCGGCTGGGGTCTAACGGAAGAGGTACATTTTTAAATACATAATATATTGAAAAATAATCTACTTGTTCATTGAATTTTATATTTTATCTATGTATGTTTTTCTAGGGTTTCAATTCGGATGTGTTAATGACTGTAGATGTACCCATAATATCCGATCAAGAGTGTAAAACAGAATCAAACTATGCAGATGGTCTTATTAAGCCGGGCATGATTTGCGCTGGATACTTGGAAAAGGGTGAACGTGATGCTTGTTCCGGTGATTCTGGAGGGCCGCTTGTGTGCCAAAGCAAGCTGGCGGGTATTGTATCTTGGGGAATTAGGTGTGCTGAACCAAAATTGCCGGGTGTGTATACAGAAGTGTCATATTACTATGATTGGATTGAAGCACATATTATTGGCTACGAAACGGGAAGTGGTAATGGAAGTGGGGAAGCAAGTGGAGATGGAAGTGGTGATGGTAGTGGTGACGGTAGTGGTGATGGTAGTGGTGATGGTAGTGGAGATGGCAGTGGAAGTAATAGTGGAGACGGAAGTGGTGACGGTAGTGGAGATTTAAGTGGAGATGGTAGCGATAATGAAAGTGGTAGTGGCAGTGGAGATGGCAGTGGTGGTAACAGTGGAGATGGAAGTGGTGACAGTAGTGGAGATGGTAGTGGAAGTAACAGTGGTGATGGTAGTGGAGATGAAAGTGGTAATGGCAGCGGCAATGAAAGTGGAGATGGTAGTGGAGATGGCAGCGGCAATGAAAGTGGAGATGGCAGCGGCAATGAAAGTGGAGAAGGTAGTGGAGGTGTGAGTGGTGATGGCAGCGGCAATGGTAGTGGAAATGGTAATGTAGATGGCAGCGGAGTTAGCAGTGGTGATGGCAGTGGCAATGTTAGTGGAGATGGTAGTGGTGATGGCAGCGGCAATGAAAGTGGAGACGGTAGTGGAGATGAAAGTGGTAATGGCAGCGGCAATGAAAGTGGAGATGGTAGTGGCAATGGTAGCGGAAATGGCAGTCACAGTGGCGATGGAAATAATAATGAAAATGGCAATGGTAATGGAATTGGAGAAGAACATATAGAAGGCAATGGTAGTGGTGATAAAGATGAAAACAATAAAGGAAATGGTTCAATTTCCGATTTTAGCAGAGCCTTCAATTTGCTGCCCTTAATTCTCTTGACATGGGGTATAATGAATATGTAAATACAAACAATTAATTTAATTATATGTATATTATTATTATTATTATTATTAATATTCATAATTTTTTTTTAACAACATATATAACAACTTAAAAGTTTTTAAGTTAATATATAATTTCTTCATATTATAATCGTATATAATGTACAACAAGTACATAATGTACAAGGCATATATCATATCAAAAAATTCAATATTCGATAATGTTATTTCGCAGAAAAATCCATTGACGCGTGTTTGTAAAACACAACTTATCATTATCATAAATATTTAAATCCCCTCACTTCAAAATATTATTAAAAGGTTTACGATATCTTTGATAATTATATATACTCGTAGTATATACATTTCATTCAATTGTGAATAGGTATATGTAATCACTTCATCGTGATGTTTGTAATGTGAAAAATAATGCATCGGAACTCCACAAAATATATCATACTTTTTACGTATATACAATACATTTGTGTATATTATTGTAGCATCAACAGCATCGCCAGAATACGTCTTCTTATCATATACCCATCAAAATATGACCAAATCCAAATTTACTGGAAGAGGTTGACTCTAAGCAAATATCAAAACTACTTCCGATGATTAAAGAAAAATGATTTCTAATGAAAACTTAATATATATTTGTAAAAATTACCCAAAATTGTACCAAGCGTATAAATATAATAAGTATTTAATAAATCTACCATATAAACCATTGAATATTTCAATGTTTTATGTGTAGAAAACTTTTGCTTTCCGAAAAAACGAAACTCCAAAAATCGATTTTAAATGATGATATGAAAATATTGGGTAGATACAAGGTATATACGATTCGGTGACGAGTACGGAATGAAATCAAAATATTATGTAGTATTTAGTAAAAAAGAAAGAGAAAGTATACAGATATATATTACATATGTATAATAAATAGTAAGTTAACAATCAATCGAATCAATCGAATGAGTTTTTCACTACACCCTTCCGATAAATTCTTCTGTGCATGCTATTCTACTTATACACTTTTTGATATTTGTTGACTTTTTTCCGTACTAAAATAAATAGTCTGAAGTGGGAATAAATAATACTTTAACTATTGCTAAATAATTAAATTTATGTAATCTTAAGTGATTTTATTTACAAAGAAAAACTGATAAGGAGTTTTTTGTTTATTTGGTTTTTTGTTAAGTATAAAAAAATTAATAAAGAATAAAAATAAACTTAAAAATAAATTATATTCTTAAAAACTAATTAAAAAAACAATAAAAATAACAGGTAAGAGCTCAATAATCAGCATTGGAATAAAACTTTTCTGGGCTCTACTCAGAAATAAAGAGTGCCAAATTCATATCTATCGATTCTTCAAAAAATAATTAAGAGAGCACTAAGATAAGTTAGTGACTTTCGAATTTCATGCTTAGTAACTTTAAATGAAATATTGCTTCTGTGAATAGACTACCGCCAAATTTTGAGTAAGCTGCGTCATTTAGTTTTTATTTGACAGCCATTGAAAGCACACAACTTTTTGAATTTCAACAAAAAAAAAAAAAAAAAAAACACCAGTGAAACTACGGAAAGACTGTAGGCATCTTAACTGAACAGGAACAACACATTTATATATAAAAAAGTTATCCGCGAGATGGGTGCTGAGAGTGCTCACAGTTGACCAAAACCGAAACCGTGTGGCCACTTGAAAGGAGTGTTTGGCGCTGTTCAACCGCAATCCGAACGAGTTATTAGACGAAACATGGATCCATTACAATACACCAGAGACCAAGAAACAGTCAAAGCAGTGGACTTCGCTGAATGAACGTGCATCAAAGAATGGCAAAGTGGTTTTGTCAGTTTTTTTTTGGAATGCATGGAATGAAAATGGTAAACCGATCACTGGCGAATATTACTCAGATTTGAAATTGATTTAAAGCAAAAATGACCGCATTTGGCGAAGAAAAAAATCTCATTCACCATGACAATTTCACCATGACAATTCACAATGTGCGCATGTGTTTAGATGCCATTACAAAAATCTATAAATGTAGCTACGATCTGCTACCCCATCCAGCATATTTTCCCGACTTAACAATCACATTTTTCTAAACTCGAAGTACTTGAACTAATTGTTCCAGATTTGGATCGAATGAAGAGATCACCACTGAAACACACCTATATTTTGAGGACCTTGCGAAAATCTATTATTAGCTAAACAAAAAACTGAATTAAATGTATAAATTACTTTGAGATATAAAATGCTTTTTTACAAAAAAAAAAAAAAAAAAATCATTTAGTCAAAAAGTCTAACTGCCCTCGTATGTTCAAAAAAAACTTGGCCGGTTCTCAAAGCATCATTTCATTCCTACTCATATAATAAGCATTACAAGTAAATTTGACTTACAAAATACGACAAACCTAGTTTTCAGTGTTATGAGAATATTATACCAAAGCATAGGGTGCATTTTGAAATGTTATGGCTCCTTAGTCCAAAGCGACGAATCGAATCCAATCGACAATTCCGAGATAAACGACACATGTATTAGCTCATAAAGGTTCGATTGGAATAAAATTCCGAGCAGCTATGATATGGAACAGTTGCTTACTTTCATGAAAAACCAGTAAAATGCATGATCGATTCAAATAATGGATATATCTCATTTTTAAAAGCTTTATACCAACCACTATATTATTTGTGAATAGAGATACTTGACTGGCAAAAAGTTGTGTATGTTTTGCTTTTGTTGTATTTTCACTTCTTTTCCTTTAATTATGTAAAATTTGTTTATGAATTCTTATTTAAAGATAATTATTTATTTTATTTTAATACATTAAACCCAATATTTAAAACTAGACTTAATAGAAGTTTAATGAAATAATTAATAAACAAAGTTTGTATAAAAAATCAATTTGAAGAAATGAAGATTTTTTCTTCCCATTTAAAGTTGAAAATAATAAAATATTTTCTAGTGTAGAAAGTGATCATTCACAGAATGTATTAATAATATAATCTAAGAGGCTTCATGTAAATACTTATAAGGTCAGTTACTGCTGAGGAGTCTTCTATTACTACGAGGGGGGACGAAAAAAAAAGACGGGAATTACGCTGTGATGGGGAGGGAGAGTGGGGGAACCTATTGTTTGACCACATGTCCGTTAGTGTCACGCCATCTGCGTCAGTGTGCAAAGTTGTGTCGCTGTGAATGCATCGGTTCACCTGTGAGATTTTTTTTAGTAAAACAACTTTTTACATTTCGGCGAAAACGTAATGGCAGATTGTCGTGAAAAACGCGCGGCTGTGAAATTTTGGGGGGGAAATCGGTCGCGGAAACTATTGTAATGCTGAAGACTGCTTATGGGGTTGCTGCACTAAGTAAAACCAGAGTTTACGATTGGTTTTCACGTTTTAAAAATGGAGAAATGTCTATTAAAGACCAACTTCGTTCAGGACGCCCCTCAACGTCAAGAACTGATGAAAACGTCGACAAAATCAATGCCCTCGTTCATGAACACAGTCGCCGAACCATTGATCAACTCTGTGAGATGTCGGAAATGTCATGGAGTTCAAATTCAGAGAATTTTATCCGAAGATTTGCACATAACAACCGCCCTTTCTGTGAAGCAATTTTTGACCAAAAACCAAAAACAAATTCAAATTAAAAGAAATTCACGTAATTTTGTTACTTCTTTAACTAAAAATTAGGTATTTCACAGCCTTCTTTCAATTGGCATGGATTTGAAAACATAACAATATTTAAAATATGAAATCATAAAATATAACTGATTTGTTCATTAAAGTCTTTTTATTTCTTAAAATTAATGTAATTAACTTAAAAAGGAACATAAGTTCTTAATTTTTTTTTTTTATATAAAGACAAACTTTAATTTTGTGCTCATCACACAGTCTCTTATGGTATTTTGCACATACCACATTTGTCATTCTTCGTTTTGAAGATGGGCAAACTGAGCAAATCTTCCTTTTTCCAGTTCCTTTTGTCGGCATTATATTATCCGAATCTGTGGTGTTATTAATTGAAAGTTAATTTTTTATATCCCTCCTAACATTCGTGGTAATTGTTGGCATATTAAGCCTGTCAAATAGATTATTTTTTGCAATAAAATTTTGTGGTATTACTTAGAAATAAAAGTTTTTGTCAGCTGCCTAAAATATCTAAATATATGAAATAACAGTAGAAATATAATGGAAAATGTTTTAAATAGAAAGCATTATGGCAGCACCCACTTAATGTACTTATTATGTTGGCAACTAAAGTTCAAGTGGATGTTATTTTTTTTAAATTTGTTTTTTTTTTTTTTTTAAATTAACAACTTTATTCCAACGTTCAACAAGATTTTCAATACATTGTTGGTCGAAATTCATTCAGCGAAGTCCTTAATTCTGCATTAGTATTGAACCAAGCTCCTCGCAAAGCGTTTAAAAGAGATTCAAACAGTTGGAAAACTGGAGGTGCCAAATTAGAAGAGTATTGCGACTATGGCAGCACTTCCCAGCCATGCTTCCTTGGTCGTAGCAACCTTTTAGATTTTTCCAGTTCCATATTGATCATTTGGTTCCCTTCAAGTAATTCGTATCTTAGTCCCACCATATGCATAACATCGTTTTACGCGAATAAAGATCATGTTTGAAGCATGGTTTCGCTTTTTTAAAGGAGTTAAGCCATTCATTGCTTGTAGATGAATCTTTGACGTCAATAAAATGTTGATTTTTAAGCTTGGCACGTCAGTATAGAGCGGTCATTTATTTATTTATTTGAAATGGCATTGACAAAGAAACTGTCAGCATAAAAACAAAAATAAATTTAACAATTAACACTTAAAAGTAAGACAAAAATATAAATTGAAGTGAACTTAAAAATAAATAGGAAAAAAAAACAGGAAAATAAAATAAATAAGGATAATATGAAATACCAGCCTCTGACCCGATGGTGGAAATTTATTTGCAAATAGTAGCGAGCTATGCCCCTACTCACAGCTATGTGTGGTCAGAGACATATGAATTAATAAACCTCTTCATACACAGCACAAATGATGCGAACAGCTTTGCTGCCTAAGAATCTTGATTGATAATAATCCATTATAATAATTACCATAAATTACTTGATGACTTGAACAAAAAAAAAAAAAAAAAAAAAAACATAGACTCCGGCGCACCCTGTTTATGTATATGGTATTATAAGTGAATGTGTTTTAGTTGGATAATCCAACAATCGGACACCCTGTACCCTTGATAATTCTATGATATTTGCAGGGCTGCAAGAAAGTTACGAGACAATCATCTTGAATTTGTTCTATTGTAGTATCGATTAATACAATAAAAATGGTTCATTCGATCGATTCGATATCAGTTTTCTTCATTTGCTTTTATGCAAAATTCTTTTATATTGAGTATTTTGTCGTTTTGGTTAACTAAGTTTATATTAGATTTTTTGATTGAGTTTCCCTTTTTCTTCTTTACATATAAATCATTTTGTATGCTCGTTTTCTTATTATATCTTCAAACATAGTAGAAGTAGACGCATAAAGTCAATAAAATCTAAATTAAGCATAATGTCTACAGCAACGCAACACAATCGATCGATCAATTTATATTCGAATACTTGGTCACCTGTTTCCTCTGATCAGCACGATTAGGCTATTAAATGGACCTCTAAATTATGTATTTTCCATAATTAAGATTCTAAAAGATTGGGGGTAGAGAATTCGAATATCTCATAGTCGCGCTCATCAAACTAATTTGATTGAATCGTTCATTCTTTGGTGGTTGCAAATACTAAGATCAACTCTCTATTAAACGGATAATCATCTTTTGCTTCCCAAATAAATAATATGTATAGTATATGCCTTATGACCTCTAAATTATGTATTTTCCATCTTTAAGTTTCTAATAAATTATGAATAGAGGATACGACTATCTTATAGTCAGTCCGACATCTAACTAATTTATTTAATTTTATCGTTGATAGTTGGGTACATTTGTTTGTTATCGCAGCAAATCGAAATCCGATGCCGGGACTTAAACAGAACATTATCGACGCTTTCAGCTGTTTTGGTTTTTGTCTTAACTGTTTTTTGCTGTGGACAATAAAGTGAAACATCGAAAGTGAAACATTGCAATATTTTCTCAGTTGTAGTTGGAGTTGTTATTGTTGTTTTCAGTTCAAATGAATTTTTATTTGTTTATCGGGAAAAAGTTGTCGATCATTTAGTGTTTGAGTTTGAAGTTAAGTGGAAGTCACAAGTGGAAGCGATAAGTTGAAGTAAACGAAGTGACAAATAGAAATCAAAATTTGTCTAATATTTAATAAATTTTCCTTAAGTTTGTGAAAGTGAAATTTCATTTTAAATCAGTATAAATTTGGGAATACGTTTCTTTTTTTTTTTTTGTGAAGGAAACCAATTGAAAGTTATGGATGCACACGAGCATATGCGTATTGTTGCTAAAATTATAGTTTTAGTGTTTCTATGCAACAACAATCGTAAGTATTAAGAAATGTTAATAAAAAAAAAAAAAATATAAAGTGAATGTCAAGTGAAGATAAGTGAAATGAAGTTGCTTAATATCATTTAATTACATTTTAGTAAAATGATTTTTTTTTTTTTTTTTTTTGATTTCTTTGACAAATTTGTCCAAATGTATTTTTTGTTTAAGAATCTTGGCTTAAATTCTGTTATATTTATTGAAGTTGTATGCGGATAATCATAGTCGGTGGCTTTATATGAAGTCAATGCCCTTTTTTCTATATTAGGAAAATGCTAAGTCGAATTTGCTCAACATTTTCTTAATTGTGATTTATAGAAGACTAATTTCTTGCTAATTTGCATTAGTACATGTGAAAATTGTTAAATAATTATACTCATTTTATCAAAAATCGAGTGGTGACGGATGGAAAAACACTTGATGTTGATAGGATTTTTCTTTTTTAAAGCAAAACAAATGTTTCTAGTCATAAAGTATCAAAAGACGCATGTGATTTGCCATTTGTTTCGTTCTGTTGTATAGCAATTGTAATTGTGGTTACCTATAAGATACAAATATACACATATGTATATGTCTTTATATCTGTTTTTTTTTTTTTTTTTTTTTTGATATACTTGGAATAAAATGTGTACAAATTTTACACTTATAATATAGAATATTATGAGTCTTAATCTAATGTACGAGTATAATAAAAAAGTTATGCAACGGAGACTTAAGACCGCAATCATTTTTATACTCTTCATGAAGTGAATAGTATTATAAGTTATAAGAAGGAGACATCAGATACCCCATAAAGTCTATATAATCTTGATCAGCGAGCTGAGACTAGTTGATTTAGACATGTCCGTCTGTCCTTCTATTTGTATGCAAACTAGTTCCTCAGTTTTTAAACTAGAAATCTTAAATCTTGTACGAAGCTTTCTATTCATCATACCCAATACATTTGTTGGAATCTGTAAAATCGGTCCACTAGGGAGGGTACCCCCCATACAAACCCACATCCAAATTCATGTTCTTATTAGAAATACTTTTTTGCTTTTTGTACTATCGACTTGAAATTTGGACAGTATAAGTATCTAGCTTATATCCACCAATCATGTAATTTTCAAGACGCTATGACTACCAGAAGGGGTACTTCCCATACAAATCCAGATCAAAATTCATGTTCTTATTAGACAATTTTTTTTCTTTTCTATACTATCGACTTGAAATTGGACACTATAAGTATTTGACCCAATCATATAAATTTCAAGACCCTCGGGTCGTGAAGAGTATTACAACTTTGGCATAAGCAAATTTAATCATCTTATTACTGGTTTTTGTCGATTTCGTTGTGATTATATGAGGATGCTTCAGCTAAAAATTTCTATGCAAATTCCATGTATCATTTACTGGTAGTTACTTCTTTAGGGTGTGGTTAATATGAGTAAATTCATCCAATTTTCTTGCATCATTCTTACAAGTTTTTGCATAATTTTAAAAAATTAACTTTATGTTCACATATCAAATGATTATCACAATCGATTAAACTAAAGATAGGATAGGATAGGATAGGATAGGATAGGATAGGATAGGATAGGATAGGATAGGATAGGATAGGATAGGATAGGATAGGATAGGATAGGATAGGATAGGATAGGATGGGATGGGATATAAGACTGTTCGACACAGTTGCGAGTTCACTCAAAAGTCTTACGGTTTATTGTGATGTCTGGTTTGGATAACTCTGGCAGCTTCAGTGTTTGCCGTCTATAGATGGCGTAATAGGTTATCGTACTGTATTGGCTATTAATTGAAATTTATTTTTTAAATTTCATCTAAAGTTTCTTTCCTCTTTGCCAATTATATTGTTTATTATGGTATATATTCGAGTATATATTGTATATTATATCTACTTGATTTGTGAATATTATTCTAGAAATTGAAGAAAAAATCAATTTATTTTCGCATTATTATTGTTTGTTTAATGAAATTTAAACTTAAAGATAAGCAAAAGGCAAAGCTACACTTAGAATATTAAAAAAATATAAACAAGTCGCAATATGAGTTCTGGCTTTGATTTTGCTTATTCAATTTTCAGTCCATAAGTTTTATATTTCATGTGAACTGATTGTTGACTAAACACATTTATGTCTGTATTATTTTAGCTAATCAATATCATATATTGAGTAATAACAATCGGGCAGCTGCAATAAGCTCGGCGGTAAACCGAATTAATGTACCGCCTTCTCATGTTTCCATTCACTATAATACGAATAATATTGATCCGGAATATCTCCGCGAAAACATGTGTGCAGGCGCCTTGGTAGCTCCAGCTGTTGTTCTGACTGTTACCAGTTGCGTTGAAGAGTGAGTAGTTATCATATATGAATTTTCTGATGTACTATGAAATTAAAAATAATGAATCTATTTCTTTATAATTTTTATTGCACTGACACTGATTTCAGTCGCCATCCAAATCATTTGCGTGTTATACTGGGAATGGGAGCTGATAGTGGTATCAGCGGCAACGTCTATGATGTAACTCATATCTATCGTCGTGTTAGTGATCAAATGGCTATTGTGATGCTGTCACGTGATGTACCCATCACTGTACCAACTATTAGGTTGCCTATGAACGGTATTTCAAGTATCCAAAATGAACCACTTCGTATTGGAACATCAAATGCCACACCATTGCCATTGACCATGTGCAATAGACAAGTGATGTCGCTAGAACGTTTGCCAAACAACAATTGCGGATGTGTTCATATTCTAGAGAGCTCTATAATGGTCGTAGGTGCTCCACTTTTGACCATGGACAATGTACTTGTGGGTCTACAAATGAGCGCCATCGATGACTCGTTCGATTCTACTGCACTCTACATGCCAGTTGTCCATACCCAAGTGCCATGGATTCAGGAGAAAACGGGTGATGGTACCAACCAGAATGGAGCATTCTGGGGAATCGTTGGTTATCTGGTATTCACTATTTATACCTTCCGTTGCGGTGGTCACACTCTTGGAGGCAAATGTCGCACGGAGGCGCTTTAAATTTTAAGAATCACGAATCTATTCAATTTATTTGCTTTATTTAATAGCAAAATTATAATTGTTTATTTTTATATACTATCACGAATATGATCTGTTAAGACATGATAATATAAATATATTATGAACTTAACTGCAAATGTATTTTATTTATTTATTTATCATTATTAAATCTAATATATAATACTAAACTTAATACTAATTTTAACGAGTGATTAGCTGCTGGGGAGATTTTGTTGTTCTGTAATTAAATTGTAAGGTTGGAGTTTTTGCAGAAATTATATATGTTGGAAATATTTAATGGTGAGGGTGTATTTAAAAGATGGGATGGAGCTTGGGAATCAAAAAGAGAGACCCTTAAGCTCTCCAAATGTTGGCAAGAGTCCAGTAGATGATTTGCGGTGAGATCGGCCCCACAAAGAGAGCATGGTAGACGAACTGAAGTTTTGAGGAGATGTTGGTACATGATTTGGGTGTTTCCGATACGCTGACGAAGGAAAACTGCGCATGCCTGTCTGGAAACTGCAAATTTAATTTCTACATACTATGAGAGAATATTTCTATGGAAAAAGTTTCATGAGGGCCCAAAATCAAACGCTTTAAACTTGAGTTGGCTTTGAATTTGAAATTTAAATGAATGAAAAAGTTCTCCTGTCAAAATTTTAAATAAATTCATTCTAACTTTCTTGACTTGAAACAAAGTTAATTTTCAAAGAAATGTGGAAAATACAATAATATAAATCATTTGTGGAAAAAAAAAAAAACGTTAGAGGATTCGACTTTTTTGTAGTGGTGTTTATTTTTGATATCAGAAACCAAACACATTCTGCGATTATGCTTTGGTTTATAAAATCGTTGTTGGTCTTCATTCAATTTGGAAATGATTTTCTCAGGACGAAAGAGTGTACTTTTGGACGTAACCCGATTGTTACACTACAAATGTTTTTGGCTTCACGACTTGGTCACAATGAGAAACATCGCTCTGTAGTTCTTCCAAATGATGTATGCAAAAATGAACAATCGATTCAAGCATCTCAATCAGAAACATTATTTGGAAGATTCTTCTGCAAATTCTGGTGAAGGTGGATTGCAGAAGCTATCAACGCTGATGATTTGTTTGACAGAGAATACATTAAATTGAGAATACAATTTATTATATTTTTTGCAATTCAGGAGAATCTGAGTACTCGATACAAAGATGTATCTTAGTAAATTTTTTTAGTACATATGTATGTATTGTCTGTGGGTGCAGATTTTTAGTTCTGAGTGATGAACAAATTATTGTACAAGTATATTACATAAATTATAATTATCCATTTCTGTATATTTTGTTAACAAAATTAAAAATACAAAATCTTAATTTATATATAACTTAATTCATTATTCAATTTTACACATAAATACGAGTATATTAAATTCAAACCAATCTGATTAAAAATCTATTACATATTATGTATTTATTATTCTATTGTAGTTTAATGTCACGAATTCGGTAACATAAACATTAAACCAATGTTCTGATTGATGGTGTTACCACTACCGAAATATAAGCATCTTAACAATTTCATCTTATCCAAGTGCTCCTAGATTAAATTTCTGTTCTCCCAATATTCCCAGCAAAACATTTTTTAGTTGCCCCCCGGCTTATGCAATAGTTTTTTTTACATTTCACAATTTCATTTGAAGTAAATTCGATTTTCCAAAAATCATTAAAACAACAGGTAGAGACATTCGCGAAGTCAAATAAATAATAATAAATATAGACATGTTTTCAATAAGTTGTGCAAAATGTATAAAAATATCTGAGGAATAACCCTTATCTAAAATTTACTGTTAGACAGACACATGTTCAGTTTCTGTCAGTTTAACTGTGTTTATTTATGTATGTGATTTACAATACTTGATTAACATAATAAAGATAAGTTAGATAAATACAACTGATTTGTTGATATTTAAGATACTACTGAAACAATTTAGAATTAGGAATATTTCAACTGATTAATTATCTTGTTAACAGCCTTTTCGTCGTTTAAGTTAACTTTTCCCTTTTTGAGAATATATATAAATGACTCCATAACGAAAGGCATTTTGTCAATATTGTTCATTCCCATCCACAGCGCGTTAACTTCTTCGGCTAACTCATTATTTGAGAGATTACCATTTTGGATATTGTAAAAACGCTTAAAATTTTCAATTGGAAGCTTACAGACTGTGTCACCGTGGAGTGCCACCCAATAAAAGCGCAGCTTCTCTTTCGGTTTTAGTTTGCACCATCTAATCCTCGAGTTCTTTTTGGAAAGAGTCCATCGATTATACAACTCTTTAGAAATTTTTTCGAAGAGACCTAAATCACCCTTTGTTTCGGTTATTAGTTGTTCTGACAGTCTATCGAAAAATAAATTATCGATGTCACTTGGTATTTGTGATATTAATTCCACACGATCAGCTTTCATCTTTTTTGCCAGGCCTCCTTCATCACTATCATCCTCCGAACTTTCGCAACTATCAATAACTGTTGCGCTGCTGGATTTCCTTTTTCTTCTTTTTAATTTACCTGAATCTGTTTTGTAGATAATCTCGATACGAAGATTATCCGGAAAATCCTCATCGCGATTGTTATCAGTTAAGAAAACTTCTGGATTTTGGTCAATGGCTTTAAGATCTTCTACGGAATGGATACTACTTGCATCACAAAGATTCTCATCGGAATTTTTATTAGTAGCCAGTCCAATTTCCTAATTTTTTGATAGCAGCACGCTGTGACGCTTTTCACAAGACGTTTATCCAGGATCAGACCTATGTATCGAACATGATTTACATGAGGAATGATTCTAGAGTCATATGAGAAAACTGGACAAGCGCCACTCTTAAATGTTTACGTGCAGGTAGCGGACTTAAGAGCATTTATACCAATGTTCCATCGTTTGCCCCATGATTGAAAACAGTCTAGATAGCTTTGGGTCATTTCCGCTGCTTCAATGGGGAAAACTGAGTTCGCGAGTATGGCAGTGTCATCTGCATAAGTTGCTACCAGTAAATTTTCGTTTTCTGGCTGCGGCATGTCCGCTGTGAATATCGATCAAATACATGAATAAAACACAGTTAAATGACAGAAACAGATCATGCGTTTTTGATCAGCGTTATTCCTCAGATATTTTTATATATATATTTGCACAACTTATTGCATTAGCCTGGGGGCAACTAAAAAATGTTTTGCTGGGAATATTGGGAGAACAGAAATTCAATCTAGGAGCACTTGGATAAGATGAAATTGTTAAGATGCTTATATTTCGGTAGTGGTAACACCATCAATCAGAACTTTGGTTTAATGTTTATGTTACCGAATTCGTGACATTAAACTACAATAGAATAATAAATACATAATATGTAATAGATTTTTAATCAGATTGGTTTGAATTTAATATACTCGTATTTATGTGTAAAATTTAATAATGAATTAAGTTATATATAAATTAAGATTTTGTATTTTTAATTTTGTTAACAAAATATACAGAAATGGATAATTATAATTTATGTAATATACTTGTACAATAATTTGTTCATCACTCAGAACTAAAACTCTGCACCCACAGACAATACATACATATGTACTAAACAAATTTACTAAGATACATCTTTGTATCGAGTACTCAGATTCTCCTGAATTGCAAAAAATATAATAAATAGTATTCTCAATTCAATGTATTCTCTGTCAAACAAATCATCAGCGTTGATAGCTTCTGCAATCCACCTTCACCAGAATTTGCAGAAGAATCTTCCAAATAATGTTTCTGAATGAGATGCTTGAATCGATTGTTCATTTTTGCATACATCATTTGGAAGAACTACAGAGCGATGTTTCTCATTGCGACCAAGTCGTGAAGCCAAAAACATTTGTAGTGTAACAATCGGGTTACGTCCAAAAGTACACTCTTTCGTCCTGAGAAAATCATTTCCAAATTGAATGAAGACCAACAACGATTTTATAAACCAAAGCATAATCGCAGAATGTGTTTGGTTTCTGATATCAAAAAAAACCAACAAGTACAATAAGTCGAATCCGCTAATGGTTTCATTTGGTACATTATTTTCCACATTTCTTTGAAAATTTACGTTGTTTCAAGTCGAGAAAGTGAGAAATGAATGAAAATTTCTTTATATAAAAATTTGATTTAAATGTATAGTAAATTAAGTACAAAGTAGTAAAGGCGTATTTATTCTGAATCTGTTTGTTTTGGAAAGTCTGGAAACAAAACACTTAATTTTTTAGTTGGTGATTTACTCAAATTTTATCTCTTGTTCGTTTTTCTGTCAAGAGATTTTACATTGTAGTACAAACATATATATATTTTTATATGAGCATCTCTTCATTTACTGTAGATACATATGTATATTTGCCATAGATACTACATATTTAAATTGTCTTTTATTCCAATTTTCATATTTTTGGGTCCAATACTTTTCTCTTTTTTTTTTAGCAAATATGCCACTCCCTTCCATTGATGAGATGTGGATCGACCCAAGCAAAACAATGTTGCCTACTTACGCCGACGAATTTTGTCATCTGTTACAGCTTCCGTTGCGAGTACAAAGATGTAGATGGGAACCAAGAATACTTCCACATGTTAGAGACATGGACGAACCGGTGGAACCTGAGAATAAATAGCAACAAATGCGCCAACGTGTGCTTTACTCTGAAGAGGAATGTTCCACCGGCTGTCCATATCTACAGAGATCTACCTAGGTCTTATCCTGTATCAAAGGTTTACTTTCGGTCAGAACATTACGTCGGTGTAACTACGCTGCCGAAACAAAATAAACAATCTTCACAGGTTGCTCAACGGGAGAAGCTCATTCTATCATAAGCTGTGCGCTTATTCCCGAATTGTCTCTTTATTACGATAGAGCATTCAGATATGGGGAACTGCTGCTAAATTCTTACGGAAGAGAGTACAAGTCTAGACATTGCGCCTAATGACAGGATGCCCATGGTTTGTTAGGAACCTTGCTGAGGGACATACACTTGGCGGTAGTTGAGGACCAGATCGCTTTTCACACAAGACGATATAATGACTGTCTATTGGCTCACAACAATTGTTTGGTCAGACCACTGACTAATGCAACCCCAATACAGAGGCTCAAAAGCAGAGAACTTTGGTTCCTTCAGAAAAAACAAAAAAAAAAAAAAAAAAATTATACGAAAAGACTTCGATTTATCATAGACTCTGCCTATCAGAGTGTTTATTTCATTATACTTATAGTATGAGATCTGCAATATAAAGTTCCATGGGCTATGGAATATACTTAATACAAAGATACTTTTACATTAAGATAAACTTTTGCTTTTAAAAATGTGAATGAATAGGAGGGGTTAAAGTGTGGATATGGATAGAACTATTTGGTTTCTTTAATATATATTTTTGTGTTGTTCTGATTTTTATTACTCAAAGGGTGCAGCATTGTGATGTTGTTGATATTATTGTCTTTTAATGGCCTTTGTCATTTTGAATTATTGAAGAACTTCTGATTGATTTAAAAACAATATAGAACAGAACTTTATTTCCGTTCCATCGAATTGTAAATACCTTTGACATTCAAACTATAGAAATAATGAATTTAAACATACAAAATTATGGTTTTCAAGGAGTTTATATTAGAACTAATTGAACAATTTCTTAGACCTTAGTCGATATTAATACTTAATAGTACTAGAATTGTAGCAGTTTTTGTATACAAAAACTACAAATACACACTAAGCAGATGAAATCAATTTTTGGTATAGTTTTCATCTCTTACAAAAGTATAAATATAAAAAAAAAAAAAAAATATTCATCCAACATAATTTCTCTTTTTATAATATTATATTTTACATATCTTTTAACTTGTGTATATCTTTACTCGTATCCTTAATCAGATCAGATTGTGTGAAAAAGATATGAAAAATATAATACTATAAAAAAAAGAAAATATGTAGGAGCTATGAATTCTAATCTTATACAAAATACAATATGTATATTGACAAAGGTAGACAAAATTCAAATTTTATTGTGATTTTTGTTGCATGTTTTATCCTTATTAAATTTTCTTATGTTCATTTTGCCACCTCATAAGAGAAATAAAGTCATTTACACTAATTCAAAGTCATTTATTTATTCTTTTAATCAATCATTTATTGATGAAAGGTAAAAGGAAAAATGGAAAAAATAATAAAACCAATTTGCAAAATGTTAATGTCCTGCCTAAATGCAATCCTGACGCAACACAATGCGTGTTGAACCAATTTCATTAGGTAAATTCCCATATCCATTTGTGTACAATTTCCTTATATTTCTCAGGTTTCATTTTTGTTTGAGAGAAGGAAGGATAAGTTATTGTACTTATGTTGAGTCTATGACAGGCAAAGAATAATATTGTAAAATGATAAAAAAATAAATTGGCAACAGGGATGATAATAATGGGGGCAAGTCATTGGATTCATGTTTAATAGTAGTATGTTGATGATGACGTGATTTCCTGCCTAACTCACATCATCAGATAACTTCAATATATTTCTAACTTCATGGTATTAAATTGAGATGCCAACCGACCGAGCAACCGACAAAATATAAACTATACAATAGGCAGACACAACACACAACACTCACTCACTCACAGACACTCAGATACAATTGAGTTTGTTTTTCTCTTTTATAGTATTACAGTATAATCTCGATAAACTAGACAATTGCTAAGATAATAACTAAATAAAAAACCAGTGAAAAGAAGATTAACTTTCCCGAAGTTTTATTACTCTTCACGCACCTTTTATATATTCCGATTATTGTTCTAAGTTCACGTTTTGTATGGTAGGAACCCCTTCTAGAGGTTCGAGGATCTTGAAATACACCTATAGTGTCCATATTTCAAGACGATAGTATAAAACACAAAAAAATGTTTCTAATAAGAACTTCAATTTGGATCCCGGTTTGCTTTATTGCAATTAGTGAGTTTCCAAATTATTGACTGATTTAAACAAAATTACATAATTTTTTCCAGATTACAGAGTCTACATTGGTTGCTCGAGATTGATTCAAAAATAATGAGTTGTTCAGATTTTTAAGCTAAATAGAGTCTATTCTATAGAAAGGCAATTAGTTTTCCGGATTATTGCTTTATCAAAATTATCGATATTACACTATACTTTCTTTTGTATACGCACTCTGCTATTTGTCTCTTCTCAATCTCTGTTTGTATCTTTGCCTATTCGTTTAGTACTATAATGAAAATGCACATGCATAAGGAAAATTGAGTTGAAATTTTGAGTATCTAACTATATGAATTTGTATCTCTGTGAGGCAAAAGATCATAATAGATTCGCTAAGCAACAGGCATAGGCATAGACATAGGCACAGGCACAAGCACAAGCACAAGCACAATCACAGCTGATGTGATGTGATGCTCTTCATTCATTTGACTAACAACTAGCTGCCTCACTGACTAACTGACTGCCTCACCGAATAACTGACTGAATGTCAGTCGGACTGAGACTGAGAGTGCGACTGCGATTATGAGATTGACTATGTGAGTGAGTAAGTGAGCGTATCTGTGAGTATGTAAGCAAGTAAGTGAGTGAGTTGGTGAGTAGCTGAGTAAGCGGCGCGAGTGAGTCATTCTCATTCATTATGCGATTTTATGTTGTGCGCGACGGTTGTGTGCCGCGGAAAATTTGAAAATTTCAAAAAGAAAATACGATTTTTTTTTTTACATTAAAAAGAAAAACAACCTAAAAAGGGAAAAAGTTGTTGATGCTGCTATTGCTACTGTTGATGCTATGTGAAGCTAAAAAGATACAAGATACGCTTGTTTCTTTCTTTATTTATATTAAAGAATTTCCTTATGTAAAAATAAATATAAATCAAAAAGAATAAAATAAAAATTATAAACAAAAACGTGCAATTATTTTCCGCAGAAAGTGTGTGTTCCTGTGTTTTTTTTTTTTTTTTTGAATTTTTTGATTTGGTAAATTTACAATTCTTTTTGTTTTTAAGATAAATTTATTTTTTTGTTATTCTTAAAGTTTTTTGCCGTTGATTGTGTTCCCATTAATTGATATTATTATTTATAGTATATGCAGTAATTGTAAAAACAAAGAAAAATGAAATGAATTAAAACAAACAAAAAAAAAAAAAAAAAAATTATAAATAAAGAAATGAAATAAATTTCTGCATCTGCAAAATACATTAAGAGTTAAAAGCAAAGGCATCATAAGTTACAAAGATACAAAGACATCTACGACGGCTGTTGCTGCTGTTCTTATTCAAGTGCAATTCAATTTTTACAAAGCAAACGAACCAACGAACGAACGCAGATACAATTTGTTATTCATCTCTTTTATACGCAAAATTGGTCAACAGCGTCGACAGTACTGACAGATCATTTATTTTTTTATTTTTAATTTACAAAAAAAAGTGCATCTTTTGAAGTTAGTTAGTTCATTTATTATATATACAATACTCTATTTTTTTTTTTGGGTTCGTTCTTTTTTACTTTACTTTACTTCACTTTAATTGCATTTAAAATCATCATCATCATTTCGAACTTTTTTGTTTTGTTTGTTTTCTATTCAAAATGGAAAATGTCAGTTTTCATTAGTGCAATTAATTGCTAAAAGTTAAAACAACAACGTGACAGTGGGCATCATCATCATCAGTCACCAACATCAACATTATCATCATCCTTTAAAATTGGATGGTTTCTAAATGAACAAAACATGAAACTTTGGAAGTCAAAGAAACCAATTGGTTGTGTACCCGGTAAATCGGCAGCTCTGAAATGTGAAGAGTCAAGTGCCAATGGAAATTCTGGTACAAAACATACACACGAAACCCAGAATGGGATTGCCTTGGCACCCATGTTATCTGGTAAGTTTGAGTTTTTATTTAATTTATTTATGAATATTATAAAAATTAATTATACAAAAATATCAAATTTAAGGAATTTTTGTAATACATCTCTCAATAAGTCTAAGGTATAAGAAAAGAATTAGGTAGAATTCCCACTTTATTCATTACGATACTTTTCCTTCATTCATTCTAATGTTCCTTTAAATTTTCAAAGCCTTTTTTGTAGAACTTTTTGTCTTAACTATCAAAATAGGACTCAGTTGCGGCAATCAACTCTTGATTTGAGATACATTTTTTTCCCTGGAGCATCATTTTGATGTCTGAAAAAAGCCAGTTGTCGTTAGGGGTCTGAACTGGAGAGCATGATGGGGAAGGAAGCAATTCGAAAAGTAATTTATTCGATTTAAACATCGTTTTCATTGACTTGTGACGCGGGGCATTGTCTTGGTGGAACTGCAATCTTTCTTCTCTTGCATTTTTCCTTGATTTATACAATCAATCGATCCAATAATGATGCCTTGTAACTTATTCAAAATTGATAGTTTTATTTGTCTCAAGATAGTAGATATACAAAATGCCATACGGATGCCATCACCTTCCCAGCTGACTTTTGAGTTTTTGGTTGCTTCGGACGACTGTCATCGGCTGCTGTTCACTCAGATAATGATATTTTTGATGCAGGTGTGTAGTTATGGATCCATGTTTTATCTATTGCTATAGACCGATGCAAGAAATCCCCTCTGAATCGTCAACACGATGTTATTTTTAGTGTACAAGGCACTCACTTCAAAAATATGTTACCGTATATTAGTTGTCCCTGCGCGCTTTGTTACTCTCCGGAAAAATTTCATAAAAATCGGCTTTACACGGGAATGATGGAAAGAATGATTTTTATTTTATTTTGTAGTAAGATGTTTGACAAAGTCTAATTGAATAATTTTAAAATATGTTTCTTAGCTTAATATGCAAAAATTTCATCCACCAATTTCGACCGATTCTGTAGATCGATTTTGATGAAATAACCGCTATATGTTACTTATAATAAAGCTTGTTATTTTTCAGTAATTCGGGTTTGAATTTAATGAGTGACTTTCACGTGATCCGCGCACAAACACTTATATGTATAAATTATATTAAATCTATTTATGATATAACAAATTTCTAGACAGGAACTGTTCAGGCTGTATAAATCCCTACAATACTCTGTGAGATGGTGAGGTGTTCTTGGCACAGATTACCAATCTAACCAAGGAAGAGGAAAATCTTTTCTATAATATTTGATAAGATTTAAAAACTGTAATACTATATGATGAGGGTTTAATGAATTAGTACAGGAGGCATATCTAAAAATGTAGACCTTGCATATATGTAAATGAAAATTAATCGAATTTCATGATGATGATAATGATATATTGACAACAAATCTTCTTTTCATTTCTTCATTCATTAATTTTTATTAAAACATTTTTTATTTTTTATAATGTTTTTGTTTTTCTTTGTCCTCGCTTTTGACCTCGTCTCGATTTTGTTTTCTTTCTCGTTCATAAGAAACAAATACATTTTCTTAATACCGAAAAGTTGAAATAAAATTTGAAATTTTGAACATTTTCTTTAATTTTGTATGCTTTTAATTGATTTCCGTTGCTTATTCAGGGTTATCGCATTTCCGTTTAAAGATTTCTAAGGAGGCATGCAGCAGCAACATCATTATTATCATCATCATCATCAACATCATCTAGGCATTTTCTATCACACACTTTATAGTACTTGGGGTTGTCTCCCCTCCCTTCATTTCTTGTGTGTTTCTTACATTCTTCTAAAATTTCTTCTTGCATAGGTGGTGCTTCTTATTATTTTTGGGGCTTTTTAAATTCATTTTCATATTATTTTTGTTTCTTTCTGATTGAAATAATTTTTTTCAAGATTTTTTTCATTTTCTTTTTCTTTTTCTAGTTCATTTTCATTAAATGCAATATTGCCGGCGATCACTTGTACTTTCTATACATATATGTGTATGTTGTATCTGTTAAATCTTTTTAGGGAACATGTTTGACATTTTCAATTAAAAATAATTACTCACATTTCGTTTTTTATTTCAAAACTTGTTTTCACTGTAATTTGTCACTTTTTCTTAGCCCCCGGGGTTAAAGAGAAAATGTCTTCGGGGCCATTGAAATTGCTTTGCTTTCTTCAGATTTCAATATTATTTAAAACAATTATTCATTCTTAAATGAACAGAGTACTGTTGTGTGTTCTTATCGTTTATGGGATTTACATTTAAATTCTGGAAAAATTGAAAAAATTGTTTTTTGCATTTTCATTTTCTATTTTTTAAGAATTTTTTTAGTTTTGCTGTAATCTATTATTCTTCGAAATACAACAGAATTGGGTTAGTTTTGTGTGAGTGAATATACAATAAGTTTTATCTATATCTATATCGTATAATAAGCAAATAATAAAACCGTAGTCTGAAAGTGTTTGTGCGCGTATCACGTAAAATTCACTCCTAGAATTGAAAACCGAATTATTGAAATGTAATAAGCTTTATTGTGAGTAACATATAGCGTTTATTTCATCAAAATCGATCTACAGAATCGGTCGAAATTGATGGATCAAATTTTGCATAAAAAACTTAGCGACATATTTTCAAATTAAGCAAGTAGTCTTTGTCAAACATCTATTTCTGAATTATGAGTTACAACAAAATACAATAAATATCATTCTTCCTAACATTTCCGTGGAATGACAATGATGACATATTGCCGGAAAGTAACAATTTTTGTAAAATATTTTGTTTAATTATTTCAATATAGAAAATCGATTTTTTTTTTATATGGTAGCTTTATCAATTAGTTATTCGATTGTTCCAATTTTTAGATATACTTATTTATTTTTATCTTTTTTAACATAAAAAATTGTTTTGTGAAATTTTATTTAAATATCAAATGAAATGAAAAAATTGTCTATAATAAAATTATGAAAATCGCAATGGTTTGAATGGGAGCTGTATCAAATATATGTATAAACAATCCCCAATTTTGTTTGTTATATTTTATACTTTGGTAGAGTTTCAATATTGAAAATGATAAAATTAAAGTACAAAAATTCGTATTGCAGCCAAACATTTCTAAAGTGACTAAAAACTTATCTTCATGGCAACCAGTTTTCGCAATAGAATACAGGAACTACTGGGACTAACACGGAAAAGCATACGGTTAGTCTCGGTCTTCTTAACTGGTCATAACAGAGTGTTAAAATATCTACGTAATATGCGTATTAGTCGCAACGATTAATGTAGACTATGTAAGGAAGAGGAGAAAACAGAAGAGCATGTGCTACTGCCACTGTGAGGGTTTAATCTGGACCAGACTCCGCTATCTGGGATTCCAGAACCTGAAACCAAATGAAATTGCAGGTTTGTCTCTGAAAAGGATTTTGGAATTCTTTATAAATACCAGAATATCGGAGGAACTGTGATTATGAGAGTGGCCACAGTGACGAGGTGTACTGAATTCCTGCCCTAATGTTTAATTTAATTTAAATACTCATCTATTCTAGTAATCGAGGAACTTAGAACTAAATAAATAAATAAACATCATCAAATTGACTTACTTTAAGTACGAGTATATTAAATATTTCAAAGAATTTGTGTTGTTCTTGAGGAAGTTTTTTTTTTATACTTGTATAATGGCATGGCTTATTGGATCGAATCGATCGGATGTATAAAGAATATTTAAAAATTTACTTACCACATATAGTATATCTACGGATATAACTAATCAATAATGTAAAGAAGTTGTTCAATCTAAATTTAGTGAAATATAAATTTTTCCTTATGTAAATCAATATTTAGAAAATCGATCGATCGAAATAATACATTGATGAATGGAAGTCTCAACGATATATACCCAATTTATTGGTTAGTTTATATTGTTGCTATGTGAGTATATTGGAGTGATATGATTTGGACAGATATGATGAATACAAATATACTTTCGTGATAAGTTTTGTATTAATAATTTTCCATTCACTTGGAAAAATGGAAAAAAATTTGAATTGTAGTTGTATATTTTAAATATTCAAAATACTCGAACTAAATTATCTTCGAAAGGTTTAATATTTTCATTTATTGCAATTTCATTTAAGTTGAATAATAACAAATATTGTTTATCAAAAGAAAAAACCCATTACTTGAATTATGCTTTTTTTCATTATGTCAATTTTTTTGTGATCTTTACAATCATCTTCCATATTTTATTAAATATTTCCTTTGCATATTAGACATTTTTGGTATAATTTTAAATTTTTTTTTTAAATGTTAAATTACAAGATTAAAATTTTCGTTGTTCTTTAAGTTGTTTCTTGTTGGACTTTTATGTAGAAACAAGAAATAAAATTGTAAATCCAAAAAATTTCAAATAAAACTTTATGACTTTTTCTAGCTTTTTTTTTTATATTTTCCGTGTGTATAAGAAAAAATTACAAAAGCAATAAAAATGATTTGAATATGAAAATGACTAAGAGACAAAATGCAAGGGAAGCAGAAATGCAGATAAAGATAGAAACCATATATAGAATACATTTATAGTTAGGTGACGGCAAATGAGGCCCAGATTTTTGAGACATGGACAAAGTAGACAACTAATTGTCTGTTGGACAGATAGGAGCCTTGTGGCTCGTCTATTAATCAAATTAAATTATCTTCAAATCTAAGTTGTCATATATCCATTTCGTACATGAGGTTTTGATAAGAAGAGCTTTAGAGTAAGCAGTACTATATGTTGTCAGAAGGGAACTAAGTACTTTTTAAATTTTACTAAACTTACTTAGCTAAGGAGAACAACTGTTTAGATCTTGCTAAGCTTAAATCTGCCCATGAGTCCAATGTAGCCTGATGCCCTGCGGCGCCATTGTGGCCTCCATTCTAGTTTCAGAAGAAAACTACTTCTTAGATCTTACTTACCTAATAGTCATCGAATAGCAATGGAAATAGAGTTTATTCTAAGATTAATTGAAGATATTGGCAGCAGTTTTACTATCTTCTTAATTGGTGAGGGGCCCCCCAGAACTTTCATTACCTAGAGATCTCTATATGTTCTGATCCGACCCTGATTCAAATGAAAGCAAAGTCAGCATAATCATCATCATCACCATCATTGTCGCCGATGATGTTTTTGTTATTCCCTTGACTCTCACACTACGCGAAAAACTGCGCAAACAAATGACATCTGTCAGATCATGTATTATAAGTATCTATGTTTGCTTAATGAACTTTATACTTACACACTTAGTTAGATACATAAATATTGTGAAATGCAACTAAACAAAAATTATATTGTCCTTGTTGTTGTTGCTGTTGTTGGATGTTGTTGTTGTTGTTGTTGGGACCCTTATCTGTCAATTGCTCAGATGTGAATGTGACTGACGACTACTGCAATAAAAAGGCGATGCCGATTGAATGGTAAACAATAACAACATCGACATAAGCATCGACAATAAACTTAAAACTACACAAAAGTATCTCAACCTTATGCATGATACATATGTACATAGATACAAACATACATATGTATATACATACATGCATATATGGTAGATACATATATCTTTTAGTTAAACATAATATTGTATTTGAGCGAGTGAGCGAGTGAGTGAGTGAGTGAGTGCTTTAGTGCAATGACTTTAAGTATGACTTGAACTAGATACTTGATCATATTGTTTGTTTTGACATTTCTGTATTGTGATTGAGTGAGCAATTGAACTCATCCAAGTACTTACAATACACATGTGAACGTGTGTGTAAATAAATACATATATCTATCAATCCATTTATTTATTTATCTATCTATTATATCTATCTAGCTATCTGTCCATCTAAACTATGCCAAACTATTAGTAGTTGAAAAAAATGAAAAACACATTGCTGCTGGTTTTTGTTGAGTCAAAATTACTAATTGGTGAACAAACGCCCACCAACGAATCTTTTAGGAATCTACTCGTATCTAGTATCTTTCTATCTATCCATCATTTTCTTTTTCTCTCTGTGCATAAGATGCATTATATATTGCTTTTGTTTATTTGCTTGCCAGCGAAAATTTAATTAAATTGTTAATTACGCGTGCAACGCTATAAATTCATCAAATGCAATTTAAACGCACAGATACATTGACTCACTCTCACAAGACTGAGATACAATCTATGGTAAGTTTACCATGCTTAATGCTTAAAAGTATATAACCAATACATAGTATTTTTAGTATTTTAGTATACAAAGTAATACAGGCTTTCAAGTTAAGACTTTGCTTAAAGAACATACTCGTATATACATAATTCTTCAACTTTGTTGCCTTAATCCCTTGGAGGCTGAGAAGAGATACAAATGTACGAGTACATACTTATGTAGGAGTCAGTAGGGTTGTTGGATAGAATGGTGTAGTTTCCGGGGGGGATGTGTATAGATAGCATGCGACGATGCATTTTTCTAGCAATTGAGTATAATTTTTAATGGGAATTTATGCGGCACGCAATCTAATTGCCACAAGAAGCTATAAGAAGAATCGACTGGAAGCCCCCGGACGACTTTATGCCGAAATGAAATTGCTATAAAAATTATCATTAAAAGAATGAGAACATCAACAACAAGTTTGGTATATAGTAGAAAGATAGAAAAAAGACCAAACTAAAATATACAAATTAAAAATATAAGAGTGATAGAAGGAAAGATGAAGGCAATGAGGAAGACATTGAAGGAGATATGGAGAGGAAGACAGAGTGAGTGAGTAAAAATCTTGGCATAATTTACCATAGAGATTTGTGCTATTCTTCAATATACTTATTAGTAATTATAAGGGAAAGGTTTTTTTACATTAAAAAATAAGTAAAGTGCATAGAAATTAGAAGATTATCTTCTTCAACTCAACGAAATTTACATATCTTTCACACCCCCTCCCCTAATTATACTTCACACATAGTGAATAGTATTATAAGTTTGTCATGAAGTTGGTAACATACAGAAAGAGAGATCGGAGACCCCATAAAGTATATATATTCTTGATCAGGTCGATGAGACGAGTTGATATGAGCCATGTCCGTCTGTCCGCCTGTCTGTCCGCCTGTCTGTCTGTCTGTCTGTCTATATGTATGCAAACTAGTTTCTCAGTTTTTGAGCACAGATGGACTGACGGATATGGAATAAATTGTTTCTAAATTCCATTGGATCTCTCACTATGCGTTGCAAAGATCAAATCAAATTGTAAATACCGTTTTATAATAAGTAAAACATTTAAAAATATAAAATTATAAAAGGAAAATAACATTTAAGACTCTTCCTTATGGAAAATGTTCTATTGTAAATATCATGAGGTACAAATAGTGATGGTACGATTAATCAAAAAAGTATGATTAATTGGTTACGGTTAAAATGAATTGATTAAAGAACCTTTAAAAAAAAAAAAATATATATAAAATCTGTTAAAATTTAAATTTAATTGATTAAATCTTTTTACCATATCATGTAATAGATATTACTTTAAATATGTAAAATAAATTTCTTTTTCATTCATTAATTCTTTCTTTTCATATCGTTTTTGGTATTGCTTTTTTTTTCTCAATTCCTCCATTTGCCATCACATTTTTTTGGAATAATCAAGAGCCAAGACTACTACTAAGTGTAATCAAAAACATACACAGACATGGAGTTTTCATGTTATTGCTACTGACGATGATGATGATGTTGATGATGATGATGATGTTAATGGTAATGATGATGTCAATTGTGCAGACAACTAAAAGAATTTTTTCGCAATTTTACACATAATTAAAATGAAAAAACAAACAATAAAGTCTTTTTGTTGTTTCTTTTGTAAACATAAAATCCTGGGAAATTCAATTCATAGATATATTTGTACTTTTTTAGTATATATGTATTGTATATAAGTATGAATCTCATAGATGATTTAATTATAAACATTTAAAGAGATTATTTCTTTAATTTCATCAGAGATTTCATAATTTGCACTTTGATACTTTTGCCATTCCTTCTACAAATTTCATTTTTGGAACTATTATAGAAAAAAGTGAATTTTTTTCCATAAATAATTCAACATATAGAGTTCCCATCATGGGGTCTCCCGAAACAAGAGAATGTTTAATATTAGGAGCATAGATTATTTTAAACGATTATTGAAGAAATCAATTTAAATTACTTAGCATCTTCATTTGATCCCAGGAACCTCTTAAAACTTATTGCTTGAAATGTGGTATTATGGATCTCATGAACTTTTATAATTTCGGAAATACGATTAGCTTGAAAATAACCTTATAATATTTCGTCAAACATGAATTCAATTCTAAAATTCTAAAGGAATATGTATTTTTCTTTAATTTATCTAAAAACTGACGGCTGTGTCCATAGAAATATGGTGGTTGCCAAGTCGAAAAGGATGTGAAATTTTTACCATAGGAAAAGAATTAATTAATAAAATTTTAAAAATTCTTTGAAAAGTTCATTGTAAACTACAAATCTTAAAACAAAACCGAAAAATATTTTTGTAAAGGATTTAATAGGATACAATTTGATTGGATAGATCAAGATCACTCAGGTTGCTTAAGATTTGTGCTATTCTTCTTGGTTAGGATTGGATAGAATTGGATAGATTGCTTGTCACAGGGACTAGTTCACTCATAATACTCGTATGTATGTGTTGCTTATTTTGGACTGCAGTTAGTGTTTTTCTTCGACCTGAGTGATATTGGATGGATACTGTTATTCTTGGTTCCCACAGGCATCGCTTTCAGGATCTTTTCATAAACCCTGACACCCTTACGACCACAAGATGAAACCCTGGTAGCAAGGGGAGATCAAACATAATTTTTAAGAGGCTTACATAGAGAAAAACATAACGATTTGTTTTTTTTTTTTTTTTTTACATATTTTAATTGGGAAAACTTAATTCAAAATGAATGGGAAAAGATTTTTGTGTTCATTTTTATTTTCATTTGTGCTTTTCCTTTTCTTTTTCTATTGCTTTTCTTGTTATTGTTTTTATTGTATTTTTATATTTAAGTTGTTGCTTTTCATGTTTTTGTTGTTCATGTTGTGGTGTGTCGACAATATGAAAGACGCCTGCAAACATTTTGTTGTTGTTTGCATTTGCATTCATTTTCATTTTCATTCTCATCTTCATGCATTTATGTTTTTTTGAAGGGGAAATTTTCTTTATATTGTTGCCTTCTTTTTTTGTTATTTTTCTTCTCTTAATTCTTTTGCCTTTTTGTTTACTTTTGTTGCACGAAATGTGCGAAATATGCCACAAAATTGTCAGTCTTACAAGACATCGAAGAAGTAAAAGAAAAATAAAATATCAACAATAACAATTTGTCGTGTTGGGAACACATTTTCTTACATTGCCTTTTTATGATTTTATTATTATTTCCCCACACACTCACACACACACACATATATGCCTAGACACACAGAATTTTCTTTTTTGATATTATTGTTGTAACAATATCTAGATACTTTTGATTGTATCTAAAAACATATCTCCCTATTTAGATTTAAGTTTTAAGCATTTAGAGCTCAACAGTTTTTGGTTTGAGAGAAATTAACTAAAAATTTAAGAAAAGTAAAATTCGATAGTTTCAAGTTTATTCCATAATTAAATGTTTTCATAAAACGAGAAATTATTATTCTTTAAATCAATACTTAAATTTTAATTGTCACAAAAAATTATAGAATTTTTTTTTTTTTTAGTATAATTGTATTTAGAAGATTAACAAAAAATTTCTTTAACTAATGATTTATATCAATGTTGATGTGCAAACTCAGGAGAAGTTTAACGGAACGTTGGTACCTAGGAATCTTGAAAAAAGAGATGTTGGTATAAGTAATATCTAAGAAATAAAGCTTCATATTTCATAAATTGCGCTACTCTATTTTATACATTTGTAATTCGAGCATTTTTCCGGATCATTTTTAAAATATAATTATGTTTTTATCAATCTCGATTTGTGGCCTCATTGAAAAATTGATAATAAAATAATAAAATATTAGGTCTATTCATATGAAACTGCCGTTTTTTCGCCAAATTTAGACATTAATTTTGAAATCAAAATGAAGGAATATGCCAATCAAAATAATTGCTGTCGCTGTGACTTTCAGTATAGATAAGATGTTCTTCTTCCTAAAAACTTGTGATATCATTGATTTAAGCTAATAATTGCTTAAATTCGAAGGCTCACTAGGAATGAGTTCCTCATTCTGCATTTGTATATTCATCTTTCTAGCTACAATAAATTGATTTACTATATAGTATACTCGTATATGTTTGGTTTGGAATTTATATTTATACTATGTTGGTATATTCTGGGAAGTGTGAAGGGTAGAAAAATGTCATAGTTCCTTAAACCAAATGGAAATACTCGGACTTAGCTTATGACAATGAGGCGACGGCAATGTCGACTGTTGATGACAACAAAGATAATGATGTCGGTGTTGATGGTGATGATGATGATGATAAAATACAACGACAAAATAAAAATGAAGTACCAACTAAAACAACAATAACAAAAAGTAATGGGAGCAATAGAAAACAGAATAACAATGATTATTATAAAGTTGATGATGACTAGGATGATGATGATGATGATGATGATGATGATGCAGCACACGATGCAGACATATGTATGTACAATATAAAATATCAACATATGAATAATTTGTCTACTGTTTATGTCTACTGTTTGTATTAATTTGTTGTTGTTGTTGTTCTTTGCTATGGGCAACACTTTAATTCCAACAAAAATAACAAACAAAATTTAGCAAATTTCTATGGATACAAGAAGTTTTCATCTTCATTTTCCATTTTATATGCCCAACTAAAGATGCAACATGTTGCAATAAATTTCTTCTATCTTTTTAAATACAATGTACAGTGGCTCACAATTATAATGAAATAGTATGAATTTCATAGTTTTTAACTAAAAATCAAATTAATTAAAAATATTTTCGCAATTCTTTCAGTCACAAAATTATTATACAATATACACGTATTGAAATACAAAATGAATTCATAAAAATGTTCAAGATCAGTTTAGTATTTTTTGGAAAGCGCCTTGTGTGGGTTTTCTTCTTCCTTCAAAACTCAATTCAGCGCCCACTACGAAAGATTTACTTTGGTGTAGAATGGAATAATAATTCCAGTACGCATGTTCACAAATTGGTAGAAAATATATCTGTGCATTTGTATTGATATAACAAACAAGGGATTTTGGACCAAAATAAAAAAAAAAAAAATAATTTAGCTGATTTTGAACAAAATGCGCATAATTGAGTAAATGCAGGTAGCCCTGGTTTTTATTTTTTATTATGACACCTATTTTATTTTTCGCTAAACTTACTTTGTGGATCTTTTGCTATTAATCTAAGTAATACCTGGTATTTTTTTTATAATTTTCTATTCTGCCGTTTGCCTCCTACATACCAAAATATGTAAAAGTAACGACCATTTCCACCATTCATGTTTCTTCCCAGTCTTCGCATTCTATCTCAAGAACGGTTAACTGTATACAAAATTGGCGCATACTAAAATTGTAGAAAATGTTATGCTTTACAACTTTTATCAAAACATTAATTTCATTTAACCTTTATGTGGACACCAGTTTTGGTACCCCTATGCCTATGGCTATGGTCTGACCAGATCACAGATATTTCAAGATTGAGATAATTCAAAATTCCCATATCCCATACTTTAACAAAATTTTTTTATTTTTTTTTTCACCAACACACTTCAGTCCATTGAGCCTAATTTGGAATGTCATGCATGTATTTTTAAAATCAGCTCAAAGTCTGTGCAAGCCATAGTGTCTGCAATCGCCTATAGGTTTTCAAAATGGTCATATCCCCTCCTTGTACTTATTTATTTTTTATTTTATTTTTTTTTAACTAACGCACTCAAAATTAGTTAATTGGAGGTAACATGTAATCTCATGGCTGTAGTTTAATTCTTTCTACTTTTAAAATTAACTCAAACTCAAAAAACCAGACCATGGTGGCCGTTTAAGGGTTAAAGCATAGAAAACAAGATTTTTAGAAAAAAATGGATTTCGTGACCTTTGACCTTGTATATCTTGAGACGCCGGTACCGGACACATCTAAACTTTTAACACAATGTATAAAATGTCAAAACAAATGTTTCTATCAATTTTCAGTTTATTCTCTTGAATTCCGAGGTTAAATCATTGTTTGTGTGTGCTATTGGTAATTTTGATGGTAGAAATGCGGCATTGAGAGCGATCAGAATCGACGAAACAGTATTTATTTTTATTTATTTTTTTTGGTATACATACATAATTACATTATTATGAGTAACAGGAAATTGTTTCAAAAAATTCATTATATGGAGACAAAAATGCATGGGAGTTATATTTCCAGCTGCTAAATTTGTTTATTGTAGAGAAAAATTCACTGTATGCATATTCAGATCAAAATTCATAATAATTCACTAGACTATCGATCGGAATAAACGTAGAGAAATCGGCGAACTGCATGTTTACATTGAGGTGTAGCACTTGTCCAGTTGTCAACTATGAATCCAGTAACATTCTGTAGGTCCATGGACCAAGTCCGTTACTTCGGACTAATACTAGACAAGTGCCTCACATGACGACCTCACATTAAAACCATTACCGCATGTTGTTATGCAAAGTTTCGCAGACTTGACTGATTGCTTCGGCCATCCAGTAAATTGTCGCTCAACAACAAAAGGACAATTTACAGACAAGTTGGACCCTGTTTGGCGTTACGCAATCCAAAGTAAGGGTACCGCCGCTGCCAGAAGCGTTTAGAGAGCCCAGGCCTGCCAAAACAAGGCGCTTCGTCGTATAACTGGGGCTCCTTGGCTTGTGGGGAATACCATTTTGCACAGAGACCTAAGGATGCCCATGGTGCGCGAAGAATCCTGCAAAACCGCAATCGTCATCACAAAAGATTGGAAACTCATTCAAAATGTCTGGCGAAATTCCTTACCCATGGCGTAAGCCGACGCCGATTAAAGAGGCTCCATCCTAATGACCTTCTTAGTAGAAGGACACCAACAACTTAAATATTCACTGCAATATAATTAATTTCATTTCTTCACTTCCAAAAAAAAGTTACTGCATTTCAAACTTTTTGCAAGTTAATCTTCGCTTGACTATTTCAAGTACTCAACTGATTCAACTTTTTTGAAGATACTTTTGTTCCTTCAAATATGACCAGTATGGATTAATGGGTTGCCTCCAGCTTGACCAGTTATGTTAAGTTTCTTGACGACAGGTCTTCAATATAAAATAATATTAACTGTTAACTGATCGATCAGATCTGTTCGAGAATGTGCTTGTTTTCAATAGTTGAGACTATCGCTATCTTTTTTACCATAACTTGAATTCCTTCCTGTTTCTTCTTAATACTTTTGGAACAAACCTCCTAAAGAAAACTTTAATATCAAATGTATTTCAGATGAAATTGTATAAAAAGCATATTTCTTGTTAGAGATAAAAAACAAAAGTAATCATTTGTACACCATAAAATCGAAATATTCATTTATATTGTGTGTATTTTGTTCCGTTCTTTTTAAATGCTGACATCTATTCCCTTTTTCCTGTTATTGACCTTAGTAAATCTTCTTTTATCATTAACACTTTTTATTGCATTTCCATTCATTTATTTATTGTTTTATCAGCTTTCAGATAAATAAATTTATACTAATAATCTAATCAACGCAATGACACCCTCCGATTTGAAAATAACATATGTAAACTAATATTTTATAGATACAAATATTATATTGTACTATATATAGACCCTCTCACCACAATTTGTAACATTTGTAATGACAAAACATAACAAAACAAACACCGAGAAATTCCAAAGTAAAGAAAGTGGAATTGTTATCAGTGAGTTCGTTCATTGACATGTTAAACGTGGGTTGCTTACAACAATTGGGATTCGTTATGGATAATTTCGTTTCATAAATCGAATCACAGAAAATGAGAATGAGGGGTTGAAGATTGTGCAATGACATATGTTTAAAGTATATTATATTATATTATATTATATTATATTATATTATATTATATTATATTATAGTAAAGTATAGTAATGAAATCATAGTGTTGACATTATGCTGTGATTAACCAAAGACCCAACTCAATCGTGCTCGAAATTGTTTTCTTTAGTGAGTCTTTATAGTATAGTTAACTTGATGTAAACTGAGACTCAATTCATTCACTTATTTATTATTACACTCTCTCTCTCTCTCTCTCTCTCTCTCTCTCTCTATCTCTCTCTCTCTTCTTTTACATATTCATTGAATTGGTTTTAAGTTTTCAGATAACTTTGCCACTTTGTCGGCTTTTGTTGTTCGTTGCTCTTTGCCATAGGATTCATGAACATCATCCTCATCCTTGTGCATGGGCGTATCCATCATTTGATATAAGTAGGTAGGGTAGATTCCTATAGGTGAATAACTCAACACTTAACATTTAGTAACTGAATTGTTGTTTATCCATGGCTATAGTCTTAATCCGGACACCGGAGGTGGTCAGCTGCCCCCTCGTTACGCCCATTTCTTTATTGCAACAAAAACGAAATTGTTGTTGCATTAAAAGTCATAAATCAATTTCATTGCTGCATGCTTCACTTGTGTCATCATCACGAACTGAGAAAGAGAGATAGTCTTGCATCTACAATACTGCAATAATACGAGTATCATGATATCATTTACGCAAAGAATGCAAATGAACCATGGTTCAGTTTTGCAAGCCACTCCTGATTTCGGGGTTGAGAGATTGGTTAGAATGGATGGAATGGTTGCATCATATTTTACTTTAATTTTATGTTGCAATTAATTTTTGTTGTAAATTTCATTTACTTTTTGTTGGTATTGTTGTAATAAATATGTCCTCCTCATGAATGCTCCTTTCATAACATTCTCAAATACGAGTATGTACCAAGTATGTAGCTTGAATAGGTAATATTAAATTTAACATGATGGTTGTAATACCTGAAACCCCATAGATTATATATTTAGTTTAAAAATGAAAAAGTGAAGGAATCAAATTAGTATTTTGAGACTACGCCATAAACTTAATCATAGGCCCCAACAGAATGTTGTAGCCAAAGTTCCCTGATTACTGATAAAGTTTAGCTAAAGAAATTAAAATTGTTAATGAGATTGTTAAGATAAGAAGTATATTTTAGATTTGACGGGGTCTGATTGAGTGATTATTTAGAGAGGTGTTCATTGTCTAATATTATCTTCAGAAGAGAATTGGAACATATATAGCATTAAATATATAATATCGAACCAATCGGACCCATATATCATCTGGGTATGGTGGAAAAATTTGGTTGTTTCATGAAAAACTTTATAAACTTTATAAAAAAAAAAAAAAAAGACTTGCTTGTAAGCAAAAGTTGAACAAATCAGATCAATATAGTATCTTTCAAATAATACATATATTATATATTATTATTTTTTTTTTTTATTTTTTTTGAATATAAAAATCTCGTGTCACGATATTAGTGTTCGCACTCCTCCGAAACGGCTCGACCGATTTTTATGAATTTTTTTTTTTGTATATTTCGTAGGTATGAGAACAAGTCGTAAAGTATTTTTCACCCTCCTACCTCCACCCCCAAATTTTTAAACGCGATTTTTTTATGAAAATTATCCAAATAATTTTACAGTCATTCATTGACATGAAGTGTTGAGTCATTTTAGCATTTTTTTGAGCACACCGGGCCAGTTATTTTTATATAAATTTCTTGTCATATGAACTGTTAAAATAAATTATCTTCAGCTTTACTGAACACAAAAACTAACGAACGGTTTTCACCAATGGACGGAGTAACTCATGAGGAAGGTTTACGAAAAAATTAGACTCAGAAAATCTCAAAATAGCAGTCGGAAAATCTAGATAAAATGAAAAAAAATGAGTTGTGCAAATGAGATGCAAAGAGACATTTTTTAAAATCAATCAAATTCGCTTTTGTCAAACATCTCTTCAGTATCCACTAACTTTTTGGGAAGGAGAGGCAGGTCAATGGCCGCCCGGGTATCTATAATAGTATATTATTAAGATGATTAGTGTCCTTCAGTTATTGAGGCATTTTCGAATTAAAATATCTCAACAAATTTAAAGGTTTTTATGTTTGAAATCGGTTTTAACTATTGATTAATAATCATATTCCCATTACTATGTGAAGGGTATGTAATTTTCGATATAGTCAAAGTTAATATTGCTTATTCTTGTTAAATCGGCTTTATGACTTTATGGTAAATACTTACAATGAGCAACGACGACAATGACATCAAGTCTCAACCGAATGTCAGCATTTTGCTAAATACTTTTGCAACTGCCACCGCATTCTCAGAGACAACTAATAGCAGCCGCCATCAGTTGCTAGTATGGTGGCACCATTGTGTTGACCTCACTAACTCACCCTAACACATCTTTTACTGAATTTGTCCGTCTGTCTGAGTGACTGAGGGACTGCTCTATCCTTAACTTCATCCATGCTCCTGTTGTGTTCTCTTTCATGGAGATGCCATTCCTCATGCTTATATGTGCATTACTGTGCATCTTCTCACTTACATACTTATTTTTCCAAACTCATATCTTTATGTTGTCGTTAGTGCATTCCTCAGATCCACCACATTTCATAATTTCATCGTCATCATCATCGCATCGTGGTCGTCTCGTTATGCTTAGGTTTTTTATGCTTGGCGTGCTTCATTGCGCTTTGCTGCCGCCGAAGGCTTAGTTTAAGTGGTAAAGATGAAGGGCTGTTGGAAAGACAGGAAGGCAGGAAGAGATTGAGTGCGGGAGTCAGTGAATCGGTGATTTGGTGAGTGTGTGAGTGAGTGACTTGCCACCCATTCCTTTTGACTTTACTTTCCATTTAATGCTATGCTCACAAGTTACTACAATATACTCGTATTGTAACTTTGTCAAGTTTTCTGAGGCGTTTTATCAGATAATATTGTGCTTCTGAATGAACATGATGGTGATGATGAAGATGATGACGACACTTTTGCGGAACCACAGTTGAGTTCATTTGCAATAATTGGTTTTTCTTGTCGCTTTCTTTACTGGGGTTTTCTGTATATCTATTATATATTGTTATTTGTTATTTTTTTTTTTTTTTGGTATGCCGCGCCTTTATCTTTATCTTTGTCTGCATTTCCCTATACGTACATATTTCTTTATGGTCTTCGGTCCTTTTTTGCACATTTGTGTGTGTCTTTAAATGTTCTAAATAACTGTTGCAATTAAATTTTTAAACATTTTCATTTTCACACCCAAGCACATGCAAACTCAATCCTCCTCCTTCTCTATCCTTCCTTTGTTCCTTCCTTCCTTTATGTCAAGGGAAAAATCAAAAAGAAAACAAAAACAGAAACGAGAAATATCTTTGGCAAAAAACAATAAAAAAAAAAATAAAAATTAAAAAAGCAATAATAATGAAGACTGCACAACAATAAATGAGTGCAACATTTGCAACATTTCATTAACTTGTCACAAATTTACTAAGTGAATTAAAATTAAAGAGTCACTTTAACGTCCTTTTGTAATTGCATGCAATTTATATAATGCATAGATGATCTTATCTTCATTCATATAGAATATTTTATTTACAATACTTAATTATGTACAGTTTACATGCAATGTAAAATTATAAATAATCTTAAATTAATTCTAAATAAGATAAATATTAAAGAAGATAAAATAATATATCATCTATCATTTATTATCTATAAAAAATTAATGTCGATTTCTTATAAAATTTAAGATACAAACGAGCACCTTAACTCATTTTTTGTCGCATGCGATTGAATATGCTGACTTGACATGATATTCATTTCATTTATGCCTACACAATAAAATGGGTTAAATATTGAAAAAGATAGTGTCGATTTGAGATATTCACTAAATATCGATGTTTCGAATCCATTCGATGTTTATATTCGATGGATAGATGTTTTGAATGAAAATATGCAATCATCTTCAGATTGTTTATTATCTATTATTGTTGGTTGACTGTATAAAAAAATGAATAATATTAGTTTTTTATGTTCACACCCTTTCTGTTCAGATCAATTTGAAAAATTAAAAAGATCTTTTCTTTATGGGAGACTACCATGAATTATTTAATAAAGCGGGAAATCAACACCATCTGAGGATGCAATTTCTGTTGAATTATCAATTTACTTGAGTAGTCCAGTAGAAAGAATCCAGGAAATCTTCGTGACCTGATGTGATCTCAAAAATCAGTTTCCTAAGCTTTATAAAATTGCCTTCAAATACTTGACTGACATATATTGTACATTTGTATTTGTTGTACTAAAGAAACATAAAAGTATTCGATGTTGGAAAATATCGATGTTTTTATGCGATATATCAAAAACCATCGATGCAGAGTTCCTATCGAATAAAAAAATCTATGTATGTATTTTTTAAGTGGACACCCCTACTATTTACATGATTTCATAAGATCATTCCTTCATTCAGTCATGCATAATAAAAAGGCTTTAAAAAATATTGATAATTTAAAACTAATGTCAATTTTTATCGCATGCGATTTGTACAATTAACTTCACCATACATGATATTCTCTCTCCTATATTGTATGAACTACGTAAATGAACAAGAAACTTTATATTCTAATAATGGCACCGGAAAAGGTATCCGTATACTAATAGCATTACTGTTGAGAGTGTTGTTATTTCTCTCCGAAAATGTTAGCTTCAGTAGCTTGTAGTAGTTTCAGCATAGATTTAATCAGTTTAGAAGTATCTTCTTTGTTTAATTGGTTGCATTCATCTAGGATAACCATTTTGAGCATTTCTTTTGAGGTTATTTTATTTTTCAGAATTCTACGCTTAAGTGAATCGGACAAATGTTCAACTGGGTTTGGGTGAGGAGATTGTGTGGCTGAATACAATTGTTTTTTAAGTATTGTAGAGCACATTATGTGATGTGTGCTTGGGATTCTTGTCTTGCTTTCAGCAATTAACTTTTAAAATGTCCTTATAATGGAATTGATTTATCGTTGACTATATTAAAATGTTCTCATAAGTTTATGTGACAGTTATAGTAATTATTTGTTCAATCGATCCAAATTTTCTAAAATTACTTTGTAGTAACCTCTCCACTTTTTGTCGTAGTGAAGAACTCTGATTCTGACTTATAATAATTGTATGTACTATTTTTATTTACAAAATGTGAGTTTGATGTTTGAAAAACTAATTAACATAGTAGATTAAAATGCATATTAACTGACGGAGTAGGACAAACGGATACACGATTCCTTTCTCATGGGATTCTCTATACCAATGTCGACATTATTATTATTTTTGTTTAAATAATATTAATAATAATAGTGTTAAAATTTTTTTTTTTTCAACTAGACATGTGCATGGTTACAATCGCAATTCCCAATAATTATAGTACTCATGAATATGTACTCAAACTTATTGTATTTATATACAAGTACGATACAATGCGTACGTGAGAAAAATTGGTACAACATTTTGTTATGCTAACTCAAACTGATTTTAAGTAGTATTCATACTCTCTTCAAATGATTAGTAGTATCAATCATACTCTCTCTAAATGATTACGTGCGTATTGCATATAATACTACTATACAACGAATATAAACGTTGTTTTCGATGTCGAGTATGCATTTTTGAGTGAATAACTCAAAAGCCGTTTTGATTGTAATCATGCACATATCTATTACATACTAACACTTATTTGTCCGTCCTGTAAAGTGGAGAAAGGCGTTCATTTAATAGTACGGGCCTCTAAATAAGCAAAAGATCTGATCGATCATTACGAATCAGTTGAAATGATTTTCTTGTACGGACTAGAGCTCATGTCGAGAAAGTTTATCCATATAATTACATTTACAATAAAAACATTCTTCTTTTACAAGTAGTAGGTCTTTGTTTAGATCTTCATCCCTGATATTCCATGGAAAGCCTGTGATTGTTCTAAGTGCTTTCGATTTTGTGCAACTGCAATGTTACTTGCGCTTGCGTTACTCCACAATTCGGAATCATATGTCCAAATTGTTTTAATGACAAAGTTATATATTAATACCTTTTACTACTGAGTTTATTAGCTAGTGGAGAATTTGTGCTCTCATTTTCATATACGTATGTCTTCATGTTGATATGATCTCAATTATATTAAATGTTGAATGTTGTTCACTTACAAATATTATAATTCCCTTAATTTAGTATTTTTGATTACCAAATAGAAAATGAATTGAATTGAATTATTGTGTCTCGAGTACTTAATCTATAATTCATATGTTATAGTATAAGTGAACATAAGAATACTTTTAAAGATTTCTGTTTTTACTTAAAATAAATTTAAAAATCATTTTAATATTTCCATGAAAAGACCTTAAAAATTCTCAAATACAAAATATATTATGCTAATTCAATCATTTGCTTAGGTTTGGGAATGGATAAGGTTAACCAACCAGTTGAGGGTGATGTGTGTTTAATAAATAAGTATTAGCTGAATAATGAAACAAGAATCATAAAAATAAATAAATAAACAAATAAATATACATTCGTACTCGTATAAACGAAGGAATGGACGAACGAAAAGAACAAAAATCATCTTTTTAAGTCAAAAACAAATAGAAAATAATATTATTTACATACTGAAAGAATTGAGTTAAACAACTTCCCACGATTTCTTACCATAGTTTCTATTCAGAGTACTATTTATTTATTTTCATTCATTCATATTGTTTCACAGATTGAGATGGTTTTATGTGTCAGGATTTATGAATATTTTCAGAGGATTTGAAACAAGTTCATTGAGTTGTTTTTTGATTTGTATGAAATTAAAAGTTTTAATTTGTAGATTTCACAACTGTCGTCAATAAATTTCCATAAAAATTTGCAATGAATACGAATAAAATGTTGATCCCAGAAATAGAATTATCGTTGGCTACTCACCACTCTCTGACAGCTGAAGCCTGCAATTAGCATTTAAAATTTTGAAATAAAAAAGGAAACATTATTTGTCAAGTTAAAAGTAGAAAATGTTGCAATACAGAGAGACACACCAAGTGCATCTAAATACAGTTTGTCAAATTCATGTTTGCAAAATGATTTTAAATTACAAGACATTTTAGCAATGCCCAGCAATTTTTATTCAAAGATCAACAAAAATTAATATTAAATTTTATAAAAACAACAATGCCAAACATAAGTCCTTGTTATGTATAACCTTGTTATTCTATAAGTTTAGAAAAGTCCTCGTTGCATCAGTACAAAGTTCAGACTTAAGCCCATTAGATCCCAATTTCTAGATTTATTTATATAAAGAGAGAAGGAAATGGAACCCAAAAAGGAAATATAAGTTTATTAAATGATTGTGACTTAAAAAGATTATTTGTGACAATGCAAAAAAGTCTCTTAACCTGTAAAAATACATAAAAATATGTCTAACATTTGTGGGGGTTTTCATTTCTCTGCTTATGCTTCATGAGTTTTTTGCAAGCCCTTTATGTCACAAACTGTTTGAATATAGTATCTTGTATCTAGATACATATACATAGGTAAAGAGAAGTGCAATTGAAATATGTTTGTATATTTGTTAGTTTTGTCTATTCATTTTTATTGAAAATATTGTTGTTCTTATTGGGTTAGTTTCTTCGATGATCGGTCTCCAACTACTTACTTCTTACTTATTGACGTGAAATACAATTTCCGCTGGCGTCAACCAAGTTGAACTGAGCAGAACTAATGAATTATGTCAAAGCGAACAAGAGGCGAACATCAGAAGTATAGTAGTATGTACTACAATATGCTATAGAGTAGCACATCAGACATATCAGAGAAGAGCTCTAGATGAATTCGAATGTATCTCTGAATGTATCTCACAGATACACGCACCTCGCATGCATTGTTGTTGTTGTTGAGAAAAATATATACAAAAAATAAAATGAAATTGAAAATTTTTATAAAAATAGTTTAAAAATAAATAAATGCGTGTGTGTAGAAATAGAAGAAGAAGAAGAATAAAGAGAAGGAGAAAAAGACGAAAATGAAGAAGATAAAATAAACTTCAAAGCGAAAAGCGTAAAGCGTAAAGTGGCGCAAAAAGAATTAAGATTTTCGACAACAAGAAGGGAAAAATAAACATTTGGAAAAATCTTAATGAAAACGAAGAAATACCATAAAGAAAAAATACGCAAATAAATTTATTTGTATCATCATCATCATCATCATCATCATCATCATCATCATCATCATCAACAACATCACTTTGTGTTTGTATTTGTACGAGTATCTATGTGTGTGTGTGTACTTCTTCTTTTACCACGTGTTTACACACCTTCATTTATTTAGAAAATATAAATTGGTAAAAAAATCGACTAAAAATTTATACAACCAAAAAAAAAAAAAAATGCCCAAAACAAATTTCATTTTATTTCATTTAAAACGCAAGTGGCAGCGTCTCCCTTAAGGCGGCGAGCAGAAGAATTGAATCGAAACGAAATGAATTAAAAAAACACAGAACCCAACCGAACCAAATCAAATTATATCAAAAAAGCCAAGAAAAAGAAAATTGCCAAACCTAAAAAAAAAAAAGAATAATGAAAGAAAACAACAAACTGAAAAAGTATCTGCAAGATACATACGAGTACTTAAATGCGTATTTGTGTGGCGACTTGGGTGCTTAAATGAAGCATAAAAAGCATAACAAAAGAAAAATAAAAGAAAAATCTATTGTGATTTTAGTTTAACAAGAACAGAATATGGTGCAATTGTTCTTCTTAGTATATAGTAAGATTATTTAGACATTAACAAAAACAATAAAACTACAGTAGAAGATATAACCAATTGCTTCTAGTAATTATCATTCTCATTATCTTTATTCATGTCAAAAATCTAATTTTCCTTCATTATGTTAATATTGTAAATTCTTACCTCAGTTGGCATAGCTAAATGCCAACTACTAATTAGATCAATCGGCTGCTGTTTTAGTATAATTAAAATGTATAGAATCAGTTGTTGGCTGCCTTATGTATGATGGATGACCCATTTACTAATACTAGATTAAAAGGCATGGTGGCCATTGGCCAATATTTATGGTTACAACCACTTCAAATTTATAAATCTAGTAAAACATTTTTGAAATTAAAGAAACATGGAAATGAACTAAAGGTCTGAAAGGAAATTAAGTAACAATATACGTATGTATGTATGTACAAATGTAAAATATCAAATTCATCATCTATCTCTGTCATATGAGCATGGATGATCTCTTTCAAATAATAATAAGATTTGCAAAGATCCTCATAACTTGAGCCACACATATTACTATTTTTTTTTATACTCTTCACTGAAGTGAATAGTATTATAAGTTTTTAATGAAGTTTGTAACACACAGAAGGAGACATATCAGACCACATAAAGTATATATGAGTGTGATTAGCTCGATGAGACGAGTTGATTTGGCCATGTCCGTCTGTCCGTCTGTTCGCACTCCTAATCCTTCAGTTTTTGAGCTAGAGAGCTGACATTTTCTATATAGGTTTATTTATACCAAACGCCGATCAAGTTTGTGAATCAGCCGAATCGGACCACTAGGGAGGGGTACCTCCCATACAAACCCCCTTTTAAATTAATGTTCTTATTAGAAAAAGTTGTTTGTTTTTTGACGTATCAAACTGAAATTTGGACACTATAAGTTTCTGGTCCATATCTACCAAACATATAAATTCATGATCCTAGGGTTATCAGCAGGAGTACCTCCCATGCAAACCTTCTTTTAAAGTAAAGTTCTTAATAGATAAAGTTTTTTTTTTTTTACTTATTAAACTGAAATTTGGACACTATAAGTCCCTGACCCATATCCACAAACCATGAAAATGTCAAGACCGTGATCCAAATGAAAGTTCTTATTAGAAAGACACTGATTGCTAAGAGCAATCCAAATAGGACATCTTTTATCAGTCAGTCAGTCCTATTCTATTCTATTCTATTCTATTCTATTCTATCCTATCCTTTCCAATCCTATCAAATGTGTATACCACACATTCAACTGTCGTTGGCCACCTTGGATGTGCTTGCTACTGGCTCGATGAAGTTATACAATAGTATCGTGCGATGATTTCCAATTGTGAGAACTATCGATTTTCTTATAATACGAGTATATTTCTATCGTTTTTTGTTTGTTTTTCTATATAGAATATTGAAACCTCAATAAGACAGCATTGTCTATATTAGTATTTTGAATATTGCTACGGATATCAATCAAACAATGATCGTGCATCCAACAAACAAGTAATCCGCTTAATTCGCAGGCGAAACAGAGCCTTAGGTTTAAGGATCTTGAGAGAGAGTGTTTTTCTAAAACTATGTATGACCAGTAGAAATTACAGTACAAATATAAAATCATGAAATCCAATGTAGTCCCAATGTAGTTCTGAATGTTAGAAAACTGAAAGTTTCTTTTCTGTCTTTTATTTTATGGTATATACTTGGGATCCAATCATGACAATCCAATGACAACTAAAAAGCAGACCCACCATAGTATTAATCGTTCATTATACTCTTCACGCAGAGAATAGTATTATAAGTTTGTCATGAAGTTTGTAACACACAGAAGACATGAGACATCGGAGACCCCATAAAGTATATGTATTCTAGAGAGCTGAAATTTTGAAGCTTTCTTTTCACCATACGCAGTACATTTGTCGGAATCAGCAAAATTTGGACACTTTAAGTGTCTGACCCATATCCAAAAACCTTATAAATTTCAAAATCCTCGGACCACTAGCTGAGGCGTGAAGAGTATTACAACTATGGCATAACCAAAGTTAGTGTTTTTAAAATTTTTTCAACATAAGTTTTCTTTTAAATTTATTCAAAAAATTTCTATTGAAGTTAGCAGTTAAGTAAATATGTATGTATGTGCGATTTATAATGAAAGTATCTTAAATCAAATAAATTAAAGAATAAATAATTTGAGGCGTATATAAACTTTGACAAGACCAAAGCCATAAGTATTTTTTAAAGAAATATTTTTTATAAAAAAATCATTTGATTTGTTTTCTTGAACTACAATAGTACAAATGGTTTCTTTCCCATTCTTTCATTGAACAATAAATACAATATTTCTTTTGCTACTGAAAGAGATTAATTGGATTTTTTAATTGTACAACTTGGTTTTTTGTTTCTGTTCAGATTCTCTTCAATATAATGTTGTTGTTCTGTTGTGTTCTGGAATTTTAATTGAAATACATACTTTGTTTTTATGAGTTTTGAAGGTCGTTCCTTGTTTGTTTGTTTGCTTGTCAGTTATTTGCTTGTTTTTAAATGATTCAGATACATGACGATGATGAGATTCATTTTCTTCTGTATTGCATTGAGTCATCTATATTTTTTTTTTGCTTTTCAACTGAAAAATAAAAGAAAAACAGCGGAATAATAAATTAAAATTGAATTATTATTATGAAGATAACCTAAAAAAAAAAAAAAAAAACATCTCAAATACTATTGATCTTTACTGAACTCTTTGATTAAATGAATAAAATGAAACTATCAAAAGAATATTGTATCTTTTTGGTTCTTATAGAATTCATTTTTGGCTATCTCAATATAAACTTAGTGATCGAGAGTGTATTTTTATGTTGCGGTGCCAACCATCGTCATGGCCATCAAGACAGCATCATTCGTCATTGCAACCGATGTTGCCTTAAGCATATTCGCATTTTAGATATTTGCCTGCTTAACAGATCTTACAGAGTTCTGAAGGCTGACGAAGTTTCCCACCATAACATCATCTTCGTTTCGCATGAGCATTGCAAATTGTGTCGTGTCGTATCGTATCGAGTCTTTAGTTCTTTGATCTTTTAACGCTTTTGGTGTTGATGAATACATTACACAAAATGGAAATCCTTCTTTCAAAGCCCACACAGCCCTTGGAACTGTAATAAAATGTCTGTGTACGTGTGTGGTCAAGAACACGAATTTGAATTTGGCCAACCTCATTCTCTTTGAAGTTTTATTGTATTAATTTTCTTTATATTTCGCTTATATATTAATCTATTTTTTTTTTTCTTACAGTTGATCGCGCCATGAGTCCAGCACAATCAGAAGATTCTGGTTTAGCACCAGAACGAGGCACAACTTATGCAACTATAACATTGCCACGCGATAATGCACTCAACTTGGGCATCACATTTGCAGGTAAGAAAGAATAATAAATTATTATTATTATTTTCTTTTGTTTACATTGATTGACTTTCATTGGAATTGGTTCAAAGAATCATCATCATCTTATTTCTGATTATGTATATACATATTTTCATTTAAAATTATTTGGTATGTGGTTTAGTGTTTTGTGAGCAATATTTCTTTTTAAATGTCACAAAGTTTCGTGAAAGATGAGCTTATAGAATAGAGTATTTTTAGAAAAGTTGAACATTGGATTGACTTTTAGAATATCAGACCAGACAGACACTAAGAATATCAAGGGTACAATATGTCATGGCTATTAAAGCAGTTGCGAATAAACTTTAACTTTTAAACTTATCCTTTTTTTTTTTAGATATTCAGTCAGTAATTTAATCCATGGATTTAAATTCCCTAAACTCTAGAATGGCACAACTATATTGTAAATCTCTTAACAAGATTTACAGATTTGTAAATGGCTACGAGTTGGGGCCGCAAGATACAGTGAAATCTCTGATAACTTCATATCAGATTTGTTTATTGGAACAGTTGGCACACTACTCTATCAATCAATGATGATCTTTGATGTGCCAGAAAATATAACCCATAGTCGATGGGCTCATCTATCTTATTTAGGCTGATAGGACTTTCTTGACTGTGAGTTTTTGCGAATGACTTTTGTAGAAACTGTTTGATTGAAGAGAAAGGAGAAGACAAAATATTATATATGTATATGCACTGAATTTCTACTGACTTGAATGATCTTAATGACTTGAATGATCTGAAAGTTAGGTATACATATTATGAGATAGTTGATTGCTTAAGAAGTAGGAAAAAACCATGGTTTAGTGGCATAACAATTGTATGTTCTGTTTTAAAAACAAAATACAAAAAAAAAAAAAAAAAAAAACACACATAATGAGTTTCAAGTGGTCGAAGAAGAAGAATCTAAACAAATAACAGAAGTCACAAACCAAAATTATCCACAACAATAATCACAAGAGAACACACACTTTCCGTAACCATTTCAATTATGATTGCGCCACTTGATAAGTGTTTAGTACGAGTATTTCGGTTTGGTTCTTCTCAAATCGACATTTTGACAGTTACTATGGGTGCAATTAATCGGTTACTCGTACAAAAATGAACGGATTATAAGATCTAAGTGTATGTATGTAGTAAGTATGTTTGTGATGTGAATCTACTTAAAAGGATAGTGGGGTGAAGGCATCATTGATGTATGATGCATGTCACTAATGAGAAAAATATGCGGGACAATGATTTGAGTAGATTTTAAAAAGAAAGAAAGACACACAAAAAACCTTAACACAATTTTCAATAATTTGACAATTGATGTGTGTCGTTATTTGGTCCAAATCCGGGTTGTTATTGGCCCACGGCCCGCATTGATATTCGAACTCTTGCACACTTTTCCTTTATGGCAACCACAGCCAACATTTTCAAGATTATTCATTTGACAGCTGTCACTCATTAGGAGTCCAATGTATAATTACATTTCAATAATTATGTTATAATGATGATGATGATGTTGTGATATATGATGAGTACTTTATTGAATTCTTTCTCGGTTGACTTCCGGCAAGTTCCATTTAACATGTAATTTATTTTTGTATTGTTGTTTAACTAAAGGGCAATCGCATTGCCATAGAAATTACTTTCCGGAAGTTATATAAATTTTAATAATATTGAAATCGAATAGTAAAGAAAATTCGAAAAAAAAAAAATTATTTTAGTATAATATCTTAGCTCTAACCTCGGTATTGAACATGTAATAATAATAATAATATTGTACATAATATTGATTTTGATAGAAAAAGATAGTCTTGATTTTGAGAAAATTATCATTTTTTTTGCCATTTTTTCCCATCTTCAAATGTAATGAATGCAACTGAATCAGAGCGCTTATCTCAATAAAATTCTATAAATTATTATTTTGACCAAAATTTATAAAAAAGATTGAACCATTGAGCCAAAGAAACAAATGACTGTCAGTAAGTTTATTCTAAGAATTTATTGGACTTTTTTTAAAATCCTCGTCTATTCAATATGTGCATAGATGGCGGTTCTACTCATTTAGTATTTATATGAAAAATAATTTGGATTAGTTAGAAAGTACCGAAGAGGCAAGCACAGAAGAGCTGGCATTCTTTAAAAGAAGGTGATGTTTTCAATCTGCTAAGATTAAAAGAAATCAGTGTCCTATGAGTTGCTTTCAAAGAATATATCTATTCATTTTAATGCTTTTAAGTGTCTTATCCTGTTCAATCATTTTGGTAAGGTGATTCATCACGTCTTCCAGAGGCCACATAAATATGCATATGTGTGGTAACTTGTCAAAAATCTAATCTAACAGCAGCTTGAAAAATATCTTGCAGCCGAAAAGAAGTTATAGATTTCACATTTTGGAACAACATAATAAGTTTTTAAAAGCAAAAATATTCTGTGGACTTCAAAGTAAAAAAAAAAAAAAAATACAAACATGAATTAGTAAATTGAATCACGGGTGCTCTTGCTTTGTTAGAAATACTACGCTGCACAGAAACCTTAAGATCCCAGCGGATATAGAGATGATTAATAAATACAGCAGTCGACATCATTCAAAGCTTTTGAATCATCCTAACTTACTTGTATCCACCCTCACTCGCTTCTCTACTAGGTGAAGATTAATAAGGCTTCACCCGTTTGATCTCCCAGAGATAAAAAAGCCAGCATATGCCATTACCAAAGGGCCAGCGATTTTATTCAACCGTAATTGGTCTTAAGCACACCGAGAAACGAGATGAGACATCCAGCATAGATACAAAAGGTTCAATCAGGACGGCTCGGCCACCTTGTATCCAGCAAACTGCCAAAATCTACAATGGCATGTTTATTTGTCTCCGTATAGGACACACTCAACTGACACATAATCACCTAATACATGGAATTCCTGCACAACGCTGTTTATGCTGTGACATCCTTTTTCATAGACCATGTTGAGCTTGCTATTTCAAAATATATATATTTCATATATAAATATATGAATCATTGTAACTTTGCTAATAAAATATAAATTGACTAATAGTTACCACAGATTCGTAGGCCTTAGTTGATTAATATTAAGTACTTTATTATATAGTTCACCTAATTTAATAAATAAATATTTATATATAAAAATTAGTGTTTTACATTGTTACATTGTTCGTATGTTATGCGCTGCCATACCGTTCATCTGATTGCATTGAAATTTTGGTTGATATCCGGCTTAAACACAGAATAGTTTTCGCTCCGATATGTGTCCCCATTCCCGTTAAAAGTAATTATAATTTTTGAGAAATTCATTTCATTCTTTCTGTTAAACTTCTTTAAGGATCGAATACAAAATTTAAATTCCTTGTGGCTGCTTCTACATGTTTCAATTTAAGTTTCGAAATGAAAATTTTGTTCTCGAAATAAGAATTTTTTAATATGTATTTTGATTGAAATTATAACTTAAAACAGGTATGATAAAATTAAGTAGAATTGTTAAAACTGTTAAGCTTCTTTAAACTTCGAATACAAAATTAACATTCATACAAGCTTTAATTTGAGTTTCGGAATGCATTTTTATACTCTTCACGCAGTGAATAGTATTATAAGTTTGTCCTGAAGTTTGTAACACACATCGGAGACCCCATAAAGTATACAAGAATATATATATATTCTTGACCAGCGCGACGAGACGAGTTGATCTAGCCATGTCCGTCTCTCCGTCTGTCCGTCAATTTATATGCAACCTAGTCCCACAGTTTTTGAGCTAGAAAGCTGTAATTTTTACCATACGCAGTACATTTTTCGGAAACAGCCGAATCGGACCACTAGGGGATACCCCCATACAAACCTGGATCCAAATTCATGTTCTTATTACAAAAACTATGGACTAGAAATTTGTATACAATAAGTGTCTGACTCATATCCACCAACCTTCAAAACTCTCGGACTATTAGAAGGGACGAGAAGAGTATTACAAAGTTTGTCTTTTTTTATAATTTTTTATTCATAATTTATGCAACATTCAAATTTAAATGGTGACGCAAAATAAAATATATACATACGATATATTAAAAGTTTAAGTAAGTTCAGAGGTATGTATACTATACATACATATATTTAAAGTTAGGATTAGAAGGTTTTTGCTTCAAAAAATCATTTGTAATAATTTCTCAAAGAAAAGTGTAAAATTGTTATATTTGTTTTCAATTTAAAGTAATTTTCATATATTTATTTGTTAAATTCACTGGGGACCCTCATTCAGTTTTATCCCTGACGGAGCCATTGATTTTTCTGCCTCATCAGTCAATTCATTTCCGATGATACCTTTGTAGTATCAGGTACTTCCAGGAGTTTTTATTAAAGCGTCACGTATCACGACAATTGTAGGGTTTATATTCCCAATATTGATTATACTCGTAGCTTCCACTGTGGACAAACTGGTCGATCAATATGACGATTTTTCAAATTTTTCCTGCATGAATGGCTGCTGCTTCGGCCGAGAATATCGAACAAACAATATTCTGGAACCGACCTGCTGCTACGATTCGACCTCTCTGGTCCACATATAGAAAATCTAAGATATGCTGGGTTTTAGTTCCAAAAAATCAGTGATCAGTGGAAAAACTGCTGAGAATCACTTCCTTATCCTTACATATCAAGAAAGAGTACACGATTCTTCATCCAACAATTTGTTTTCCCTGAAATTCTACAAAAAATAAAAAAAACAACAAACTGTTCGAGTTATAGAACATTTTGCCTGGCAAAAAGAAATGGCAGTCAGAATCACAATGACATCAGTTGAGTTTTTGTCAATCACCATAAACATCAACATGCAGTTGGTTGTTGTAATTTAAATCATAAAGAAAAAGAAAGAGTTGCATTTCATGTAAAATTTGAATTTAACATCTAAATTTTATTCATTTTTTAACTCTCAAAACACAAATCAATTTATTTGTTTACTTTGCCCATCTGCTAAACTCAGTAGATATTTTCAAAAAAAAAAAAAAAGACATATCTTTTTGTTTGTCATTTTCAATCAAATTTGTTAACGTTCGCTCTGTTTTTTAGGCTTGATGGGACCCTTGGAATTAGTTATTGCCGATGATGTTGATGTCACTGGTTCTGCATCTGTACCCAATGTTTGTCCTTGCGAATTTGCGAAAGATTGTGGAATACTTGAATCTGATGCACGCTCACATAACGTGCAAGTTGAGTTTTTTGGTGTCAAAATATCAGAAGGAGATTGTTTTCGGGGAGATATTTCCACATCACCACTGGTAGAAAACGAAACTCGTTTTTCACTAGATCGACGTCGTTCAGATAAATCCATATATAATTTTTCTTCATAAATTGGTGTATGGGTATTTTTTAAAGTACAAATTCTTGTATCCACAAGTCTTTCAAATGAATCCATAACCTCACCAAGAGTTTTGTTTTTAGCAGAATCAACTATACATTCATCAGAATAAATGGGACGATATTGCTCGAAGACTCTCCATCGTTGACCGCGATCCCTTAAATATTGTTGACGATTGGAACTAAAATTAAATAAATATAAATAGAAAGTAAATTATTAATATTGCAGTCTAGTCTTACGCTTCCTCATCATCTTCACTATTATGATCATCAACACTATCACTATCAGAGATTGGCATAAACTCCATAATTCCCGTTGATGGGTTTACAGTCCATGTATAGCGCGGCCTTTTCTCCACTTTCGGTTCGTTCTCATAAGCTGCTGGTGCTTGTCTTGTTGTATTCTGGTTATTAGATCTATTGACACTATCTTGTTTTATCGGTGCTTTCACTGTTACTGTTGGTTGTTTTTTTATTGCCCGTTTATCATCAATCGTACTTTCATCACTGCTCAATCCACTGCTATTACACTGCACAAATATATGTGAGCATGGGGGTTTTAACAATGTTGTTAGTTTATTAGAACCAACAGAGTCTTTCATTTTTGATGTTGATATTGGCTGAATGTGATCTTTTTGATCTGCTGATGAATTTTTAGCATCCTCTGTCTCATCTATTTTTTCTTTAACTTTTATCATTGAGGGTTCTAAGCAAACTTCGGAGCTTTCTTTGTTGTTGTTGTTTTTATTGGAATCAGACGTTTCCTCCTTCGATTTCTGCTCTATAGGCACTGACTTAGCCGCCGGTATATCTTTTCCTTTATCTACCACCACTGATTCATTCGAATCTTTATTTAATAAGATTGTTGTCTGGCTACGAACATCATTGATGCTATTATTAAAGCTACTATTGCTATAGCAACTGTCTATGCTAGTCATAGACTCAGTTATTTGAGCATGATTGCGATATTGACGTAAGTAATAATCAAGCGTTATATAACTTTCAGCCTTTTCTCTAATTTTTATGAATTCTCTATCGAGCTCTTCAAACTGATTGTCATCAAATTTCGCCACAATATCACTACATTTATTTGTATATCCACAACGTTCACATGTTTGGCATTGATATAGTTTCAATCTATCTCTATTTCTACTTAAGACCGTGAACAAATCTCTTATTTCAGTAAACATGTTACAAACCAAAGACAAACATGGAATTATTATCAATTGCTGAAACTAAACAGAATAAGAAAATAAAATAAGAAAATCAAGATATTCCTAGTATGTATTAAGAATAAGTAATTAAACTTACCTGTGATATTGTAATCGGTTTTATATGCCAATGAAACTCAATTTGAAACTTAAAGTTGTGAATGGGATACTTTACGATGAGACATAAATATGGAGTTGATTTGTCACGTGTTACTATATCAACAAATATTGGATCATTTTGCATTAATGATTCAATTAATGAACTTTCGTTAATATCGAAACGAACTTCTGCATTAATATTCTAAATGATAAAGAATAAATAAATTAATTGGTAAATTGAGTGGCTGCGCAATCCTAAATCAAGCTACTCTAAATTTACCATTCTTAAACTGAAACAGTAAATATTTTATAATGCAATTGAATTAAATGCTGTCAGTTTTAGCGGAAGAGGTAGAAATAGACCTCGCTCACGATAGTGAGAAAACTGTATCAATATTGTATACCATGTTTCATCTATAGATTAATAAATCTGCATTCTATTATATAATAAGCCTCAACTTCAGACTAAGAGGGAAGTTATATAAATGGCTTCAACATTGGTACCTGCGGATATAACTTAAAGGGGGCATTTAATGATGCTTATCAATTCTTGTGCTTGTCACTGTGGAATTAAGTCTTCATAGCAGATGTTCACGTTAAACCAACTCGACTTCATGGCAATTGTATAAACACATATGACAAAAGCAAAGTGAATCTGTTATTGACCATTCCGGTATAGTAAGAAGAAATTGTGCGAATTTTGATGGATGCTATTCGATAGATTTTCTTTATAAAATATTTTGTTTTTTGAAACTGTTACAAGCCTTCAAGGAAACTTAACTAACTTTTCTTTATGTAAAATGTATAAAAACTAATAAGGAACAATTGGTACTTACTTGTGCCCGTTGCAAGAGATGTTCGACTTTTACCTCTTCTGTATATAAATAGTTTTTTAATATCATACAGCATAAAGGTATAAATGTTTTCATCTACCATTAAGTTTGTTAGAAACGAGCTCTCATCGATTTTTAAGGGCCTCCACATATTTAAAAAAATTAATTCACAGTAAAATATACAAAATTTTAGAAGTTGATAACTGAGCTTCTTGACAGGCAAAGTAATTTATGAAAACATTTAGATATCTGAGAATTTTAAAATATTTAAAAATCGTGAAACTATAAGACTACAGTGTAGATAATAAATAAATACATAAGCGCAACATATTTGTTTGGGGAAGATAGTTTGGGTGCAGCCTCTTTAGTAGGCATTTCTAGATCTCTATGTAGGATAGTGTTGCGGACAATCAGAAGTTAATTAATTTTCTTTCATTTACCCCCTTACAAATGAATGTTCTTATTAGAAAAACTTGTTTGTATTTTGTACTATCGACTTCAAATTCGGAAACTATAAGTGTCTGAATCATATCCACCAACCTTCAAGACTCTCGGATTACTAGAAGAGGCGTGAAGAGTATTACAACTTCGGCATAGTCAAAATTAGTCTTTTCTTATATTTTATTTTTTTTTCAAAATAACAATTTTCTAAATAAATTGATTGAAATATTGTACATATATCATATTATATGCAATATTTTTTAAATAAATAAATTGTATGATAAAAGTAAGTAGAATTGTTCAGCAATACTCGTAGTCTTACTTGATTCTAATTGTTAAACTTCTTCAATTCTCGAATATAAAATTTAGCATTCGAAATTGTCACTTTTATCTTTTGTATTTATATACATAATTTCAAAAGTTAATGAATGTTTTGTGTTGTGTGAGTATAAAGTTCATAAGGAAGAATTCTGGGCATATTTTATTTTTCATTTAGATAAAAATATTTTTTTTTTTTTTTTTTTTTGAAAGAAAAAATGCAGTTAAAATTTTCACATTAAAAATTTTGGATTAATACATACACATAAATTGTAGATGAGATGATGATGATGAAAATGAAATGGGCTTCAAGTGCTCAATATTGATTTATTGTTAAATTTTTATTATTTGTTCGCATTGGTGGGCGTCGGAATTGTCGCAGACATGAACTTACTACTACAATATAGTGTGTACAATAAAGGCAGATCAGATAGATGACATGTATGCAGTGTATAGTGTATAAATGGATGGTTGCGCGTTCGGACGTCGAATGGTGTCATACATGGATGGATGGATGGATGGATGGATGGATGGTTACTTATGTCTGTGCCATAATTTGTTGTTGTTCTTGTCACAGTCTCTGTTCGTAGTACAATAATATTTTGCCTTAGTGGGTGTTTTAAAGCTTATTTTTTCCGTTTGTCTTATTTCTTTTTATTATGATTTTTGTTGTTGATTTTATTGGTACAATTCTACCAAAGTGAATCGAGACAAAAGATATTGATGCCAAGTAAGTTAGCAAACAGCAGACAATGCAGCAGCAGAAGCAACCTCAGCAATAGTAGCAGCAATCTGCCAAAATAAATCATCGCGCACCCCAAAAAAAAACTCTAAGACTAATGACAAAAAGAAGTGACAAAGAGACCAGACCAGACCAGACCAGACCAGACTAGACCAGACCAAATCATACTGCGCCTTGCCATGCTATCACATGCCATGCTATGCCATGCTATGGTAGACTAGACCAGACCAGACCAGACCAGACCAAAATTAAGCAGACATAATAATCATATAATCATACAGACAGACATGTGTATATACTCGTATATATGTAGATATATAATTTACGTCTGCCTATGTTGAATATGAATAAATCCACAAACTCATATAATTTTTATATTGTATGATGATATACTGCTCCGCTTATGTATAAAATTCTAATCCCAAGATGTTCTGCAATCTGTTCTCCATCATTAGCATTGGTGACGAGTGGCAGCCATCAAATGTCGCCGCATTAACTATTAAGTTTGTTTCTGTGGTCAAGTATAATTGCTTGTTTATAAGAAAGGATCTTTCTATAATTGCATAGATAAGCATAAAAAAAAGTAAGGATTTTTAAAGCGTGGGGGGTGGTATATAGCGTCTGACGTCAGCGACCAACGACCACATAACTTTGGACTCTATGTCAGCAACGACTAAGATGCAAACGAACGAATTTGTCATAATTCCGTTTACATATTTCTACACATACTCGTACATACGTATAGAATATGTGGGGGTATACTACGATGTTTTTTGGTTTCGGTTCCGTTTCATTTGCTGGCAATACGCCAGTGCCAGTGCTAGGTTCTAGCTAGCTTCCCGGCTACCCGGTTAACCGTTTTGGTCTGGCTTTACGTTCCGTTCCGTTCCGTTCTGTTCGAGCGAATGACGAGATGTTGACAAAGCAACGTGTTACGCTTTTGCAGGCGGAAATACAAAAGTAAATATTTGAATGCTTTCCTCCACAAACATTGTAAGTAGTGTGAAGAGGGTGTGGGTATTATCACTGAATCGTAATGTTTGTAACACATCAAAGAGATACATAATGGAGCAGGCTCCATAAAATACAGCAAAAAAAAAAAAAAATCTCCTATCGAGATGAAATTTTCTAGAAATCTTTTTTTTCAGTCGAAGTTATTCAAATACTAGAAGAAATGGAAGCTATTTGGTTAAATTTTTATTAAGTTTTGATAGTTAAAATTTTAAAACAAAAATTAAAATTAAGATCAAATTATATTAAAAAACTAGTAAAATCTTAATAATTTTCACTAGATTTTTCTTAACTTGATTTGACTAGATTTAAACTTACGATATAATCGTTTGTTAAAATATTTTTATCTTATGATCTTTTTTATAATAATGGGTGAAGGGTACATCATCTTCAATGTAATCGAAGTTCTATTGTTGAGTATGTGTCATCGTCTGATCTAATACGATTTAATCGGTTCTCTTTTAAAATATATATTTTGAAAGTAAACCAATTTGATTGAGATTGAAACGATTTTTTCTCTCATACGATTTTCATTTATTTGTTTAATTTTTCTTTTGTTTTCATTATTGTTTTTTCTCCTCATCTTTCATTTGTTTTCCGTTTTCCGTTTTCCGTTTTCTTTCAATCGTTTCTCATTTGTTTGTTTTATGTTCTATTCTATTTTATTCGAAAAGAGCGCAACGATCTGTCGTATCCACCTGTTATTGGATCATTGAGTCCGTTGGGTCATGCGGCAGACTTTTTAGCGCCCGGCGATCGGCTACATCAGATTGATGGCGTCTCAACAATTGGTCTAAGCAATCAACAGATAATGAGTATGTTGTGTTTGGGTAGCACTACGAATGGTACAGGCAATGATGCAGCGCCAGCGGTTATTGAGATCGAGTATTCACTGCCAGAATATAGTAAGTAATTATTATAATATATTCCATATAATAATGAATGAACTCATACTGACTCGATTATTTTGGTTTAGTTTCCCAAAATAGTCTTTATGTTACCACTAAATTAGCCCAAATCACAGTTGAACGCGAAAGTGGCTGCTTGGGTCTGACGCTGCGGGGTGGTGGCGATTTTCCATTAATTGTGACACATGTCCGCCCCCATGGCCCAGTCTATAAGACGGGACGCATTAAACCAGGTGATCGCCTACTACGTGTTGATAATGTAAGACATTACTTAATCAATTCAATACAATTCAATTCAATGTAATTGTATTATTGACATGAATCACATGTTCGTTCCATTTGTTAAGGTTTCACTCATTGGCAAAACACTGGCCGAAGCTCAACAGATCATCAAATGTGGTGGACACATATCTGGCTATACTAATCTTACGATTGAATATGATGTATCTGTTGTCCAAAGCTTAGAGTTCTCACTGGGTCCATTACTCATTGAGATTGAAAGGCCAATGAATGACAAATTAGGCCTGGTATTGTGCAACTATACAACAGCGGCCCCAGCGATGACAACAGTCACTGATCATGTTGGTGTTGGTGGTAAACAGGATGAACTAATGACTTCAGCATCAGGTGGTGTCTATATTGCTAGCATATTGCCAGCAAGTATTGCTGATAGGTAGTGATTCTGTTGTATTTAATCGAAGTTATATTAAATTTGCTTCCATTTTAGATGTGGTGCGCTTTCCGTGGGTGATCAGGTGCTCTCCATTGATGATACAATAATTGAGAGTGGCGCCTACACACCAGACGAGGTCATGACCATATTGGATACAAGCACAGGACGCGGCTATACACAAATGCAGATAATGCCAGCACATGCATTGACACGACGTGGTAAGTATTCATTTTGAGCAGTTACCAGCTACTGCTTAAACTTGGTGAACATTTGAAGTGATCATTTTGTAGTTGAGACTTCAATCGCGATAGCATATACGTATCTTTGTACAAGACACGAAATCTTATGCCAATTATGGTAACATGAAGGTTTACTAGCAAGCACATCTACAATTTACTTAGTATGTTAATATCCATTCGTTGTAGTATATTCTATGTACATTTTAAATTTGTCTATCGATCTATCTATCTATCTATGTATGTACGTTTATACCACTTACAATATATGCCGCCACTCTTTTCACCCACGCCACGCATAGTTTGATTTCGTCATGGCTAATGAGCATCAGTGGCTGGCGGCATCAATAGCGGCTGAAATAATAAAAACAATGTCATCATTAAATTTGTTCGTTCTCAAGAAAACTAAAAACTTCGTCATTATCGATGATCAAGATTAAAAAAAAAAAAAAAAAAAACAAAACACTAAGAAAATACAAATAAATTTAATTACATCGAAAATCGAATACCCAACAATCAAGAAGAATTTTAAAAACTCTACTAAAAATTAACCAAATTCTAATAGATTGAAGTTCTTAATCTTTCTGCTAATGGGTGTGTGTCTACCCAGCTATTTATGAAGAGAAGAATTTCATAGAGAAATTTTCTCCTTTCGTCTCCCGTGGAGCTCAATCTGCTTTTGTTTTAATTATTGAATAATACTAATTAAATGGATAGATAGATAGATAGATAGATAGATAGATAGATAGATAGATAGATATCACTGCTTTGATTTTTGGAAACTGATGGACATGATCATCATATTTCAGCCAATATCCGCAAAACCTTAATAAATTATACATCTATAACCTTCCTCTTGAATCACTCTGTCCATTGCTGAAAACCATATGAAAATCAGTTTGGTAGGTTTTGAGTTTATCGCTTTCAGATACACAGACACGGCAATGGGGCTTTGTTTTATAATATGTATAGATTAAGGTTACGAAATTTTGTTGTTTTGTTTTAATGATGCCTTACAAATCTCATGGCAAAGTGATCATATCATACCATTCTTACTAGCAGTAAGTACTAAGTGTATAGGGTATAACAATAAGAATAAATGACAATCAATTTGGCTTCTATTGATTTGTTCTCTCCTTGATCTACTCTTTTCACCCCTTAAGAGTTTCCTATGAAAAGCTTTTGCGAAAATATATTGAAGGCGGTAGCGACCTACTATACTGATGATTAAATTGTCAATAAAATAAATGGATACATAGATGGAGGAATGAATGAATGAATGAATGAATGAGAAATTGATGCCATTAGAAGAAGAAGAAGAAGAAGAAGGGGTTAGTGAATGAGAACGGATGTAGAGGTTATAGAACTTTAGACTCCTCACTCACACTGAACATAAATTAAAAAATGTTAATCCATATTGGCAGCAAGGTTTAGCTTAAAACAATTTGTGGTACTCTTCGATAGAATTGAAAGTGATGAGGATTAACCAGAGACTCTTAAATTAAAGTAGCTATATATGGACATAGCGAACAGCAAGCAGCAATCAGCAACCAACAACAAGCTTCATTTGACTTCATGGTAGTAATGCCCATAAATGATCTCAAAATGTTTTGCTGGTATCATCGAATCATGTTTTAAAAGCTGTGGCCAAGTAAGAAGCGTTATAAATAACAGATAATTCGACAGACGGAGAGAAAAGACAGACAAATAGACAGATAGACAGACGGTTTTAGAATAGAAAATGAAATGTATAAACGAATGCGGAGACAGCTGGGCGCAGTGACTTGCTGGATGAGCGAGCGCCCAACACTTAAATTCCATTAAAAAATTGTTTCTAAACCGAAAATAGAAGTTCCCTTCACTATGAACACACACACACACACACACACTCACATGTAGTATTGGCCTGTGGGAGGGGGCGTGTATGCATATGTGCATGTGTAGAAGAAAATTTTATAAAATTGTTTATTGATGATCGATTTTTAGGTCACACAACGCTCGGCAGCCCCAAGTACAGTTTCAGCACATTGGAGTCTCGCAAATCGGCGCGTCAACGACAACGTTTTGTGCGCAAGAGTTCGTTGCCGCTAGAGGCGAGCAATGGTAGTGGATGCGGCAACGGAAGCAACGGAGGCAACGGAAGTAGCGCCAACTGCAACAGCAGTGGCATCATTAGTGCCGGCGTTCCAAGTAGCACAAGTACTAGTGGCAATAGTGCCGGAAGCAGCATCAACGGTGTAGGAGGTGGCGGCGGCTCTATGCATCATTCGATTAGCATGGGTCTGTGTCGGGCCGAGAGCTTTCCTGTACTATTGGATTGCAGCCAAGGTGCCGGCATTGTATTGGGTGCACCAACCAGCTGCGGTCGTGCTGTTACTATTGCACAAATTATACCCGATTCTGTAGCTGATCGCAGTGGCTGCATACAAAAGGGTGATCGCATCATTGCCATCAATAAAATGTTTAGTTTAGAGTTAGCGGCAATGCGCCAATTGCTCGATGGTGGGCGCCAAATGACAACAATAACAACAACGCCGACAATGCCTGCAGGGACGACCATGAGCGCTGCAAACTGGTTAGAACTGGAGATTGAATTCGATATGCCTGATGCCGTTGTACCATCCAGTGGCGTCTTTAATGTTAAACTTATACGCTCCGGAAAGTCTGGTCTCGGTATCAGTGTCAATGGGTCCAGTCATAATGGTCTTGTGATTGCCGATGTTAAGCTGGGCAGTCCAGCACATCGTACTGGTTCTTTGCGTGTAGGCGATCTGCTGCTGGCGGTAGACAATCATCCAGTGCAGCACTTTAATGTCGATGCTTTACTTAAGGAGGGCGCTGGCAATGAGTTCGCAACGTTAACGATAAAACGAGTCATGTTACCAGATTTCTTATTTGATGCACAGCAAAAACTACCAAATCCCATTTACAGCAATTGTCCAGCTAGTCCCATGACAAGCGAACATGAATTGTATAGCAGCGCCTATGTGGCAGCCAAATATGCTGAAGTGAAGTACAACGATTGCATTTCAATGAAATCAACAACACCACAACCAGAATACTTTCGTGGCCCCAGTATGGATGAGAGTAGTTTGCAATCGGTTCAGTTAAGGCATCATGGTGCTACCAGCGCTTGGGCAGCAGCTACAGCTAATTCGGGTCACATGGGTCGCTCGTTTATAACAGCGGCTACTCCTCCAAATACACAAAGTCTCACAACTGAAATGCCTTTGGAAGATGACGAAAATGAAGAACAAAATCAACACCAACAACAACAACTATATAATTCAGACTTTTCCGGTTATGAGTTGAATCGTTATGCTAGGTTAGTTTGTCTATTATATTATATTGTAACACATTCAAGACTAATGATCTTTTTTCTTTTTTTTTTGTCCATTAATAGTGTTGATTGCACAGCATTGCCGCCACCAATGGAGAACAAAGTATATGGATCAGCAGCCAGTTCTAGTAGTAAGAGTAGTGGTAGCAGTCTCCATCAGATCATCTTTACAGTACGCTTAGAACCAAAGGGAGGCCTTTTGGGTATAACACTTGCCGGCAGTGAAGATATTACTAAAGCAATTACAATCAGTGGTCTTGTTGAAGGTAAGTAATTAGTAGACATAGTATAGCAACTAATCAATAATCACTCTCTCTCTCTCTCTCTCTCTCTCTCTCTCTCTTGTGATTTGCAGGTGGAATTGCTCATAAAAATGGTCAAATTCAAGTAGGTGATCAATTGTTAGCCATCGATCAGCATTCTGTGCAGGGTATACCCTTATCGCATGCCACTGGTCTACTACAGAATCTGGGTGATATTGTCGATCTGAAGATTTTGCGTACACATGATATAACCAATGGTGGAGGCGTCTATGGAGTCAAAATGATCAATGACAATGGAAATATGCCACAACCGCAAGCGATCTATGCCAAAGTACAACGTAGACCACGTAGTCCATCCCAAGCAAATACAGATACTAGTCTTGGTAATAGTGGTGGAGGCAGTGTCAAGGAAAATGGTAGCGGAAAACATCGAATCTTTCATGTTACCCTCTATAAGGATAAAGTTTATGATGATTATGGATTTTCAGTCTCAGATGGACTCTATGAACGTGGTGTATTCATTAATCGTATACGCTCGAGTGGTCCAGCAGATATGTGCGGTTTATTGAAACCATTCGACAGGATAATGCAGGTATATACTTTATATATCTAAAGATCTACATAAAGGCAAACCTTTAGGAAAAGTTATGTCTGCCTTAGAATGTATTATTGTTGATTACAAAAGAATATATTCGACTGGGGAAGGGCCTTGCCCCTACGGCCTCAATTTGTCCACCATTCCAAAACTTCCTTCGGAGATAACTTTGTAATTTTTTATTAGTTAGTGGTTAGTCCTAGATATCAAATTAGACCACCACAGGCTGAGACAATACTACTACTGTTTGAGTTCTTTGCGAAAGCTACTTTGCCTTGTCTGACTTTATTTCTTTGTTCATGATTTTTCTTTTCATTTAATTTCTAGGTCAATGAGATGAAAACTCAAGACTTTGATTGCTGCCTTACAGTACCTTTGATAGCAGCTGCTGGTGATAAAATCGAAATGGTAATACAACGCACTGAGTGAATACTGTCAATCCTCAATTAATCAATCGTTGGTATAATAACCATGTGCATTAAATGAATCCAAAGATACGTGTATGGTGTGCCTAGTGAGCCTAGTGAGTTAAACCAGGAAGCGGAGGTGGATATGGAAAGCCAACAAAATAAAATAAAATCAAAAATACAAAACTCTACTAAAAACTAATTTATGCCAAAACAAACCCAAAAACCAACCGAACCAAATCAAAACATTTTTTGTTGTCATTGTCTTTCTTGATATGTTATTTTTTTTTTTTCTATGTTATAAAAATGTAAAAGTTAAGTAAAAGTTAAGTTAGATATAAGCAGCACATGGTAGAATTGTAGAAATCGGCGCATCTTTCCCGCCAATTAATTAATTTTATTAATAAAATAATTTACTTTAAATTTTATTGTATCGTATTTAGTAGTTTCTTCAATAGAAAATAGTAACAAGTTGAATTTAATATTAATATTAAATAATATATATACATATATATATATAAATATAATTTTTTTTTTTCAAATGCCTTCATTTTAAATGGACAATAAACAACAATTAAAACAAATGGAAAACCCTTAAATTTTATTTATACAATCATTGACAAAATCATAAGCGCATCCAGTGAAATTATTTTCAAAATTATATTGATTCACATTGGCTACAATTGTTAATTTATATATTTATTTTAATATTAAAGTTAATAAATAACTACTAACTTCGAACTAAAGGGTATTTTTTTAAGCCCGATAGAACTTGAAATTGTAAAAAATAACACAAAAAATTAAATTTTAATCAAAAATTTTTTTTATTCGAAAGATCAATACAATCAAAAATGAGACTCATCGCTGAACACAATTTAGCGATAAAACAACGGGTCAGTTGCCAACTGCTCTGGAACCCAATTTGACGTCCAGAATGCGCATCGTCAAGAACAGCCGCGGTGGCCATATACCCGAAATCATTTGTAAATGTTAATTCTATGCATTGATTTTTCGAATAAAAAAAAAATTTTGATTAAAATTTAATTTTTTGTGTTATTTTTAGGGTTCCGTACCCATAGGGAGCTAACGGGACCCTATTACCAAGCTTACGATGTCCGTCCGTCCCCAGCTCTATCTCATGAACCGTAATAAGTAGAGAGTTGAAATTTTCACAGAGTGTGTAATTCACTTGTGTGTAGAACGACAAATACTAAAAATACACATTTTAGAAGCATTGTTCTTTAATTTAACCTTTTGTTTATTAGCTGTTATTTGTAGTATACTTTTAGGATGTTAAATATGCACATAATTTAATACTTTAAGCAAAAAATCTTGTACGTTGGTACGGAACCCTCCGTGTGCGAGTCCGACTCACACTTCGCTGATTTTGTACTATATTAAGTTCTATCGGGCTTAAAAAAAAACACCCTTTATTAAGTATTATAGATTTTGTTCCAATCTTGGGGGAATTTAATTTTCGTAAGCAAGCCATGCCCCTACACAAAGCCAATGAGTGGACAGAGACGAATGTTGAATAAAATAGGGTAGATATGTCATCCAAATTGAGTTGTCCACATTCAGTCACGGTGAGATGAATAGGCATAGAAGTTGGAGAAAAAATGTGATATAAATTATTTTAATTGATACATTACACGTATATGCGAAATGGATCGTGTGAGTCGATGTTAGTTCTGCACCTACATAGAGTTAGGGGAACGAAATTTCTAGTGGTCTGACTAGGGACACAGAATCTAAAATGACTTAAAACCTGACCTACCAAATCTACAACACCGTTAATAAGAAAGTTTATACTTCGAGATATTAGGCGATTTTTCAAGATCTATAAGAAGATAATGATGGCTAGCATACATAAGGGTTCCAATTTAATCCACGTTGTACAATAAAAGTGAATTAAAGATAAGTAAAAAGAAGATATGGTGGACAAAAACATCTACCATATGGGGCAGTGGGTCGTGATGGATTTATAATTTATACTAATTATATGATGCTAAGTATAAAAATGAATTCATATATTTAATGCTTATCCAACGATTTTAGGGTAAATATAAAACACAAGAGTTGTGTCCAGTCAACATAGCTTTACTTTACGCTTTGTAATTTTAGTAACAGTCCAAATACCATGTAAACTAATAATATACCATTTAATGGTCCGATTTTGAACTCCCAGCTGTTAACGACGCTGTCAATTTGAGCGCCATAAATTGTTGACAGTAGCTTAATTTTAACCTTCCGCTGAACGAATATGAATCACTTCTCCTTGGAACAACGCTTTGAAATATTAAAAACTTATTTTGAATGTAGATGGTCCCAAGAATTGTGTACAAAATTAGGCAATGTCCATTGGCCTCCTCGCAGTTGCGATTTGACGCCGATGGACTTTTTTCCGTGGGGCACATTGAAAGATAAAGGTTATGTCGACAATCCTCAAGCAAATGATCACTTGAAAAAGAACATTCGGCCCGAAATTGCCGAAATTGACCAGGAAACAGTGGACAAAGTACTTGAAAATTGTTGTTCGAGTATGGCCTACTACCGAGCCAGCCGCGGCCAACATTTCAATGAAATAATTTTTCATACTTAATCGGAAGAATCAATCTACTCGTATCAAATAAAGTAAAATTAACTTCTGTCGATTTAATGACAAAACTAAAATCGGACCAATAGTTGGCTCACCCTTTATAAACAACTTTCTGTCGCTCTCTCTTAACCGTTTTCGCAATAACCAATTTGTCACATCAACACACAAATAGTTCGAAAAATTTGTAAAAGTGGTCATGGGTCTTAGGAGACGCGAACTCATAGATTTTTCCGTACCAAAATCGTTCAACTTGCCTAAAGATGTTTTCACTTCAAAAAGGAATTACTTCTGAACAGACTCATTACGGTCTTCAGGTTTCTTTTTTAATTTTTGACTCCAGATGTACGAACAGCATTTGAGTGTTAAGCAAACTAGAGAGATGAACAGAAGCTTGATAAAGAAGAATTCATAAATTCTTTAGACCATCTTTCAGTAAAACCTTTCTTTGCCCTATTAATAGTTGAAGAAAATATAATGGCTGAAAATAATTTTAGGGTGAAAAATTACACCAAGGTCACTGAAAGTAAAAACGTAATCATCAAGAATGCAGATCCCCTCGTAATCTAATGTGCGAAGTGATATCATTAAACGATGGACAGAGTTTGACAATAATGGGCCAAGATGGCTTCCCTGAGAAACACCGGAAGTGACATCGACTATACTGGAAAGAGTGGACTTTAATAACATTCTATGAACTATATTTTTTAATTAAGAAGAAATTAAACGAAGAAGATGTTGCGGGAAACCTAAAAGTTAATTAAGGTAAGTAAAAGCCTGGGCCGGATTTATGGTGGGGCAACCGAGGCACACATTGAGGGCCTTTCTTTTTTTCTTTTCTTTTCTTTTCTTATTTTCTTCATTTGACTTTTTTTTTTCTTGCTGATCGCTTCAAGAAAAATAGGGCCTCCACTTCCTTCATTGCCCCGGGCCCCTACATACCTAAATGTGGGCCTGGTAAAAGCAGATCATGATTGACGGATGCAAAAAGTTAGCTAAAGTTACTAAAATCAATGTGCAAAAGATGTAAATTCAAGCAAGTTTATAGTATTAGTAGTATCAGAATCAGTAGGCGACATCACCACTCTTCTATTGAATTAGTTTAGCAACTTTTGTTTAGCAAGTTTCGACCATTATCTCATACCAATTTTTTAACACGAAATTCCATAGTTGATCCTTTAATTTGAAACATTTTCTAATCTAAACTTTTTTTTAACACTCCCCATAGCTTTTTGATCTGATTTAAGTCCAATGACTGAAAGCCTCTTTTTTAAAGCGGACATGAAATTCTTTGTATATCTTTTATCTAGAATTCTGATCCAAAAACATATGAAATTTGCAAGGCTCAGTGACGATATCCTAAATCTATTGAAATTTCTCTTAAGATATTTACATGAGACTAGATAAACATGACATCTAAGGAATTTTAAGATCCCCTATTAAGGATGAAGTTGCGTTGTGAGTAAGACACCTTGCTAAGTGTTTGGGGTACTTCAGCAATATTTCATTGTATCAACTGCTAAAGAAAATAATTTCCTCATTCACCATTGGCATCATAAGGTCTCGATGCAGTAAGGTGTTCCTAACAAACCACGATGCACCTTGTCTTTTAGGGTTTCTTTTACAACTCTACTATATGTATAGATCACAAAACCTAAAGATAGAGTTGGTAATATTTTTAAGTATTCATATTTACGGTCAAAGTATCGCGTTTTAATACTTTAGATTTTGAGAAGTGACGTCACAAAGCTTCTGACCCCCTCCCTGTCATAACGTGTGACTTAATATATGGATGTCCCCTAAACAGGAGTTTCATACAAAGTCATATGACATCAAGATGTTATGTCTATGAGTATACTATATGAGTAGGGAAATTTTTAAAGAAATCGAATCATGAAATTGTTATTGATATGTTTTTCTCTATTTTGATTTGATTTCAATTATTATTATTATTATTGTTATTTTGTTTGCATTGTGATGGCGTACAAAATATTTTGACATTTGAAAAATATATTTTCAATAAATGCGTTTTTACCACTCGCAACCGGATCCATGGCGGAATTTAAGTGCAAAACAAAGTCCGTCGGCGACGACTACAAAACAACAACAACAACAACAACGACGACGACGCATTAATGACGTCCGTAAAAGGTGTCCAAAGGCAGCAAATCGAAATTGTTATTTATTTATTTGATTTTGCTGTTTGTTGTAGTTGCTGTTATATTCTGGAAGTATTTTTAATAGATTCTACTCTGAATGTTTTTGTGTGTGTGTGTGTGTATGTGTGTATGTGTGTGTGGATTCAGGCATGCGTGTGAATTTTGTAAGAAAATGTATTTTGAACCGGACTTCAAAACTGGAAATAAATAAATAATTATAATTAATAATACTTATGGCATAGGCGAGGATCGATCAACAAGTATCAATCCATCTTTAAAGACCGTAGGAATTGCTAAGTGAAGCTGACATGAAGATCATCCCACTTGTCTAACTTAGGTTGATACTTTAAAATTAACTGAAAACAATATCATATAATACCGTGATAAATGTTGGATAATGGTATTACTAAGGTTTTGTCCTTAGGAAGGGAAAATTGGATATCATCTGTTGCTTAGTCGGGGCAATTTGTGGGAAAGGGACAAAGACACAAGTATATCTTGTAAATAATTAATTCAATACTTAACATATCCATAGTAAGTATTTAGTTTAGCAGTTGCCCTTTCTTGCACTTAAGCACCCCATTTTTGGTATGCCCTTCAGTGAAAGTGCACGAAATGGAAAGAGTCTGCAGTAATATCACATGGAACAGCATCATTTGGGGATATTATCAAAGAAATTACTGAATCAAGGACAAAATATTAATTCATTGATATATACCTGAGACGAAGGATCCATCAAAACTTTATTCGATTAAATAGGTTTGAAGATGATCATATCAATATAATTACCTTTTGTCATAGCAATCATTTAATGATCAACATGATTTCAATGAAAAATGCAGCTAATAAGAAAGTGTTCTTCTATCAAGATTATTTTAAATCTAATGAATTTTGTCGAAAGTCACTAGATTTAACCGTTTCCCACTTCCGAACTAAGTCTAAGATACAAAATAGTTGGAGTAACAAAGATAGAACAACTCATGTTAAATAATTTTAAAAACCTTTCGTCTCCATTCCTAACATCAGTGTTTCTTAATCAACCCTCGTACATACAAACATATTATGTTTTTTTTTCAAGCAAATACTTAAAGTACTTGAAAAAAGTTTCCATCTTGCACGGAAATTGGTTACACTTCGTGTAAAAGATTAATAAACCTATTGTAATTGTGTGTATTTCCGATTTCCCTATCAAAAGAAAACTTTAAGGCTTTCCCTTTATTAGATGAGAATCTTAAGGGAAGAAATGCTTATTTCATTATTAGTGAAATTTTATATTTAATATTAATAATTAATTTTTATTTATCAATCATAATTGTTTAAGGGTATTTCAAATAATGGTTTATTTAGGTGAGGTTTTAAAAGTTAAAATGTTAAAGGGTTTATTAGACTAACCTACTTACTTGGTAGTACCTAGAGTATAGTACGATCATATACTTATAATATTAATGAGATCATAATAGAAACCCATACAAATGGAGAAGAACGAACCCACAACTTAAATATTATAAAAGGGTTTTTTTATGTTACATTTTATTACGCCGATCAGTACCCTGAAGAAAAGGTATTTATTTATTAGAATGATTGGTAAAGTTTTGATACTTGTATTACTTTACAATTAATTTATTTGATATTCATAATAAGAAAATGTGGGCAAAGATTATTGGCTTCATATATTTTAATTGTCAACCTTGTAGTCGAAGATATGGTACAAGACTCAGGCTGGAATTACAAAAGATGCCCTCGCAAGAAAAGTTTTTTTTAACATGCTTCGTTGTAGGAGCAGACACGATCGATTGGTAACACACAGCTGGATGGCGCTACGAATAGTTTGAACAATAAGTCGGGCCGTTCTGTTTTGAAACATTATTGTATATTTTTTCTAACTTTTGTAAGCGTTGAAAACTTTTGACAAAAATACTAATTGCAAGTAACTAATGACGAAGATCCCTAGTACAGATTTAGTAATAGTTACTCTAAAACAGGATCGCTATAATGAGAACATATTGAGAAAGGATAATGGGAACTTTAAAAATTAAGAACATATACTCGTACATTATGACAGGATTATTGGCAGTTAGCATATTGAAACTATTGTAAAATATAATAATTAATTAGCCTTAAGTTAGTAGGAAAGGGCTTTGAATTTACAACTTAAAACAATTAAACTTAACTCCAATCGGAGCTACAATACAAAAGCTTTTGAAATGCTTCAACAGAAGATATAAGTATGTATGTTATTTTTATATTTCATATGGTGAAACTCATTTGATGTTAATTTCAAAATTAACAAGATAAAAAAAAAAAACAGAAAAAAAGACTAACTTTGGCTATGCCGAAGTTGTAATACTTTTCACCCTCCTAGTGGTTCGTGGGTCTTGGTTGATGAATATGGGTCAGGCATTTATAGTGTCCAAATTGCAAGTCGATAGTACAAAAAAGAAGAAAGATTTTCTAATTAGAACTTTGATTTGGATCCTGATTTGTATGGGGGGTACCCCCTAATGGTCTGATTATTTTTTTCAGACCCATAATTCCTTTTGGAACACATATAATATTTATATATTTAAAATCATTGAACCATACTATTTATTTGTTGCAGGGTATTATTTACACTGTTTGATGTAAAAAAGTTTTTGAAGGTCTTGACTAAAAATAACTTGTAAATGTCTAAATTTATTAGATTTATTTACCGGACTGCGATCAAAGTCCAAATCTCGTTTAGATCAACCCCGGTAATAATGCAATCAATACGAGAATACACTTTTACTCTTTTCCAATATTTGTATGTATATTTTTTTTATTGTATTTTTTTTTATTATATGATTTTATTATTGTATTATTACACAAATATAAATAGAAAAAAAGAAAATTCGAAGCCGGGAACGTTGCTAAGCTGTGCCGTAGCCCGAACCGTAATATCAATCAATACAAATACGAGTAATACCATTATAAACAATAACAAAATATAATGTGATAAGAATTTCTGTTTATTATTTGTGTTTTTGTTCATTTTGTTTTTGTTTTAAGCCTAGAAGCTCAACTCGCATTGACGTCAATAGACAACTGTATAGTATAGTAGATACGAAAAACCCAAGGCGAATTAGTGCGAAGATGAACAAGAAAAAAAAAAAAAAATAAATAAAAAAATATATAGAAAAAAAAGAAGAGTAATGAAAGAAATTCTTAATAGAATTTTCAATACACTTAAATCCTGTGCTAATGAACACCAATGACAAATTAAAAGTAGAATTTACAACGACATTGGATTAAAATGGTTTGGATTGGAATGTTATAATGATATGACACCATTTTCATTGATTATCATCATCATCACTTTGTATATAAATCTGGTTGTTGGTAATGATGCTGATGCTGATGGTGATGGTGATGCTGATGCTGATGGTTATGTTGTTTTTGTTCTTTTTCGTTTGTCTTGAGGGCAGACAAGGCCAACAGGCGTATATATTGGACTTTGAAGTTAATTGCGGACGAGAATCCAAAAAAAAAAAAAAAAAATAATCGACAAATTTTTTTGTCTCGCAAATTCGGTAGCATCTCTGGAAATGTCATTGATTGGATTGCATTGAATTATTTTTTTAAATTTTGTCTTCTTGTTTGTTTTGTTGTTTTGATAATGAAAAAAAGAAATACATAGTAGTAAATCCAAACACAAAAACAAAAAAGAAATTTGGACAAAGAATGCAGTCAATAAATTATTATTTTATATAGTAAATACATACTTCATATGTGTTTGACATTTCATTAGAAATCTTTCTATACATACGAGTATTTCAATTCAATTCAATAGAGAGGCTTGGCTCTGACACAATTTTCTTATAAGTATTAAATTAAACTAAACTAAAATAAACCGCACCGAACTGAACTAAACTGATAAGAATGCAGTAACAACAATACATTTATCTGTTTCGATTTGCTTGAAAAACATATTTTTTTATTGAACAAAATTAAAAAATACACTTTCACATTTAGTATTGTATTATTAGTTTATTGTTTTTGGGAAAGTTAATGGAAAATTGAAAGAAAAAACAAACTTATCCACATTTTTATGTACAAATGTTCAAGCAAATACTAGGTAGGGAAACTAAATTAATATTTACCTGGTGTTAAGAGAATTCAGTTAGAAAGGTCAGAGAAGCAAATAATAGAGTTAAGCTTAACAGAAGTATATGTATATACTTTGCTAGCATGGCTGGATTGCTAGCGCTCAATGTTTTCGCTGTCAAGTCACGACAAGTTAGTTTGAGGATTGCTAACTTCTTTTCAAAAGACTAGCAAGTAATAACGTGAATCATTTGATTTGGGTGGCAGGGTATATTGTGATCATATTGGGTATGAAGGGCCACCAGTGGACCCGAACTTGTCTTGTTGCTTAAGGAAAATCGTACCAATATTGGATGTACAATTTAAAAAAAAAAAAAAAAACTTCTTCTCATGCCACAAAGTTTTCACAAAATTTCTTTAGATGCACTGGATTTTTGACTGAATATTGCAGATTAATAACACATCTAAATTAGAGATGAAATGGATAGATGTTTTGCCGGATACCGGATATTCCGTCTACTTTGTAGACGGATAGCCGTCCGAAAATAGCCAATTGTTGCGTCTTACAAGCGAACATTCGTAGGGGGCGTATTCGGGCCAAGTGAGTCCCTCATTGACTTGAAAAATTGATAAAAAACTATTAAAAACATACAATGGTGGACAAAAATATTTTGACAACACATTGTTGTTCAGAAAAAAATGAGAAAAGCAAAAAGTTATGATAATAAGTGAGAATAACAACACAATTAAAATAAACACTCCTTTGACGTCGATGACCTTTTGCAAACGCAAAGGAATTGATTTTTACCAAATTTTAAATTGCTTTTTATCTGAAGTCAGTGCGCATTGATTATAATCTTAATCCTTATATTTGGTGGTTAGCTATTATAATACTGAGCAATACCCAAACTTATTAAAGTTTGATAGAATTTATTTTTCAGCGCCCTGCAGCAGCGTATACAGCGAAAGACTTTTTCGGAAGCAGGTCTTGTATACGAAGACTTGCGAAACCTTTTGTTGCAATCTTAATGCAGAGAAATTGTTATTAATTCATCATAATTTGCCCTTAGAACAGTATGAGTATTAATTTTTATTTGTTGTGTAATAAAAAATAATGATTTTATTTGTTATATGGATTAAATAAAGTGCCTCTAAAGCTTGAACGTAATTTTTTTTTTTTAAGTCCGGTATCCTGCCGGATACTTGTTTATTATCCGGTATCCGGCCGGATTTTAAATTTTGGGCTGGATAGGCCAGATACCGGATATCAGTTTCCTCTCTATTCTAAATACTATATATATATATATATATATATAGTTAAAATTATTATAGATTATGTTTCGAAAAATAGGAAATATATTTTATATTAGACAATTTTTATACTCAATGATTGAATAATAACTTATTAGAGATTGTGACTATCCAAGTATGATATCCTTTGGTATTTGAAATATACAACTAATAGAATGTTCATCAATTGAATGGACATTTTGTTTTTCTATTCAAAGTTTACCCATATGTGTACTTACTTAGTAAGAGCGACTATAGATCTATTGATAATAAGGCCCTCTCCAAATTCACATTTATGTGGTATACGGATGGTTTTAAAAATGTCTCTGGCGTGGGAGCTGGATTCTTTGAGGAAAATTCTAGGCAACACATATTCAGTAGCATGGGCCAAGAGAACTCAGTCTTCCAGGCATAAATGCTATAGAACTCTATATTGGAGAAAAATTAGAGTGTGATACTGCTAACAAGAAGAAACTCATTCACTCAGACAGCAAGGCTGCACTACAGGCTTTCAACGTCTTTCAGTTCAAATCGAAGATTGTATGGGACTGCCTAGTATTACTTAGACATTAGCTGAAATATCATAACTATGTCAATCTTAATTGTTTAACGGGACATAATGGGAACGAAGAGGCAGATGAACTTGCCAGAAAATAAGTTGCTAACGTCCTCATTGAACCAGAACCATTCTGCAGGCTACCATGGAGTTCTACTATGGCTCATCTCAAAAAATTGTTTTTTAATACTGAAAATATTAGAGTAGCAAAAATCTTCATGCCAACCAGCTCTCGTAAAAGAACACTGGGACTAAAACTAAAGGCATACGGTTAGTCTCGGGCTTCTTAACTTGGCATTGCTGAGTATTAAAACATTTAGGAAATATGCATCTCAGTCAAAACGATCAATGTAGACTATGTAATGCAGAGGAGAAGACAGCAGCATGTGCTAAGCCACTTTGAGGGTATAATTTGGACCAGACTCCGCTATCTGGGTTTCCAGTACCTGGAACCAAATATTAGATACAACAACAACATCTTTATATACCAATACAAGTAGCGTGATTCCCCAAAATTTTAAAAACCTCATTATTTTTTTGAGAAATTGTACTTGATCCAAAAAATACATAGATGGGTTTGTCAAAAAGACAATGAATTCTTTAAGAACCATAATATTAATTTTCTCACTTGGCCAAGGCAATAATTGGATTTGAATCTAGATTTCTAGAAAATTTGTCGGGTGCCTTAAAGAAAAAGTTCCCAAGGAAAGTTTTGCAAATAAATAGCAGTAATAAAAAAAAATCCCTAAATAGACATGTTAGCCCCTTATTAAGAGCATACCAAATAAGTTGGACAAAATGATTCAAAATAAGAGCCCTTAGAGCGGATATAAGCCAAGTAAAAGTACAACACATACGTATGTATGTATGTATGTATGTAAGCAGAAGAAATTAATTGAAGTCTTTAGGTATTTTTATAAAATTTTACCAAAAAATTCAGAATAAACTTGAACTTTTTTGCTCTTTCCATTCATTAAAGTGTTTCTATTTTGACAAATAGTAAATTAAAATATTTATGTAATCATTAATATCATTTAGTTATAGAATTTCCATTTGGACCAGTCATACATGTATAAATAAATACCTAGTACATACACGAGTATTCTTAAATCAATCTATTAATTGTAGACTAACTTCATCTATATGCCTTACATATCTACTCGTACATATGTACATGCATATGTGTGATATTTTCTTTGTGTGTTTTTGCCTTTGCTTTTGCCTATGGTTTTTGTTTTTGCATGCAAATGCAATCAGTATCTTCTTCATGTTAAATTAAGCTGAACTCCCGCAAAGTTGGTTGTGCTTGTGCTTTTGGTTTCGGTTTTGTTTTCTTGCAATAAATTGCAATGATTTGCATCGGGATCTGCTATATAGTACTAATTTGAACTTCGTACCGAGCGCCGAACGATGAACGCTTAATGCCGAATATAGTAAGATCTTGCACGATTTAATGTTGCGAACAAAAACATCAACAACAACAACAACAACAATGATGTATGGCAAAGACTAAAGAGCAACCGCAACCGCAACAGCAACAGCAACATCAACATCAACTTTAAGTAAACAAGTGCCGTTAAGCTTAGCTTCACTTGTGTGCTTGTTATCTATCATTGTTGTTGTTGGCAGCTTTTGATGTCGTTGCGCTGCTGCTGCTACTACTTCGGCCGCGTTCGCAAGTGTAATAAAATTGACCAACGACAGCTGATCCGCATTCAGTTCTGCGACGTGCTTTAGACGCAACACACCTAAAAAACTTAAATACAAAGTAAATAAAGCGGTGAATTTATTTAAGAAAAATATAAAACAATACAAATCAAAACAAAAATTATTATAACAAATAAATAGTAATAATACTAAATATAAACGGAAAGAAAAAACATTTTAGAATTAATCCGAAAAATCAAAGTAAAGCAGAATTTTTTAAAAATTTAACAAATAAAGAAAGGGAAAAGGCAAAAACCCAAACCCAAAATAAACTCAACACTCTTCAGATTAAAGCAAAGCAAAGAAAAGCTTTTGACAAAGTGAAATGTGAAGTGGAACAATATTTTTAGCTGCACATGTTAAATAGACAACGACAACAAAAAGACAAACGTCAGTCAGCCAGTCAAGTGTGCGATTGTTGTTCCTATTAAATTTTAAATTTTTTTTTTTACACGCGTTTTACATTTCGTGTGATTTTGCCAAAGTGACTCTGACAAAGATAAGATTATAAAAAAAAAAAAAAAAAAAAATAAAAACACCAACAATAAAAAATCAGGAAGGCGACACTTTTGAACTCAATTTTGCACTATTATTTTTTTTTAAATCTCTTAATTGATTAAATTAATTAACAAAAATCCATTAAATAATAAATCATCATTAACTGAAGAATTGTGAACGAGCTGATAAAAAATACTGTCACCATCACCGACGTCAAGTCATAGTAGGAATCAGTGAGCAAAGAGCTTCACAGTCTGTGGTAGTGTCTACAAACCGCCACAAAAAGAAAGACATCACCACATATTTCTTTCATAATTATCTTAACACTTGTGGATTTGGATCTTCCACGAAGAAATATAACTTCATTTGCTCTTTGAGCAAAAACATACATACATACATACAAAAATACAACAAAAATGTATGTGTCAAACTCAACAGGCGGCCTCATGCTGCAAACTATGCTCTATTTGGCAAATCAAACAAGTCGGGCAGCTGTGAATACATTGGTTGATCTGCCACCAGCTCCAAAGAGTGGTAAGTAGTCATCTCTCTGCTTATTTTTAACCAAATTCCACCACTGTTATCAGTGGCGCAGTTAGTCACACTATGAGGGCAACATATAGTACATTTTGTGAAGTTCCTAATTTAAGAATTGAAAAATACATTAAATGCATATTTGAGATCCACAATACATGTGTATATCCTGTATATCCTAGTGGGGTTTCCTGGAACTTCTCCAAGTTACTCCTATGAACATGCGCCTACTATCGTATGACTTTAGGTAGTTGTTGTTTATATTAGTAGTGATGATGGCTTGTTGCAATGTAGCACAATTTGATCGATTATGGTAAATTTTGTTGCAGCACATGTTGCTGCTGCTGCTGCTGATGTGGTTCGTTATTGATGTTGCAAACACTATTGGCAACAAGAGCAAACACAACAACATAAACACTCATGTCTCATGCAATTTGAAGATTTTTCGAGAATATTTTTCTTACCAATTATTTTTTTTTATTTTTTGCTGTATTTTTTTTTTTCAATTTGTTTTTGGCCGTGATTTGGCAACAATTTTCAAATTTGCTATTTACTATTTGTATACCTTACACATTTCCAAATGTGTTTGGTCTTTGGAAATCTTATTATGTTGTTTGTTGTTAGAGAGAGAGAGAGAGAGAGAGAGATCAATAAATCAATGATTGAATAGATTTACTTGATGTAAAAGTAAATAGGTGGATGGTTCTAGTGGATCACTGTATGGAAACCTTATTAAAAATATTATTATAATTTTCTATTAATTATTTAATAAGTAGATGGATGAATAATTGGGTATATGAATGAATGAATAAAGAGATAAATGAATAAATATGATCAATTGAAATCGTTCTGGAATGAAATATCATATCATAAGATACTATCATATAATTTAAATGATATTATTATAAATTGATTAAATACAATAAATATATGAATCGATGAGAGGTCATAATTATCAATTGATATCGAATCATTTGTTTGTTTCTAGACCTATTGAAGAATATGAAATACTAGCAATCCCCGTCAAAATCGGCTTTGTATGGGAATAATAGAATTTATTTTGTTATTGACTCACAATTAAAAATATGTCTCTAAGCTTTGTACGCAAAATTTTATCTATCAATTCCTTCATTTTCCGATCCACACCAAACTTTACTCAAACATTCTCCAGACTATGCTAGAGTTTCACTGAAAATTTCATCAAAATCGGTAAAGCGGTTTCTGAGTACATAAGCCCCATACATACATATATACATTCACTTTTATATGTAGACTAGATGAATTTGATTCTAGAATTTAATATTATGTTTTAATCTATTGTCTAGCAGCAAATTGAAACTTCATCTTATAGTTTGTATAACTATGGTATTTATTGAAGATTGACAAGGTAGTTGTAATATGTATTTTTTGAGTTGATTTTCAGGAGTAATATGGTTGATGGCTTAAAGGGTATTTAAAATTTGTTATAACTTGAACTAATACTTCTTTTAACATTTATATTATTGCAAAATTTTGTCAATCTTTTGGCATTTAGTTTTAAGTGGTTGGTCACCAAAAACTGAATCGAAAAACAAATGCCAAGCCAAGCGTATGGAACGAATGGAAAACAAAGACTTGGAGTCTTACAAACAACATCAGATATACATATGTACATTACGTATAGATAGTATTGTCTGAGTATGTATATTTATGTTGATGATGGTGATGATCATGATGATTACAATTGTAGTAGATATAGAATGGCCTTGTAGAGAAGCGGAAAAAGAATAGACAAATAATTTATAAGTGCAGTGTGTGTCCACAAGAGACACGATAGAATTAGCGCTTCATTGAGCCCAAGCAGTTGTGAAGCATGGAACATAAAAAAGACAGGGAGAAAGATATACATATGTACGTACTTATTCGTAAGTACTTAGTAGGAACTGTAGTAAAGTAATTTGTAATTGAGGTAAAGCGAGGTGACCAATAGATGGAAAAAAGTGTTTGTTATTGTATGTAAATATTCATGAGTGAATACCTGATTGAGTGTATTGATTAATGTGTGCATTGACTGTTCGAAGTGAAAAAGAAGCTTACAATGGTGTAAATATTGAAGGTTATCTGTACCTCAGTTTAGATATACTTACATATCTATTTCATAATTATACTTACTATTACTAAATGAATGCATATATGAATATAATTTTTTCTCTTTTATTTTAGATATCAATGAAGTTAAATGCTATGGTGTTTATGGATGTTTTCCAATCAATGGCCCTTGGAATACCGTTACACGTTCCATAAATGTTCATCCACAAAAACCATCAGAAATCGAACCACATTTTACCGTTTATACACGTCGCACATTTGAAGGAGCAAAACATATTGATCTCAATGATCCTGATAGTGTCCGTCATATGGGCATAAATCCACGTGGTAAAGTTTATATAATCGTTCATGGTTATCTTGAATCGGGAACTATGCAATGGGTATGTACAATATATACAAAATAAAAAAAGATTATAATATTAATCGATTATATGTATTTTTTGTTTATTGTTTTTGAAATACAGATGCATGAAATGGGCAAAACTCTATTGAATCATGAACCAGAAGGTGAATGTGCTGTTATATTGATCGATTGGGGTGGCGGTTCAAGTCCCCCATATGTTCAGGCTGTGGCTAATATACGTTTAGTGGGTGCTATAACTGCTCATGTTATACATTTGATCTATGTAAGTGAATCCTTCTTTTTTTTCGTCTTCTTCTGTTTCTTCAGGTGTTGTTCAGATTCCTTTATTTATTGATAATTTGTTAATTTTAGGAGGAACTTCATATGCCTGATTTGCGTAATGTTCATATGATTGGTCATTCATTGGGTGCCCATTTATCTGGTTATGCTGGCTATCATTTGCAACGTGATTTTGGTTTGAAATTGGCTCGCATCACTGGCTTAGATCCGGCGGCACCTCTATTCTCTGACACAGACCCCATAGTACGTTTAGATCGTTCCGATGCTCATTATGTTGATATTATACACACCGATGCGAATCCCTTGATGAAGGGTGGCTTAGGCATCTATCAACGTTTGGGACATGTTGATTTCTTTCCCAATGGTGGCTTCGATAATCCCGGTTGCGACAAGAAACTACAGGATGTCATGAAAAACAAAAGCAACAAAGCTACACTTTTCTCAACCATGCAAGAATTCCTTGGTTGTAATCATATACGCAGTTATCAATACTTTACGGAAAGTATTGAAAGCAAATGTCCATTCATGGGTATAAACTGTGATTCATTTGAGGTAAGAGACAAAAAAAAAAAAGAATCCCCAAGACATTGGAAATCAATTTTTAAATGTATTTTCCCTTTTTTTTTTTTCTATATGTTTCTTTTATAGAATTTCAAAGAAGTTAAGTGTTCGCGATGCAGTGATCCCGGAAGCATATGTATGCGCATGGGCTATCATAGTTATGTCGATTATAAGCATCAATTGACAATGGGTAATATCGATCCAAAGAGTCAAACGCCACCGGTGCTTTATCTAATGACTGGCGAACGCAAACCTTTCTGTCGCCTACACTACAAGATCACAGTGCGGGTCTCAAGTCATGATGAAAGTACTCTGCATGGCGGTGAAATTGGTACTTTGTCGATACGCTTGCATGGTGCCAATAAAAAGACTACCGAACGTATGAAGTTCTCACCAAAACCAATGTACTTTGAACCTGGATTTGAGTATACATCGCTAGTGCCAGGCAAGGACTTGCGTGATCCCGGCTACGCGACAGTTTTCTGGGAATATCAAACGAATATTTTAAATCCCTTGACATGGCGTATACTCGCTTCGCCACGCATTTATCTTGAGTATATACTCATTGAGTCACTCGAATCGGAGGAGACATACCTTAAATTGTGTCCCCTGGACGAATCTGCAATATTATCGGGCACGGAAAACATATTACATACGCGCTATTGCAAGGACGATTAATCAATCAATCCATTGATCATCGAGTTTTTGGTTTACAAATTTGTTATAGTTAAGAAGAAGAAGAATAGTGAAGCGCATTTAGCGTATACACAAACCATTTTCGGTAAATGCGTCATGCGGTGCATGTCTGTAATAATGAAATTGTTTTCCGTTTCTGGTTTTCTGTCTACGCTAAGTTGCTTCATTCATTTGCCGTTAAACCGTTCAAACAATGCATAAGCGTACAATGGGAACACTACACTGAAAACTGTTCCCAGTTGCATACGCTAAGTCCCCGTATTCAAGTATAGTATTTTTGTTAAGTGAAAAGACAAAATGTAATTTATTTAAATTTTTTTTTTTTTGGTTATTTTTATTGGCAGCGAATTTTATTTAAATTTTTGTTTATTTCTTTTTTTCATTCTCTAAACATTTGTAAATAAAAATTCATTAAAAAAAGGAAGAGGAGAAGAGAAAATAAATAAGATTAAGATAAATCGCTCGCTTATATTTCATACATATTTTCATACATTAATCCCATAGATCATACATAATAAATTACTTTAAGTTATAAAATAAAAATTAATTTAATTAAAAAATAATAAACAAAATTATAAATAAAAAAGCAGAATGTCATTTTTGTTAAAAGAAAAGGTAATGTAATTTTACAAATTTATTTCAATGAAATTTTACAAGAAGTACAAATGCACATGTGGGGAGATGGAAGAGACATTTTTAACACATTTTAATTTGATGTTGAGTTCCTTAAATGCAAATACTCAATGGTAAATGAAAAGTATGGTCACATTCTTGCATCTCTCTTGGTCGACCACTATTTCAATCAGGCCCGTCTTTAATATATTGAAGGCCCTGAGCACATTAGTATAATGGGATCTCTATGACTTTGACAGAGAATTATTTTGTTAGAATATGCAAAGAAAGTAGAAAGAAAGCAAGGTACTATTTCTTTGCAGTCACATTAAATGAATAGATTATACGATAATATAATCAACAAAAGTTACTATTTAAGTATTCACAGGTTAGTGCTTAAAAATCTATGTTGATTGAAGGGTGCCCTTCTAGATTTGAGATGGACAAAATTGTTAATCACTTCTTCAAAAATCTATGTTTTTGAGCTTATCACATTCTATGGACATCAGCTACAAAGTGGTTTATCTCTCTTGAATCATTGTTCTTCTTAATTCATGTCATGAAGTTTGTAACATACAGAAGGAGACATTGGAGAACCCATTAAGTATATACTCGTATATTCTTGATCAGAGCGATGAGACGAGTTGATGTAGCCATGTCCGTCTGTCAGTCTGTCTATCTGTCTGTCCGTCACGGAGCTTTCTTTTCACCATACGCACTACATTTGTTGAAATCAACCGAATCGGAACAATAGGAATAGGATCCAAATTAAAGTTCTTATTAGAAAAACTTTCTTGTTTTTTGTACTATGGACTTGAAGTTTGGACACTATAAGTGTTTGACCAATATCCACCAACCATTTTAAGACCTTAGGACCACTAGGAGGGACATGAAGAATATTACAACTTCGGCAATTCTTCAATTTTGCTTTATTTTCTTTAATATTTTATATATTTTTTCAATATACTATTAGTTCCTTCATTTTCACTATGAACAATTTTCAAGTATTTTGTTAAATGCAGACATTCCATTTCCCACTCTTTCTCGTTAACGTCTTCATAATACATTTCAGCAAATTCTTTGCACATTATTCTCAACTGTTCGGAATTCAGAATTTTCAAGTTTAATGTTCTAATACGAACTTAATCGCTATTTTAGATGAAAGCTCAGGGTATCAATTATGGGAAGAGAGGTTTCTACTTTGAATTTCTCTTTTTCATTCAGTTGGACTGATGGACGCCATTCCGAATCCCAAGCATGAAAAGATCATCCAGCCAGATGATGACCCAAATCACATTGAGTCTAAAACCCAGAATTAGCTTTTAGAGTCATCATTTCAGTTGAAGGAGTAACCACCCCAGTCATTCATTATTGTTTGATTTTTGTTCGAAATAAATTTGTTTTTCGGCAATAAATATCGGTTATGGTTTGGTGATATAGGAGAAACTAGGGGGCCCCTACTCATCGCGGTACCTGGGCACATGCCTAGAGTGCCCAGTGGGAAAGAGGGGCCTGATATCAAAATAATTGAAATTTTTTTGGCATTTTATTTAGATTTTTCAAATAAACCATTGACATGACTTAGACTTTCATGTACAAGCACAGAAAGATTCTAAATTATATAAATATGAATTAGCATATTCTCTCTGATTATTGTATAATTTAATAGATAATTATTAGTTACAATTTAATAGTGATTACATTAGGGTAAATATCTACGATTCTGTTACGGTCTAGACGGGTCAAGGGTCAATCGGTATGAATTATTACTAGAAAACCCACATATTCTACATAAGCAAATAACGAGATATAAAATGCTTAAGACCCTGGGGCCAATTGCTCTCAAATATTCAATATTTGACATATACATCAGGAATCAAAAGTATGATCGGTTCAACAGCATTATTAACTGTTTCGTAAGCAGTAACTGTTAGCTTAACTTAAGATTCCACACCCAGCTACAGCACTGTTTTGGACATTGTTCCTCACAGACATAAACGTAGTGACGTTACGAGAAGGATATGGCTTTTTTAATAGGCGATAATCTTGATAGTATTCACTTAAAGACGGCTCGCTAAGAATACTTTGGAATCAATGTTGATGATAGGCAAATAACGCTTCTTTGTATTACTCTTGTATTACTAGTTCCACCTTAGCTTAGCTAATATCGGACTGGTCTCTTATCCTCTAGTGCTACAGAGAACGGATGAGTTTCTCCGACAACAATTGCTGACTCTCCACACAATACGTTTCACCGTTTCAACTATCCTAGTAACTATCCGATTCAACCGACCTCCATAGACTTATGGTTATGTCCGATAGATGATAATTCTTTTCTTTAAACTTTCTACATAGGTTGTGCTCTATCAGCTACTAAACAATCACTAGAAAAGTATAAATCATTTTATTATCTAAAAATCAAAATTCCAAAGGCAAATGGAAAACCGCTGCAAGTTATGTAAATAACATTTGATTTAGTGGGTCAGAAAACAAAAAAATGAAGTAAAATATACTTTTAGCAATACAATTTTGTATACAATTTACTTACTTTGCAAATATTATAGTTAACTGTAGTATCAGGGTTCATGAAGCAAGAGTGAACTAAAAATAAGTCAACCAATATTGTTTTTGTGTGGGAATAATAAAGAAATGAATATAGAAAGAAAACCAAAATTCCGGCATTTGAAATATTTAATTTTGTATCTCAGTTGGGACAATTAGAACTGTTGGAGGAGATAAAAGTAAAACAAAGAAAACAACAGTCATAGTAAATTTGATCTTTGTGGATCATACATATTTACATCTATGAAGGTTTGGAAGCTCCTTCAGAAATCATTGATCGCAGTGAGTGTTCAGAGCATAAGCAAAGAGATAACGAAATTCGGAAACAATGGAAACGGGAGAAGAAGGAAAACTTTACTGCGCTTATTGGAACTATTCAGCTTCAAATTCGATTATAGTAAAGAAATGTTTAAGCAATGCGTTCAAGAATAAAATAAATAAAATTTAACACTTTTGTGAATATAATAAAATAAATAAATTTGAACAATAACAAGCACCAATGGACAATTGGTAGTACATATTCAAAATTGTAGTGATACAATGGGTCCTATAAATATTTTTTAAAAATCGGATTGCATTTCAATGTAATAGAGCACAAAATGTAAAGCATATTTCAAGGAGTAACGTTTTATGAATATTTCAACGAAATCTACATTTTATGTGACAAACTCATGTCTGTGTCACCAAGTCAAATTTCGTTTAAAATGATTTTTGTTTGGTTTTAGTTCATATTTCTAAGTTATTAGAAAAATAAAAAAAAAAAAAAATAAAATACATGGTAAATAAATTTGGTAAAATGTTTTTATAAAAGTAGATTTCACAATGGACATATATAAAATGAAAAAAGTATTGCATAGCCATGGGCGCAACTGATAAATTTTGGCAATGAGTAATGCGCAATAAGTGAATTTGGATAATATGAAAATGTTTATTATCTCGGGAATGGCAATTGATTTGGATATCATTTGATATCAATGGAACGTTTAGAAAAATGGCTTCTATATGTAGAGAGATGAATCCAGATGTGGTTCCAGGAAATTGATAAATCTACATAACAAAAGTAAATGCTTGATTTTTCTAAATACTAAAATAGTAATAAAAAAAAAAATATATATATATATAGAAAAAAAGACTAATTTTGGCTATGCCGAAGTTGTAATGGTCTTCACGCCCCAGCTAGTGGTCCGAGGGTCTTGAAATTTATAAGGTTGATGGCTATGGGCAGACACTTTTAGTGTCCAATTTTCTAATAAGAACTTTCATTTGGATTCCGGTTTGTATGGGGGATACCCCTCCAAGTGGTTCGAGGCTGTTGAAATTTTCATGATTTGTGGATATGGGTCAGAGACTTACAGTGTCCAAATTTCAGTTCAATAAGTAAAAAAAAAAAAACTTTTTCTAATAAGAATTTTAATTTAAAAGGGGGTTTGTATGGGAGGTACCCCCCTAGTGGTCCGATTCGGTTGATTCACGAACTTGATCCGCGTTTCGTAAAAAGAAACCTATGAACAATATTTCAGCTCTCTAGCTTAAAAACTGAAGGACTAGGAGTGCGAACAGACGGACTGACGGACTGCGATGTCTCCTATTCACTCCCGTGAAGAGTATAACAATGGTATTTTTTTTGGGTAAAGCGTAGAGAAATAAATACTAGATTTTTACAGGAGTTGGGGATGATGATCATTATATGTTGTTTTTAACAAAAATTGAAAATTTTGAGTTAGTGACCTTTTGTAGTTAGGGTGCGATATCTCCTTTTTTACAACAGTTTCTTTAAACTGAAGTGCCCTTGTATGTAAAGGAAATCAATGTCAAAGTATGTTGTTTCCTTTCTTAGCATCATATTTTATCTATGTGTTATACTTAGGGTATCAACAAAGAACACAGTTTGAGTATCAGAAAATTAAAGTGTTGTTTTCGTTAAATTTTTGTAGTATAATTTTATGGGTTGGGGTTGTTTGAATATCCTAGATCTCGAGAACGGAAACACTTATCGTGACCAAAACTATCCTATATTGCTATGTTCAAGCCGGGAACTAACCATACACATTCACAGAATTTCAATGCAATCAGAAGAATTGTATGGCAGCGCATAATATACGAACAATTTAAAACTCTAATTTGTATAGACGTATAAGAAGTTTAAAAATATGTGAGTAACATTAAAAATTTCTCTTAGTTAACTGTGTTTATTTGTGTATTTGAATTATTTGAGTAATATAACGATTAGTTAGATACAGATAAGTACAATTGATCTGTTGTGGAAAACAATAACTTTACAAATTTTGGAATTTTCATTTTAAGTGGATTCTTTAAACTGGTTAATTAAGGCCTTTATTGCCTCTTCGTCGTTTATGTTTACTTTTCCCTCTATAAGTAAATAAATAAATGACTCCATAATGAATGGCATTTTTTGCTGCGTGTTCATTCTCATCCAAAGCGCTTTAACTTCTTCGTCTATTTCCTTCTTTGAAAGATTACCACTTTGGATTGTGTAAAAACGCTTAAAGTTGTCTATTGGATTTTTACAGACAGTATCCCCTTCCATTGCCACCCAATAATATCGTAACTTTTCATTTGGCTTTAGCCAACACCACCTTTTTTTTTTAGTGTATCCATCAGTTGGCATCCATTGACTGTATAGTTCTTTAGCGACTTTCTCAAAGGAATCTAAATCATGCTTTGTAGCGCTTAATAATTGTTCTGAAAGTCTATCGAAAAACAAATTATCTACATTAAAGCTTGATACATTTATCGAATTTGGCTTTTCACGATTAGGTTTCTTCTTTTTTCTCTGAACTCCATCGTCTTTATTATCCTCCAAACTTTCGCAACTATCAATAATAGAACTAATGCTGGATTTCCTTTTTCTTCCTTTTAATTTAGATGGATCTCTTTTGTAGATAATCTCGGTACGAATATTGTCACGAAGATGCTCATCGCGATTGTTATCATTTAACAGAACATCTGGATTTTGGTGAATGGTAGTAAGATCTTCTACGGGATGGGTATTACTTGCACCATCGGAATTGTTATTTTCGATGTCTTCTAGAGGATGGTCATGTATTCCATTCGAGACATTTTCAGCGCTGTTCACATCTTCTACAATGGGTTCGTTGTGACGACGGCGTAGAAAATTTAACCAATTGCCCAAAAAGTCTTTCCAAAAATTAGCCATAATTTTTTGTTTAGTCTTCTTGTGTAATTGTTTTGTAAAATTTAAAAAAAAATATAACCTGCCTCGAGCGAGGAACAAAACTTACTGAATATTTGTCAATATGGAACTATATATTTCGATAATAATCCAAACGCCTACTACTTATCTTAAATATAAATTACGATTACTACTCTCATAAATGAATTATATAGTTCTATTTTGTGTTCTGTACTAAGCTCTTTCATTATCCTTAATACGAGATAAACATATGTATGTAATTCATGACGTATTGCAATTCTCATTATACAAACCACACTGGGAAACAACATTTTTGTTGCATAAAATACGAGTATTTTAATGGTTGTTTACTAATTCGAGTTCGCCCTCATTTCTCTATCTTTGAGATACCTTCATATGGAGCTTTTTCGATTACACAGGGCAACAAAATCAATTTCTTTATTTCCAAGAAATATTTGATGAAAATATACTAATTCGAGGTCATTGATTCCGAATCTGCACTTAGTTTTTTTGTATAAGCTCTAGATTTTGAGTTACAACTATTTAATTCGTTCTTACCTTGATATGGAGATCGTTTACATTACACAGTACAACAAAATTAATTACGGTGTTTTTTCCAAGAAATATTTGATGTTTATTTGCTAATTTTAGGTCACTGATTCCGAATCTATCCTAAGTTTTTTTTTTTTTAGCGGCTATTATTAGATTATTAGCTTAGATTATTCATCACAACAAAATCAAACTCTTTTGTTTTTCCATGAAATATTTTAATGGTTGTTTACTAATTCGAGGTCACTGATTTCCAATCTGTTCCTGTTTCTTTGTATCAGATAAAGTTTTTGTTAAAAATTACCCTTTAGTTAACCCACAATACCTTCGTCAGAAATTTCAAAGATTAAGTGAAACTAAGATCAAGGAAGGTATATTCGTCGGTCTTCAAATTAGAAATGTATTAAAGGTAAAGAAAAAAATACCTGGGATGATAAGAGGATAAGAGGAGCGACAACTATGCTGAACTTAACGAAAATATGTTATCATCGTACCAAAATCTGGGTTGTAACATGTCCTTGAAAATCCACTTTTTACACTCTCATTTGGACTTCTTTCCGGCTAATTGTGGGTGCTTTTAGCGATGAACATCGGTAGCGTTTCCATCAGGACTTCGCAATCATGGAAAAACGATATCAGGGTAAGTGGAACGTTTCAATGTTGTCGGATTATTGTTGGACTGTTTGTCGAGATGTTACAGACGCAGAACACGGCACAATTCTGCTAATGAATGGAAGAACAGTATGATTTTTGTTAATTTTTGCAAAAAAACATGTTTTTTTTTTTTCTAAAAAACAGAAACTAATTTTGAAATACTTGAGAAAATTAAATAAAAAAGCTAATCTAATTGAAGAATACTTTTTTAAAGTAAAAATTTGTATACCTTTGTTATTAATGTGTAACGAATAGTATTTAGTGTGAAGCTAAAGTATTTCAATGATTTGATTCGAAATAGAATTTTAATGACTCAGCTAAGTTTCTTATTGAATTTCTAGTACCATGCCTTTGAGATCCACACAATATGAATAAGACCAGTTCTTCTTAAATAGCACAATATATATGTCATATGTACATATGTATGTACTCTTACATAAGTGTATGTAAAGCTTTGTACAAATTTCAAGTTCAATTGCATTTAATGTATGTATTTGCAAAAAAGTCAATAATTTTATTTATTTATTTATTTTTATTTTAACACATTAAACCTAATACTTAACGAGCACTAGCTACTAGGGTCTTCGACTCGTGATTTAAATATATCTATATCTTAAATATTTATGTTTGAGTAGTTAAAAAGATTATTGAATTTGGAAATGTTAAGGGATGTTGGAGTTTTAAATAGTTGGGATGGAACATGGTAATCAAAAAGGGAGGTCTTGATGCTCCCCAAGTTTTGGCAAGAGTCCAGAAGATGGTCTACAGTGTGATCGGCTCCACAGAGAGGGCATGGTGGACGGACTGTTCCGTTGAGAAGATGTTTGTGGGTATCCTGTGAGTGTTTAATGCGCCGATGAATGAATATACTGCATACCCATCTCGTTAAGTTGGCGGGTAGGGATATTTTAGAACACATCGGGTTGATAACAGAATACCGATGGTTGAATTGTGCTCATTTAGTCAGCTTCTTGGATAGAAGGTGACAGGTGACAAGGTTCTTTAAATCCTTGGAGCTGGCCGGTGTAAAGTATTGAGACGTGGCGTTGTTGATATGCCGTGCAGCCATAACAGCTAATATCCCTCCAATCTGGAAGGAATCCTTTATTTCCCCCTTCACAAAACAGGTAACAAAGCTGACATATCTAATAACAGGGGTATTGCTAAACTTTCTGCAATCCCAAAATTGTTTGAAAAAATGCTCACTTCAACCTTTTATCACTTTTGTAAAACAATTATTTCTCCGGTGTCTTCTTTGTTGGATTGCATCTTACTTGAGAAATAGAGTTCAGCGAGTGTTATTTAAGTCCACTCTTTCTGGTCCAGTCTTTGTCACTTCTGGAGTTCCTCAAGGGCGTCATCTAGGTCCATTATTGTTTAACCTTTTTGTAAATGATCTCACTTTCTCCATCTCACATTCTCGTGTCCTCATGTACGCTGATGATGTGAAATTGTGCCTTTCATTTAATGATGGTGCCTCCCATCTCAGACTCCAAGAGGATCTTGATTCTTTACATTCTTGGTGTTCTGCTAATTACTTATATCTAAATATCTTCAAATGTAAGTTCATGACATATCATCGGTGTAAACCTCCATTTGTTTACATACACCATTGAATACGTCCAACTCGATCGAGTTTCTACTTTTAATGACCTCGGTGTCCAGTTTGATCCCAAGCTGTGTTTTAACCAACATATCTCTTCTATTGTAAATAAAGCGAAGAGTGTTTTTGGTTTCATTAAACGATGGTCTATTGAATTTAATGACCCTTATACCACAAAGACTCTTTGTAAATCTCTTGTGCGTCCACTCCTTGAGTATTGCTCTTGCATTTGGTCACCGCAATATATAAATAATCAAATTCGAATTGAGTCTGTACAGAAACAATTCCTCCTGTTTGCCCTTCGTGGCCTTAACTGGAATCCTAACTTGCGTTTGCCTTCTTACTCTGATAGGCTCCTTCTTATCAGTCTTCCATCTTTGGTGTATCGTAGGATAGCTCTTGGGATTAGTTTTCTTCATAAGCTCATAGTTGTGGAAATTGATTCTCCTGAGCTATTGAATCAATTAAACTTTTGTGTCCCTAGTCGTCCTACCAGAAATTTTGTCCCTTTAGCATTGAATAGATGCACTACTAACTATGCCCTACACGATCCTTTCCGAGTTTTATGCACGTCACTGATCACACTGCAGGCTGGATGAACTGGATGTCGCTGATTTGGGTCACCTTTACCATCTGCATTATTGTAGTTTATTAATTCATATGTCTCTGACCACACATAGCTGTGAGTAGGGGCATAGCTCGCTACTATTTGCAAATAAATTTATTGTTTTTTCTCTTTTTTATCTTTGTAATTAATTTATTTTAGTATAAGTTCACTTCAATTTATATTTATGTCTTACTTTTAAGTGTTAATTGTTACATTTATTTTTGTTTTTAAGCTGACAGTTACTTTGTCAATGCCATTTGAAATAAATAAATAAATAAATTCGTTTCCGTGTATTCCTTGATTACTGGGATCCCAGAAGATGGTAATTTTGTTGCTGTGTTGAGTGCAGATTTTCTGAAATTTACGAATAGTACAGTCTTTGTAATTACGGTTTTGTATGGCTAACAGGGCGGAAAGGCTGTCAGAGCAGATTACAATGGCAAAGGCAAAGGCAAAGGGCTTTGCGGTGAATTCTTAATAATATTTCAAATAAAATTTATTGAGAAGAGAACATTTTCTCTGTCATTGAGATTGTATTTTTATACTGATTGGTGGTGCCTATCTATTTTAATAATTAAAGCTGACAAGATAAATTCTATTCAAGCTGATCACAATATTAACGATTTGCTAGTTTAAAGTCATAAAAAGAAATAACAATATTTGGGTTCGTGGAAATTAAAAATATTTGAAGGATGAATGTTACAAAACTTATAAAATTTGGTTTATGTTTCATTGGGCTAGGAAAACCATCATCACCCCGAACTCAATTCTAAAACTATGAAAAGATCATGAAATTATTAACAAGAGAGCTGTATAAAGCATATTTTTTCGATATATATTTATATAAGAATAGTGATCTTCATAATTCGGTGGTCATGGGACCCAGAATGACAATAAATCATTTTGTTAAATCTTATTGAATGAAATTTGACTAAGCTATCTGTACATTAATCGTATGATGGTGAGATATTTTTATTGCAAACACATCCAGAATATTAGCTTAAGTTGTAAGTAAGAATCTTATATAGTATTATTCATAACAATTGTCCTTCATTGTCACAACTTTGCACAAGAGTCATGGTTTCTGTTTTGCTAAAGAACTAGAAGCTAAGCCCGAGTATAGAAGATCGAGTTCACACAAGATCCTGACGGAAGATTTAATGTTTGAAAAATGGTATGAGTGTTTTCCGGTGGTCGCCAATCTGCGCCGTTGAAGTAAGGTTTCCTGAGAAAATGGGAATGGTCGACATAGAAAGTGTTGTATATTATACTTTTTGTGACTTCCATATCTCCACAGTTAAGACAGAAGTCTTGTTGGGAATATGCATCCCTTGACCTTTGCTTATTACTATACTATAAATCAGAAAAAAATACTGAATTTGGCTATGCCCAAGTTGTAATACTCTTCACGCACCTCTTAGTGGTACGAGAAATTTATATGGTTAGTGAATATGGCTCAGGCACTTATCCAGATTTCAAGTCGATAGTACAAAAAACAAGAAAGTTTTTCTAATAAGAATTTTAATTTGGATCCTTGTTTGTATAGGGAGTACTGCCCTAATGGTCCGGTTCAGCTGATTCCGACAAATGTACTGCGTATGATAGATCAGAAAAGAAAGAGCAGCTCTCTAGTTCAAAAACTGAGGGACTAGTTTGCATACATACAGATAGACAGACGGACAGACGGATATGTCTAGATTAACTCGACTCGGCGCCGTAATCAAGAATATATATACATTATGGGGTCTCCGATATCTCCTTCTGTGTATTACAAACTTCATGACAAATTTTTAATACTTTTCACTGCGTGAAGAGTATAAAAATAAATATATCATTTGATTGATAAATTGTCAGGATATCAAAGTATGATGTATAATATTTCTATATCTCTTTATTGCTACAAAGATGTTTGTATAGTAAGGTTTTGGATTATTTCATGAAACTTTTGGTAGCTTGGTAAAATCATTAGAACCCTTAATTTTTAATATGGTAATATTGTATTCATTTACAATAAATACTTATCCACATCATTTAGGTTGTAAAATTCCAAAATGAAACCAATTTCAGTTAGACATCAAAATTGAAACACGTAATCTATAAATGAAGAGAGTGCAAGATGATAAAGCAGACATTACTTAGCTGAAGTTAATCTATTCTGGTCTAGTCTAGTCTATTACATTTGAGTTTGACTGGGCTGGGCTGGGATTGTCTGGTCTGTTCTGTTCTGGTCTGGTCTGGGCTAAGTTGGCTTTCTTAATTATGTCATCATTATCAAAAACACGTGGTGCAATTTAACAAGACGAGGAGTTGATTTTAGTAAAGTACACAGGAAAAAATCGAAAACAGCAAAGGAATTGAATTAAAGTAAGTTGGAATGAGAAACTCCTTCTGGATGGATGATATTAGCTGTGACGGAACGGACAAGACGGGATGGAATTATATGTATAGTACATATGCTATGGGATAAAATAGAATCGTATCGGATGGGATGAGAAGGGAAGGGAAGGGAAGGGAAGGGAAGAGAAGAGAAGGAATGAGATGCTTGGCACGCGGTTGAAAATTAGTTTTCCATGCATCGTCGGTAAACACAATTGAGCGAAGCCCACAACAAGAAATACTACAAGCACACAGAGAGATGAGATACACAATATATACATATATAGAATGAGAATACAGTATACTACTATATATGGGAAGAGAAAGTGTGCGTGTGGGGGCTGGGACTGGACTGGGGAAGGAGAAATAAAAAGTAGACAACAAATGTTTGAAAGAAAGGCAGAAATTAAGAAATGTATTTAAGAAAGGAAGTGCAAACGATTAAGGGGAGGAATGACAGCCACAACAGCAGCAACAACAGAAGATGGCACCTACACACGTGATAATTTAGAACAGATTGTCGCCTCTGCTTTCTGGATATTTTTGGGTAACATTTGCATTCAATTACGTAGTGAGTCAGCTGTTTTAATGCTTATGTTGTGTGTGTGCTCTGCAAGGGGACTTGCAACACTTGGATTTATTTTTATGCTTGCCTGACAATGGAGGGCAAGACAATTGAAGGAAAGGAAGGAAAAGTGGAGGCGGCATATAGCAATGAATAAAAAAGTGGATTGGAGGGAATAGAAATCAACATTAAGTAAACCCCAAAATGCGCCACAATGAACTCTGCAAAGATGTCATAATTTAACTTACTCAAGTCAAGGTATCCATTCACATTCACTTCTATATGCCCAAGTATCTTCTCCCTCTCCTCTACTAGGGTAGTGTCATTCATTCTCATATGAGAAAAGTATGGAAGTGAGTGTCTGAGTTAGTGTGAAACAGTGAAAAGTGATGGAAGAGAATGGGAATGGGAATGGGGTGTGTGCTCAATCATAATTATGTGATTTGTTGGCGGCGACACAAAAAAATATTTTAAAGAGTTTTTATTTTATACTCGTATTATTCCGGCTAAGATTTCTACTCGTAGATTTCTTCTTCCCCTTGAGTATAATTTCTCTTATGAGACTAATTAAAAGATGCTGCCTGGTTGCCTGCCTGCCTGCCTGCCTGGCTGAGTGGCGGCAAATGCCAACATTAAATGTCAAATTGACGTATTGTCGCTTGTGTCTCTGTACGAGACGACGACAAAGACAAAAAAAAAAAAAAAAAAAAACAGAAGGAATTAACTCATTCTGAATTGTAGGCGGCAGGCGGCTTGGATGACTTTATGAAATTATGACAATTTGATTTGATTTTTATTTGATGTTGTCTAGTGATTCAACACCCATTCTCGCATCGTCCCCTCCTCACCAATTACTATATCACAATTTTTACTTTACTCTTGTCATATTTATTTCGTTTTTTTGTTTTTTTTTGTTTTTGTTTTATGTTGATTTATAGGCGCCTCATTTAAAGTCATTTCTCAAAGTCTTTTATTTTCATTTTCTATAGGATTAAAGGGGGCCCGAAAAGGATTGTCAAAGATTGAAAGGTGAAGTCGGCGTAATTAAGTGAAAGCTGATGCTGATGCTGTTGTTGCTGCCATCTCAACTCATTCCATTCTATCCCATCCCATTCCATCTCAACCCATTCTATATCATAGCATTGCATTGCATCCCATTCGATTTGATTGTATTCTAGAACATACCCCATTCGATCCGTCGTTTTGTTTGAATGTTTTACATGCGCGTGGTTTCTGTCAACGACAAATGTACGTTGTCAGTTGGGAAAAGGATTAGCATTCCATTTCCATAGCCACTTAAATCGTTTCGACGCTAATTGCTACCGGGAGTTGGGCGTTTGAATTATTTGATGTGTTGCCCGAAGGGATGATATGGGGAGGGCATTACTGGGCGTAATTTGTGCAATTTGCTCTTACAACACAAATTTATTGAATGCTCTTTTGATGGGACAAAGGAAGCAGCAACAGCAACGACACTTGCTCATTTGACACATACCAAATCAAACAAATCAATGATTTTCTTTATTTAATTTTCCTTTTCCTAAAATTTATTTCTTGAAGAGTCTTTCTTCTTCGTTATCTGTTTATGCATCTTTATCTGATTGTCTGTTTGTTTGTTTGTTAATGTCAACATTATATTTGTCAATTGATTTTTCAATGCAATTAAATTTACATTCTTAAAATGAAAATTGAAACTTAAAATGAAATTGATATGATTATTAATGAATTCCAAAATTCTCGCCATTAAAACTTTTCTCGTTCTCGTTCTCCACTCTCCACTCTCCTTTATTATCTTTCTCCTATATCTGGTCGCTAAGAAAAGTAAGTATGATAAGTAAGTAACTATGTATGTACTATGGAAAGAAGGAAGAGATGAAGCGTAAAACTCACACGCACGCCCAATTTTTTAAGACGACGTTCGAAGATCGACAATCGGATCGGCCGGCGATCTTTTGTATGAACCCAAAAATGAAACACGAAAAGGTTTTCAACTTCAAAACGAATTCCAAGAAATGAAATGAACTTCAACAAAAATTGTCAACATGATCATCAACTGGGGTTGTACATACACACATACAATACTAAGTATATCTGTGTTTGGTATGTGGTAAGTCAATGGATCAAGGAGTATGAAAGAAGCATGAAATTTGTAGAAGGAATTGGAACTGGTGTTAGTAATGCGGTAACGCATGTTTAGATACACATATTTATGGCTTTCGACAGTTAAGAAACTATGAAACCATTAATCGGAAATCAATCGTTATACTTCTTACTTACAACTATACATATACTACACAGAATTGAATTTAATCAAAAGGAAAGAATCAGCAAAGTTAAGAAAACCAAAGTTAGAGGCAACTAAACAACCTCTACTAAAGGCAAATGAATACTAAATTAAACTAAACTAAACTCCTTCTTAACTGGTCATCATCATTATCATCATTATCATCATGATGATCATGTTTATGATGATAATAATGATGATGACGATACTTTGGAATGTTGAAATAATAAAACAAAAAACAAAAAAACAAAAGTCAAATCAATGATGATGATAATATCAATTATGTGTAAAAGATACAAACATGCAACCCGGGAACGCGAACAAACTGAACCAACTCAACTGACTCAACTCTACTTATGGTTGGTTAAACAGATGTATACATACATACTATATACATAGTATGCATACTTGTAGATTGGAATAACTCTGAGCTTGGATTGTTCGTTTGGATCACATGAAGACATACTTACCCACAAACATGAGAGATATGTAGATAGACTCGCTAAGATAAGCATTTAAATTATTAACAAACAAACAGACAATTGGACAGTTAGTCAGTTAGTCAGTAAAGCAAACAAATACTCACTCAGTCAGTCATTCAGTCAGTTAAATATTGTAGATGGATCATTGGACAGAGTAATACCATATATCAGCTATAACATCACCGTCACCGTCACCATCACCATCACCATCACCACCAACTGCAACATCAATAACTACTACGTCGACATTTAAAAAACTGTCATTGAAAAATTTTGTTATTATTTTCTTTTAAGGTTTTTCCATTTTTTTTTTTTTTTGTGTACACTTTGGTTGTTATGTTATTATAGCATTGCAGGGAAGTTTGTACATATTACAAAGAAGGAGATATCGGAAATATTGAATTGAATATCATAGCCATCTTACTATTTGTCTGATTGTTTCTATTATGCAATTCAAGTTCTTATATAATTTTTATTAAGTTAAAGAGTAGAAAAATTATAACAAAAAAAAAAAAAAAATTAATTAACCCAAAATAATGACAATCAAGTATATTCCAAAACCCTTATGATACTAAAGTCCCATTATAAAGCTATAATAGAACATTAAGTTTTTTATAAATTGAAATTTTTGCATACGAAATATTAAAAAAAATTGAGAAAATAAACTGTAACACCATAATATTGGATCCAAAAACTATTCCGAAAGGACTAAATGGTCTTGAAATTATAATTTTTGATCTGGCACCTTCTGCAATCCTTTCTATAGAAACATATTGTGCAAATGAAAATCTATCGAATGGTATATTTTTAATCAAAATCGATTAGATAGTTTAGGAGTAAAATAGATGACAAAAGAAGTGTTCCCGTATTTACATTGTGATGTAAAAACCTTATAATAATTTTTAATATTTGTTAACAGTTTCTTTCTGCATTAAAGTTATACAATATTCGGTGAAACTGAAATGGGTTTTTCTAATCTACTATTTTCTTATTTAAAGTACAGTAAAAAAAATTTTATTTCATTTCATCGCATAGAATCATCAGATATCAGATAAATGAGATGAAAATTTAGTCTAGGATGATAATGAAAGTCTTAGTATTGCCTTCATTAGAAAAAATTGCAGCTGACAGTCTGATGGTTGTTTTTGTTTTTGTTGTTGTTGTTTTGATTATTTTAATTCTCAAAATGAGAAACGATCTTGCGAACAACCCATTTGAAATGAATTAAAAATGGGACACAAGGAATTGTCGCTCGCAGGTTGACAAGGGTCTATAAAAATATTGTAAGTAGTTACATACATATGTATGCATAGCAACGAACGCTAACCATTTGTTGGATCATGGGACTTAGTAAAATATATTGTAAATAGTATTTGATATAAAGATGGTAGATAATAGATAAACGAAATGAAATGAAAAAGAAGAAAACGAATAATTTATTAAAAATTAATTCGAAAACAAATACTTAATAATGTTGATGATGATTATGATGATAATGAAAAGATCGATTATATGAAAACGAGAAGTGAGAGGAGAAAGGAGAAAGAGAGATTTAATAGAAAACAATTAAACTTGTAAGATCGAAACGAACAGTGATGCCATTTATAAAAAAAAAAAAAAAAAAAAAAATAGATTAGCAGTAAAAATAAGTAATAAATAATAATACAAAATTATTTTTCTTTAAAGACAATTATTTGATGTAAATATTTCATCAATCTTATCATTTGAATTGGTTTCATGATAATTCAATAAAATCCACAAGTTTGGGATTCACAAAACTCAAAATAGAAATTAATATTTCATATATAACTTAGTTTTAGTGTGATTATGACTTTTGATTAAACCGCTAAGTACCCTGGAAGGCCTGCAAAGGCAAAATCATCGATATTTCACCAACAGAGATGACATCTTCATTCTTTTCTTAGCAGAATGGACGATTTTTTGTGAATTAAGGATAAAAGAAAGAAAAGCTGAAAAGAACCTGAATGAAAGAATTACAAACAAAAAAAATTTTTCATCTTCTCATACCATATTAGGTTTAATTACTATTCCGATTTAACAATTTTTTGTATCAACAATTTTTGAATAAATTTTTGGTTAAACATATTTATTTGAAATTAAGGTGCTGACACACAATCAAAAGAAATTTGACATGTTGTGATATATATAACAAAAAAATATAATGAAACTATCCTTGAACAGAAAAAAAAAAAAAAAAATGGTTATATAAATATTATTGAATATCATATAAGTACTACATATGAGTATGATAAATTTATATGTCATATTTTATGATAAAAATGATATATAAATATGTCATATTTTTATTTTCCGTCTCGGATGGAAGAAAAGAATGGGTCATGTCATATTTCTATGTCACACAAAACTCAAATCATATTTTTCTTCATAGTTCTCAATTGTTGTATGGACAGTTCATCATGCTATACTATGTTGCAAATAACATATCATATAAATATATATATATATTATATGTCACATTTTTCTATGATCATGTGTCAATCCCTTTAGGTTCTTGGCTACAATAAATAATTTAAGAAATGCATTATGCAAAAGCTAGAATATTTAAGATTATTTACTATACTATGGATGTTGTTATATGGTAATTGCGAATGTAATAGAAAAAGGTGGTAATCTTCCGAGGATTCAGTTTTAACAATTGTCATTGAGGTTTGAAGACTAATTGAAAATGATACCGAAAGTAATTGAAATACTTTACGGGCTCTATATATCATAAACCTGCTCTGTCTATATAATTTCCTAAATACAATAAACTAATAAATATTTTAATAAATCTCTTGTAATTTTTTACTCTACTTAAGAAAAAACTCAAACATTTTACAAACAAATTATTATACTGTTCAGAGTTTATAAGAGTTAAGATGCATACTTTTTTTTTTCAATCATAGGTTTACAATATAAAGAAGATAATAATACTCGTATTTCTAATAACTGATTATAATCATGTATTCTAATAGAGTAATCACTTTGTGAATAAAATGCCACAATGATATTTCTAAAAACTTGGAGATTACTTTGCATTGAAACACATATACAAAGGTATATGAAAGTATGTGGCTATAAAGATTATACTCATGATGGAAATCATTTGCCTATAACTATGACTATATACTTACTATACCTATGTAGTGACATATGTATATGTACTTTACACGGTATCCATTATTTTATTTATTTATTTTTATGAGAAATTAATGTCAACTTAAAAATTAATAACAATAAACTTATAGTTGGAATTGTGGGTGGGGAAAATTTATAAGCAACAAATAACAAGCTATGTCCCTACTCACAGCCATGTGTAGTTAGAGATTTATAAGCTACAATAATGCAGACGAGGATAGATCAACCAAATCAGTGACATCCAGTACATCTAGTCTGCAGTGTGATCAGAAATCCCGTAGATAGCAAAGATGATGCTGCTAATAGAGGAGGGCGATGTTTCAGGCGAGAGAAAGTGATAGAACTTATTACATGAAGTGCACAAAACTCGGAAAGGATCGTATAGCCTATACTTAGTAATGGATCAATTCAAGACTAAAGGGACAACATTTTTGGTAGGACGACTAGGGATACAAAAAGTTGAACTGATTTAAAAGCTCAATATAGTTTATTTCCCCAACTAAGAGCTTATGAAGAAAGTTAATCCCTAAGGCTTTCCTACGATGCAGCAAAAATGGAAGACTGAAAGAAAAAAGAGATTATCAGAGTAAGATGGCAACCGGGTGTTAGAATTCCAGTTTAGTCCACGGACGGCAAACAGAAGAAATTGTTTCTGCATATACTTACATATTGCGGTAACCAAATACAAGAGCAATACTCGAGGACTGGACACACAAGAGATATAAAAGGAATCTTTGTGGTACAAACAGTCATTAAATTCCTTAGACTTTCGTTTAATAAATACAACATTGTTCTTAGCCATATTAATGGAAGAGGAAATATGCTTTCCTGATATACATATGTATGTATATATATGAATAATAATTACATTGAGACTCGTGTAAAACTATTCAATCTTTTATTACTAGAATGAATCTTTAAATCTTTTGTCAAGAATACTAAGTAAGAAACAATTGGAAGGAATATTATTCCACTGATTTCGGTTTCCTTTGAACTTAAATTTAGTTTATTAATCATAGTAAATTTTCACATTGGATAGCAAATCCATGATGTTGAACGATTTCTTTTTTATTTTCTTATTTATTTTCGTATTAAGAAAAACTTTTTATCATAAATTTAATTCGAGACATCATTGCTATGGATGGTCCTGTCATGGATCAGATCAGACTTCAAGTACTTATGAGTATGTCTACTTACATTTCAGCATTACTAAGTGCAATTGAGTGTTTCTCTTCATCTGATGGTTTATTATTTCAACGATTTTCTGGTGCAAACAAAATTTATTTTGAATTGAAATAAAATATTTACTTATAATGAAGTGAATTTAACTGAATCGAATTAAATTCAGTAGGAGGAAGAGGATCAGAAGAAATATCACATTGTAAACAGAAGATGAGAGAGAGAAAGATCCTCCTCACTTAACTCTTGGCAATGTCAATAGTAAGTAGTAGTAGAATGAGTTGCGGGAAACAATTATGTACATACTTACTTAGTTTAGCAATGACGATGAGTTCGATCTCGATTTCGTTGTTAAGGTTGATGATGATGATGACGATGCCGATGAATAAGAATTATTTTTATTACGGTTATTTATTGTTATGGTCTTGATCAGTCGTTGTTCTCTTTAATATTGTTGGTTGTCTTTAGTCGCCTTTCAGCAGAAATCTTTACAAAATACAACAGCGAAAAGCGTATAAAAGAATAGAAGGGAATAAAAAACAATGCAAAAAGAAAAAAAAAATACAAAAAACAAAGTATGAAGGACATGAATTTATGAAATCGATATCGATACGGAATTGTTTCGAATGATTCGTGTAGGAAAATAAAAGGAACATGGCATAATCATTATAATCATCCATTGTTGCATGAAAGCATACAAAAGGATAACAATAGGATTCTAGTAGTAGTAGTAGTAGTAGTAGTAGTAGTAGTAGTAGTAGTAGTAGAGGACTCTTTTTATTGTTGTTATTATTATTATTATTTTTGTTATTATTAGTTAATGCTGCATGAGGAGGCAAGAAAAGAAAAATTATTTAAGAATAAAAACGCAAAAATAACAAATTATGCTGAGACACGTAAAGCGATGATGATGATGATGATGATTATGACGATAGCGATGGTTAATGGTGGCAATGAAGTGTGTATACTGTTGTCTGCAGAAACTTTTTTCAAATGTAATTCAAGAACATTACAATAAAAAAAAAGGGGGAAAACCAAAGAAAAAACTTTCGTATCACATTACACCATACACAACAAGAAGAAGAAGAATAACAACAACATTAATAATTCACGGCCAAAATGTGATTATAAAGTTAAGGGAGATTGTATCAACAGACATTCAAACAGATAGACAAACTGAAAGATATACAGACTCATACAAAGGTATATAGATAGATAGATCTGTGATTTGATGAGTGAGGGGGCTTGTAAAATAACTTAGATAATTGTTTTTTTTTTTTTTTAATGTAAAATGTATTTACAAATAGTTCCAAGAACTTTCAGGAAGCTTTGGAAATGGAAAATAACGGAAACACTGACAAGAAGGTTCAGCGGGTATATCCACTAGGGCCTGGTTACTCTATGGCAAAATTATTGAGCTGAGCCTCAATCTACCGATGGACAATCAAGGAGATAGGTAAACAGTGAGATAGACATCTTCATAGATAGGCAAAAATGAGTAATGAGGAAGGATTCCTTAGGTAACAAAATGGAGGATGAGTGTAAATAGAAAGAGATCGCCTCTACAAGATATGCTTTCAGGCCTGGAAGTGAAAACCAGGGTGCTAGCTAGGCATACAGTAGGCAATTCAGCTATGTTCAAGCTTTGGCCTTGTTACCAACCAAAACGGACTTACAAGCTCTTACACTTTAATAAGAATAGGATTTGATGATTACGGGAGTCTTAACAGGGCACTTCTGTCACAACTGTGGAGATGATAAAGAATCCGAAAGAGGTGTAGAGTGACCTCTGAAACCAAATATGGAAACTTAACTACCAACCTTTTACATTGATTTATCATAATGGGCTGTATGTCTTTTGGGCGATTTAAGTTTCATCAGGGATTTATAGAAAGTATATGTGCAAATTTTAATAATCCATTAAAAGTTATACTTAGTAATAAGACAATTGTTCCGATTTTAACAAATATTGTATTCAGTTCAACTTTTCAGAATTTTGATATAACTAACTAAAGAAATTAGGGAAAGCAACTAAATTAAAATCTTAAATGTTTTAAATAGTGTATACTATACTTATATGCCTAATATGTTTTTCTATATACTTAGTCCAAATAAAATATATGCTTACTCACTTGATGCACTACTTTTCCAATATGAACACTAGTTTTCCAGAGCAGATTTATATGGGAATAAGTTGATCCTATTGGACTGCCTCCTGGTTTGGTTAGAGAAATTGTCTTTGAGCTCATTACATGCAAGAAACTTGACCCATTGTGTTATTATTATAAGGTGTGTTGGACCTTTGTAAACTACAAACCCCTTCGAGATGTTGCGTAGAAATCAATTAGGGACTTAGCATTATTATTAATAGAAATCGACTTATGTGATATCTATATACATACGAGGAGGGACCCAAAAAAAAAAAAGGGAATTTCGTCATAACTTCTTTATTTCTTAATATTTTAACACCAAATTTTGATCACCTTCAAAGTATTCTCCATTGACCACAACGCACTTTTCCAAACGATTCTTCCATTGTTCAAAACTGTTTTTAAATTCACTCATCGGGATGTCCTTTAAGCCTTCCAGCAATTTTTGTTTCACCTCCTCCACAGTGGCAAAACGCTTTCCTTTCATATTCCTTTTGAGTCTGGGGAACAAAAAGAAGTCACAGGGGGCTAAATCCGGTGAGTATGGGGGTTGGACAATCGGTGTCATGGCGTTTTTGCTCAAAACATGCCTGAAGTCGACGCTCCTTTTGCTCGTCTGTGAGAAGGCGCGGGACGAATTTGGCTGCAACCCTTCTCATGTGCAAATCTTCGGATAAAATTCTCTGAATTGAACTCCATGACATTCGCGACATCTCACAGACTTGATCAATGGTTCGGCGACGGTCTTCACGAACGATGGCATGGATTTTGGCGACGTTTTCATCAGTTCTTGAAGTTGAGGGGCGTCCTGAACGAAGTTGGTCTTCAATAGACATTTCTTCATTTTTAAAACGTGAAAACCAATCGTAAACTCTGGTTTTACTTAGTGCAGCATCCCCATAAGCAGTCTTAAGCATTACAATAGTTTCCGCGGCCGATTTCCCCAACAGAAAACAAAATTTCACAGCCGCGCGTTGTTCTCGACAATCTGCCATTACGTTTTTGCCGAAATGTAAAAAGTTGTTTTACTAAAAAAAATCTCACAGGCGAACCTATGCGCTCACAGCGACACAACTTTGCACACTGACGCAGATGGCGTGACACTAACGGACATGTGGTCAAACAATAGGTTCCACCACAATCCCTCCCCACCACAGCGTAATTCCCGTTTTTTTTTGGGTCCCCCCTCGTATATGGAATAAGTTAGTCCCATTGCTTAGTCAAGAGAGGATGATATCATTTGTTCTCATATAGGCGATGAAATGTAAAAGGGTGGACCTAGAAAGCAATTGAATTTTATTAGAATTGAAGAAATTTTATTCATTGACATTGATTTGAAGGGGTTCGATTAGTTTGACTTTATGACATAACTTTATTAAAATATGTAATACTAGCTGTCCCGGAACGCTTTGCTACTCCACGGCAAAATTTTATCAAAATCAGAAGATAAAATTCTTATAAATATAAATTTGCTTTGAGGATTTACTAAGTATTTTTAAATAGTTTGCATGGAAAGATGAAAATGATCATATAAGTGTTTTTTCCATGTGGTACTTATGGTTTATTCAACATTACGGGTCCGTCTATGACAATTTCACTGAGTTATCAACTAATTATGATGATATGTTAATACCATAAGATGAAATAAAAGAAAAAATCACAGAGAAAAACTATAAAGATTTCTTAAATTTCTATATCAAATCAAAAATTACACTAAGCAGGGGGCTTGAACATAATATACGAGTATATGGATATATACTTTTACTCAATAGGGTAATATTATAATTCGAGTAAAAGACTGAAGACTAAATTTTGAATGTGAAAAGTAACATCAGGTGAAGGAAGAACATAATATAATAAAAGATATACGAGGTATAAAGGTAAAAATGATAAAGAGGGGGAGAGATGAATGAGTATAAGTAAGTCGAATGAATAAAATAGAAAATAAGTTGAGTAGAGTTTATTTAAGTTGAGCATATCATTTTTCGTTTGGTTTCGGTAATGGAAGTAGCAATGTTCATGGTGATGGTTATGGAGATGAAGATGGTGGGTAACTGGTAAACCAGCAACCAGCAACCAGCCACCATCAGCCGGCAACTGGCGCTTAACGATTGCACGTGACCACATTAAGAAGCGTAAGTTTCTATTGCGGCTCAACTGAGCTCTAACCCAAATAAACTGTTCCCATTTCGTCACAGATAAGGCACGAATGAACTCACCCACCCACTCACTCACTCCCATCCATTCGTGATGGTGATGATGATGATGCTGCAAAACAAATTCATTTTTACTTTCATTAGAGTTTAGTGTAAAGAGGTTTTTTCACTTTTGATTTTACTTGAATTATGAAATTTTACATTACACATTTTTAAATTTAATTTCGAGTACTGAACAAAGGATTTTGTGTGATCAAATAATGTTTATTTTTTTTATGTACATAAATTTTCCTTATTTCTATGGAAATGCTGATTATTGCAGGAATCTGTCACCATGTTTCTTGCCCAGCGGCAAAAATGTATTTGAAAGTACAAAAGTAAAGGCAAAAGGCTTCTGCCGTTCGTTTGTTTGTTTATTCATTTATTTGTTTGTTTGTTTGTGGTTGACATTCATGTGACTTTGTTTTAGCATATTTTTGCCTCTTCAAGCATTTGGTTTTAAGTTTTTGGTTAATCCATTGACCGACACCCGCCATTGACTGCCATTGTCGTCGTCATCATCATCATCATAGCCGGTTGACATCTTTTGTAGAATGCTTTTGTTTTAAAAAAAGGTACGAATATATTGTATTTTTTTCAATGTTTATCTGTCACTCGATTTATTTGTAAGTTGATTGTTTGGTTGATCTGAATTAATGATATTTAAATTAGTAGTCTATATATCCTTGCGGCATATTTTACTTCATGTTTTTTTTTTTCTTTCATTTTTTACATTCATTCACTTTTGAATTGTTTACTTAGCTTTTGAAAACCTTTTTAGAGTTGACATTTTTTCTGATATATTTTGGTTAGAGAGATTTCCTTTAAAATTCTATTAGTAAATGAACCAAATTTTAACTCTAAAATCAATTAAAATTTACTTTATAAAAAGATCATCATATGATAACATGATCTCTTGTTTCTTGTTTTTTTAAATATTTTTTAAATTTATTTATTTTAATAAAAAAAAAAAAAAAATATATATTGAATTCACATTATAAATTTATTTATTTATTAATAAAAAATATTATTGTTTATTATTTGTTTAAAATTTTATTATTTATTTAAAAAAGTTTATTACGATATCTTTAAAGATTCCAAATATCGTGAGTATATAGTTAATATTGCACCAAACCAGTTAAAGAAATTTTATATTTAATAACCTTATATTTTAATACAAAGCAGCGAACAATTAAGGATATAATTGGAGAAAGAGACAAACACACTTACAGATAAAGACAAAGAGAGAAAGATAAAAGGAGAGAGAGAGAGATAAGGGAAAAATAGACACATACTGAGTTATGATTACATAGATTTTTTGATACAAAGTCAAGTTTACCCAGAAACTTGGCGTTTCATTGCCTGGAGATTACAAATTTCACAAATGATTATACTAAGCAGATAAATTGCAATTGTATTTTTAAAATTACTAGAAGACAAAGACCCCTTGGGTTAAATATGAGTTTATTTTATGAAAAAATTCTAACTTATTTTCAATTTAAAAATTTGAAAACATTTTTATACAATTTATAACCAGTAAATTTCTTTGATTTAACCAATACTATACAATGTAATGTATTCATAAATTGCTAAGAGGTAACCATGAACAATGCCAGAGATTGGTGATGGAGAAGAGAATGGTTTGTTTTGAAAGCGATGTCCTACAACATCCTACTTTACGGTAGTCAGAAATGGAGTCGGTGAAGTCAGAAATAAAGTAGTCAATCTATCAAACTATCATATAGGAAGTCAGAGAATGTAGAGATTTACGTCCGATTTTGTCAGTATTATATAAAATAAGGATACGTCTGATCCTCATATCAAATTTATCATATCATCTTAAATAAATCTTAAAGAAACAACAATCTTGCTTTCCTTAAGTTATTCAAATAAAAGTTTTAAAAAACTCAATACGAACTGAACCCAATTTAACATACTTACATTTAATATATCCAATAACTTCAGAAATCGGACCACAGATTATATACAATATAATCAAAATAAGACTATAGTTTTTGTATGGCAATGAAACCTTGCTTCATTAAGCTGAGCAAGGAAATATTCAAAGCAAAAAAGCATTGTTACAATAATTTAGTGGAAGGAAATAGTGAGAGGATGTTGAGAAAACCCTTTACAGATTAGTGTCCACGGTTTGTGGAATCCAGAAATGATACCAATTGCCGTCATCAAATTTATGCAAAACAATTGTTGCAAAGTCATTCAGTAGATTCGTGAAGAAGAGAAAATACATATATAGAGGCTTTCAATGGCAAATAAATGCTTCCAATAATAGATTAACCAAGGCTATGCAGAGCTAGTAATTGATTTTAGCATCATATATATGTACATGCGTATGTGTATGTAAGTGTGAAATTGAGGGTCATTCAAATAGGTTGGATTATTGGGGTCTATGAAAGATTTTTATTTCCATTTGATTTGAATTGAAATTATTATCTGCAAAAGGTATGTAGGTTTTGATAAAAATCGATGTAGTATAAGGTTTTCTTGTTATGTTTTTTATTTCATTGTTAATAAAAGGAAATACCAAAAAATAAAATCAACAAAAGGAAATGAAGTAAAATTTATAAATTGAAGCCATTTGCCATTTTTACAGACAAAAAACAAAAGGCATCTCGTTTGTATTAGACAAAAGAATGTGGAAAATGGATGAGAAAAATGTGCAATATGTAGTTATTTAATACAAAATATACATCGGATAATCCCGCATGCATGATGAGTTGTGTTGATAAAAGATTAAAAAAGAGCAAAGTAAAGAGCAATTGAGAAGCGACAACTGACTACTGACTACTTGTGTCTGAGAGTTCGTTTGGATGTGATTTGAAGTGGAACGCGGCTTATCTTGCATCTTTTATATTAACACTTCGCACTTACTTACACACATACATACATTCAGTTATATACACAGATACACACACACACACGCACACACACATAACACATAGATATACAAACACACAATACACACAAAAGGCTTGAAAGGTTTCTTTCTCATTGTATTTAGATTGTCGACTGACAGCAGCTTGTAGCGCCTGGTTTAAATAACATCACGATTAGGCAGACCTTTATAGCCTTGTAAAAATCATTAAAAGCAGCAGCAACAGCAGCAGCCACTGGCAATTGGAGTATTCTTATCAGTGATCGTACTAAGTAAGTAAAAGGACTTTAACATACACACTCATTCACACTCACAGATACAATAAATTTATTCACACTTTCTCAAATGCATATTTCATTTTTGTTGCAACTGCCTTCATTCAATCTTAACAAATCTCATTCATCAACAACCGACCTATCGATCGATCGATTGATTGGTAAAACAGGAGAAGAAATGTATTTACTTTGCTTATTTCTTTTACAGAACTAACTATTATTTATATAGTATCGATGTAATGTACTACATATATAGTATATATGTATGTATGTATGTATGTATATAGTATTGATGTATTTTAGTAGATCGAGGAGTATTTTAAATATGGTATACATATATTGTTGTTGTCATTGACATTTTTTTTTTCCTTTTTATAATTTTTCAAATGCATTCGCATTTGTGAGCATTTCACGTGTGAGGCGCCAAACTTGTTTGGCTGCCTGTTCTAAGGCGCTTGGCGATTTACCCTTAAACATATCCAAACTGGGTAGAAAATAGTGGGGACAACGACGATACTGCAAACAGGATATCAATTGCAAAAAGATACCATTCAAACGATCCGCAATGCATGCTTCATCCCATTCAAAGTCACGCGGATGTTTCTCGCATTCATAAAGCAATAGATTCTTTAGATGATAGGCGGTGATTGGATTACCAGGCAAATCCAAATGGCGATCACGTAAAGTCTTCAAAATACTTAAACTGCGACGGCGGCAGCCACCTTTGATGTGAAAAAAAAATAGTAAATAGAAACGCAAAAAAAAAAAATATATATTAAATAAATAAATATATTATAAAATTATTAATATAAAATATTACGAGTATAAGAAATAGAAATTTGGGTGCTTAAGGTTTTTTGGATGATTTTATTTTCAAATTGTAAATATTAAAGTTGTTGGGTGTTTGCTCAGATAAAAATCTATTTTGTACATGCTTAACTTTAAGTCTTTAGATTGTTTTTTTTTTTCTTTGTGAGCATTGAAATAGGATTGGTTTAGGTTAGGATGAATACCAAAAACTAACTTCAATCAATAGAGTTTATTATAATACACAGCAGTTACTCATTAAATGAGTAAATACCACCTGATTAATCTATATTGTAAAATTACATGATGTTTTTTGATCAAAGATTCTGTTTAGTATATGGAAACCCTAAATACTTATAATTTGAGTTCCACATTCGGAATAAGTTGAAGTTTGTTTGTTATACTTATGAAAATGGATATACCATATACATACATATCTATCTATATATATTATGAAAGGAAGTCCCTATATCATGTTTTTCTGTCTGTCTGAATGCCCATGTTCTTATTAGAAAAACTTTTTTGTTTTTTGTACTATCAACTTGATATTTGAAATTTCAAGATTTTCGGATCACTATCAGGGGCGTGAAGAGTATTACAACTTCGGCAGGAGCCAAAGTTAGTATTTTTTTATATTTTTTATTAAGGTTTTGCGGATATTGGCTGAAATATGACGATAATTTCCATTTCTTTTTGCAAAATCAAAGAAGTGAACTGCGATAACCATATAACCAAAGTGTCGATAACGTCTTAGACAACAGAAAGCTGTGTAGCTGATAAAGCAGTGTTATGTTTCAATTGTAGCTCAAACTTAAAGAAAAATGGAATCTATATTACTTAAATTTATCTATCTATTGGAGAACAAACACTTCAATTTCACATCTCCAAATACATGTATACAAGTTTTTTGTTTTCATATATTGTATAATAAATAAGTAGGTGGAACGTTTTAATCTATGATCCAATAAACTCTTGCTAATGTTCTATTATAATAATAATCCACTAACATGTTTTGATCTTCCAAATTTGAGTTGTCTATGGAAAAACCTCAACATTTAAGTCATTATTTCGTTTTTGTTTTTACTCTACTTTTACGAACTGATTGAATGTGAATCGATTTTGCGTTCAGACTGGCGATTCTGGGTCCTGAACAGCTGTTGTTATGTTTTTCTTATACACACTTTGACAAGTTGTTACAAGTGAAAAAAAAAAAAGAGCGGAAGTCTGTCGAAAATAATATTTCCTAACCTAAAATGACCTTAAATTTTCAAACACTATCACAAATTTGCCAGCCCTGTTTTATTTCACAACCGATTCCATTCTTGAATCTACCTGAATCGATTCACATTATACAACAACAATTGTTATTTTTCCTTGTGGTCGTTGTCCGATTCAATGGTCGATTCAAAATAGAATCGATTCACATTCGGTGTGAATAGCCTATTAGCTGTTTTAATTTACATTTCTGCAGTTCACTATAAATATTTTCCAATAATTAATAATTTCTCTTGAAATACTCGTAGCTCTCTAGAAACATGTCAATAATGAATTGTTTCTCTATGATATTGTATTTCCATGCAACATTTCTCTATAACATTTTCTCTAGATAAACAAAATTGAACACAATACAACTTTTCTATAGAAAAGTTATTCTTCTATAAGCAGACTTGATGCATGGCTTTAGGTATTACGACTAATAACATAATACATCTTATTGAAGGTATTGAAGTTATTTAACAGAAGAAATTTAGTTATTAGAGACAAAGCTGACTAATTGAGAGCGCTTATATAGATATTGTATATTTAGTACGTAGTACTTACTATATTTGTCATCTCTGACTTACCTTGTAATAAACGATTTTCTGCTTCGAAGAAACTCAAGACCCAAGCATCACCTTCCATGCTAGCTGCATTATTATTATTTTTATTTTGTAAAATGACACTTTCCTTTGATAATAAATCGAATCCTTCGGTCTTCACTTCAGCGACAATATTTGGATGTGGCCATGGTATATGAGGCAATGGCCAATGTGCTGCCGAACGTGGCCAAATTCCCGAACATTTAAATGCTGGAGTTATTTGAACTATAAAACGTTCACGTATGCGTAATTTGACTTCTGTTGTGTCACCAATCATTTTGACCATATCCCGATAAATACTTTTGTCACATGCCTGCGCTACAAGAGTCTGGAAACGTGCACGTATCTTACGTGATGATAGGTAACCCGATGCCGTTATGAATTCGACCCATAGGGACATGGAACGTTTACGGCCATCACTAAGTTTTAAGACGGCACAACCAGGCATGGTGCCCTGATCGACGAAATTGAAGACGCCCATTTGGTTAAGATACAAAACGATTTCAAATTCATTGGGCGAGATGACTTCAACGCCTTCGAATCTGTAGTAAAAGAATAAGAGAAATTGTACAAACCAAAAAATAATACAAAAAAAAAAAAATACTAAAAGATAGATGATTATAATGAGAATGATGAGGATAATGAAAAGAAAATTGTGATGATGTGATGATGATGATGACGATGACGATGATGTGAATGAGTTAACCGCAGCTCAATTAGTAAAGGCGTAATTCAAGTAGCTAAAAGTTCTCTTTTTTCCTTTTAATTTTTCTGTTTTTTGTTATGGTTGTTAATTGATGACTTCAATTTCTTGTACATATCACAAAATGAATGGCAATGGAACTCAAGCATCAAATTATTTCATGGTTAAATAATAATATTGCCATGTCATCATCACTGATACAGTGACTTCTGAATCTGAATACTACTGATGGTTTCTCTATCTGCCTGCCTGATTCTCATTAACTCGATCAATGTCTTCATGTTTAGTATTTGTAAATCGGAGACCCCATTAGGTTTAATGAAAATTTTCAAAGAGAATCAATGATGCTTTCAGTTTTCGAAGATAATGAACTGAAATTTTTGATATATTTTTTTACTATCGAATGCTGTTGGTACAAATCAAAGATCCCTGATAACTAGAAGACATAATGCCCCTATATAAAATTAATTTTGGTCCTAGTACTTCTGCTAATTTTTTGTTACCAAAATCAATTTTTAAATAATAAATGATGATGTAAGTTTCTATTTCGGATTAACACTCACCTGCCATTGCATTCCACCAAACTTGATATAAAACGTGGCTCTTGTAGTTCCACCTCTTTGAGTATATCCTGAACGATTTTACAGATTTCACGTATAGCCGTCGCTGTTTTAAACATGCGAGCCTGAACACGTTCAGCACAAAAACGATTCATTTGATAGATCATGCGTGTCTGGGCGGCCATCATATCCGGCGGTACAAGCATAGTTGTTTAGACTGTCGGTCGGTCGATGGGTTGATCTACCTACTGATCGTTCAATTTAATTTTCAAAACTTTAAACAATTAATTATGATGTGCAAAGAATCGGAATGAGAACCAAAAAAACACACGAATATATAGGAATAATTCAATTGTAAGAATTTTTTTTAATGGAAGATGACTGAATTGAAAGAAGCTTCTTATTGTCTTGATGCCGATAATCAGAAGGCGTCTGATAGATACATAAGTAGATACTATTGTTATTATTTTGTTGTATTGTGTTGTGCAACAAGCTACTGTTAGTAAATATCTAAAGTATCTTCTTTTGTGTATTTGTAGAACGCGGATTTGTTTTTTGGATTGTGGATTGTAGTTACGCGTTTCGCTTAATATCTTTCAACTTTACTATTGTTCTTTTTTTTTTTGTTTATCCTATTGTCATTGATGGCTGACTTGGCTGGCTAACTGAGTAACAGGATGACTAACAGACTAACTAACTGAGTGAGTGACTAAATGACTGACGATTTCGATTACAATTCGCTTTAGCGGCGTTTTTGCAGTTAAAGATACTTTTGCCGTTTGCCGTTCTTTTTTGCCGTTCACTCGATACGACGACACGCGAATGCATTGTAAATCTCGCGGATATTTACAGCTTTGGCAGATAAAAAGTTGGCAAGCGCAAAATAATAATAACAACAACAACAACAACAACAACAACAACAACATAATTGTATCTTATGAAAAACAACAACAAAAAAGAAATGAAAAAAATAAAAATAAAACACGACACGATACTCGATTCGTCTCAGTTTAGCTTAACTCAACTCGAGTCGATGCGATGGATGCGAAGCTACAAAGTGCATTATATCTGTGTATCTGCAATACAATTGTATCTGTGTACATTTGTATGAGAGAGAGTAAATGTATCTTTTGCATGTGCATTGCATATATATGTTAGTTTGTTTGTTGTTTGTTGTTGTTGTTGTTTTTTTTTTTTTTTTTTTGTAGGGGTATGCGAATAAGATTGAAGGTAGCATGATTTCAGTGCTCAATAAGTATCTAAAAGATGCGTATCTTATTTGTTATCTAAATACATATGCATGCACAGATACATACATACATAGACATAAAAGTGAATGAATAAATGAATGAATGAATAAACAAACAAAGGAACAATTGAATGTGCTATTTTACTCACCTACACCCACTACAAGTGCAGCTGTCATTATACAGATGCAGTCACACAAACAAAACACACTGAAAGATGTTGCCAAGAGATGAACACAGATACTTTTGTGCAACGATAGAGTTGCATATACACGTGGCACATTAAGTGTCAACATCAACAGCAGCAGCAGCAGCAACAGCAACAGCAACAGCAAAAACAGAAATTTGCCTCGTGCCAAAATGAATTTGATTTTGTTGCTTGGAAATATTTACATATAAATTAATGTTATACTTAGATAAATACTAATTACAATTTTTTAATTCAATTAATTGTGTGTATACTTTATATACAATAATATTTTATAACAACTCTTAACTTCTCTTTCCTTTATAGATATGTATCTGTTAGAATCGATTTTCTATTATCTACTTCTACTCTTCATGCAGTGAATAGTATTATAAGTTTGTCATGAAGTTTGTAACACACAGAAAGAGATATCGGAGACCCCATAACGTATATATATTCTTGATCAGCGCGACGAGACGAGTTGATCTAGACATGTCCGTCTGTCCGTCTGTCTATCTGTATATATGCAAAGTAGTCCCTCAGTTTTTGAGCAAGAGAGAGCTAGAGAAATTTTACACGGAGCTTTCTTTTTACCATACGCAGTACATTTGTCGGAATCAACCGTATCGGACCACTAGAGGGGTACCCCCCATACAAACCGGGAACCAAATGAAAATTCTTATTAGAAAAACGTTTTTGCTTTTTGTGCAATCGACTTGAAATTTGAGCACTATAAGTTTCTGACCGATATCCACCGACTTTCGGACCACTAGGGGGGGTACTCCTCATACAAACCGAGATCCAAATGAAAGTTGTTATTAGAAAAGTTGTTATTATGGAAATTTGGACAATATAAGCGCCTGAAGTTAATTCTTTTAATATTGTTTTTTGTATATAAAATGTGTTTTTTATTTTTTTTAATATTTATTTTGTGTTTTGTTTCTTATGTTGGTTTAGAACTTAAAGTATTTTACAAATGCCGGCAAATGTACGCAAGTCTCAGAAATGTATATACATTCTTATACCTAACAAACTTGTGTATGTATCACATGTATCTTAGTATCTAATAGCCAACTACTGTTTCTTTACTCTAAAAGTATCTAAACAGATGTATGCATGTACTTAGATATTTACTTGTATGCATTGAAATATTTAACAGCTAACTGTTTGTGTACTAAGTAGATATATCTAAAAGTATGTATCTGCATATAAAAGTATCTACAGATGTTTATCTACTGCATATTTATAGTGTGCGTGTGCTTGTATTCGTTAGCTTGCTCATTTGTTAGCTCGCTCACTTGCTTGTTCATTTTCTGAGAGCACTTACATGTGACTGTGTGTGTGTCTGTGTATCTGTGTTTTGTTTGTGTTACTTTGTATGCGTGCGCAACATTTTTACTGGCGACTCTTAGGCTCCTCCCCATTTAACTTCGCCGGCGGCTTTTCGTAGCCATCGCTCTTGATTTTACTTTCATATACAATACAATAATTTCTATCTACACATTTATCTGTATAAATTCATACATATTTACTATATCTATCTATATATCTTTGTATCTAAATATCTGTTTGTTTGTTTCTATGTCTGTCCATATATGCATCTGTCTGTCTGACTTTCTATCTGTTTGTCGCTATTTGCTTTTGATGTTATGCATTGCTTTTTAAATCATTTGTTCTCTCCTCTTAGTGTGTACGCGTGTGTGTGAGAGAGAGTATCTGTGTGTATAAGGAAATTTAATTTGTTCAAATGCAAAAACTTTTTTCCAGCAAATCGTGTACAATAATTTATCTTCACAATGTTTACTCGATTTACCACCAACAACAAACTGACAAACATCAACTAACAACAAACCCTTGTCTATATTCATACAAACTACTAAGTATATTTATATTTATTTATATTTATTATTTCACACAAATATATGTATGTACATACATATGTTATTTATGCATTGTATCTGTGTATTTGTTACTAGAAAACTTAAAGCATTTCACAAAACAAACACTAAATTTAGTTTCACTGAAATATGCATACACTTTCAATAAGTATAAATAAATATGTTCATGGCCTCCCATTTGTGAATTTTACCATGATAATAGTATAATGTTTTCTTCATGATGTACTTTAAAAACTATTGTTTCAATACTGTCACCTTAAACTACTCTACATATTAACTCCTGAGATTATCTATACATATAATAAAATCATAGACTTTGTCTGTTTGTTTTTGATTTGTGCAAGAATCAATTAAAAGCCACTCATTCTATTGCAAATCAAATTACTGAAACACAAGAAGCTTTATTTGGTACACAACATAGGCTTTATTTAATCAAAATTTACCCACAAAATATTATTTAATTTATAATTTAAAAAAAAAATGAAATGGCTATTTCATAACATTTTATCGCTTCTAAAACTACTTCACAAGGCATCGGTTCGATTTGCAAACGTGAGATCGTCAGAGTTTCGATCCCAGTTCAGAGTCATTTAGTTTATTTTTATTTCTTGCTATTTGATGATTTCTCGCTATTTGATTCTTTTTATACACATACTAAATCGTAAGCTTTGTCTGTCTGTTTGTTTGTTTGTGCGCGTATCACGTAAAAATCACTCATTGGATTTAAAATGGAATTATTGAAAGATAAGAAGCTTTATTGTGAGTAACATCTAGCGTTTATTTCATCAAAATTGACCAACAGAAACGGTCGAAATTGGTAGTTTAAATTTTGCATATGACTAAGAGTCATATTTATGTAGAAAGTTTCTTTGAGTTGTATGAAAAATATTTGTGATACATTAAGGGGTCATCCACATATTACGTCACATGTTATGCGTAGATGGGGGTGGGTATGTGATTCAATGAATTGGGACCACCTGCAAGGGAGGGGGAGTCACAAGCTTTGTGACATCACATTACCAACTCTATGTTAAGACTTTGTGATCTATATAGAGCCTTAATAGAAACCCCAAGAGACAAAAATTTAAAGATAACACTCAGGAATTTGACCACCTGTGACAGGGGAGGGGTGGGGATTGGTTGTGTAAAAAGTCATGAAATTCTTGTAATGTAATCTGTGGATAACCCCTAAGCGGAAAAAGATAATATTTATAAAGGAAGTTATAGCAAAATATCATGTAAACAAACATATGTACATATAGTGAGATGTATAGTAGATGTACAAAAAGATTTCAATTTCGAAAACTTACTGAAATCCTACATGCAGAACTTTAGTATAACTAATACTATGAATTATTATGAATTTATCTCCAAGAAGTTACTCCTCTTGGGGATCGCTACGGGAATCGAAACCTGTTCCGCTAACGATATATCAAGAGATGCACCAAAGCGAGCTAGTTCCTCAGCATTCTCATTTCCCTACATGTTCCTATGGCCGGGAAACCATAAGAGAGTGACATCCGCACTACGATTTAGCTCGCTTATCACCATCATACATTCCCTTACGTGCTTAGACTTCATAATGATGGATTGAAGTGCTTTGAGTGCCGCCTGGCCGTCAACGATATAATCTTATAAAATTTACATAAGACTATTTTCTTTTATTACTTATTGATGAAGTCCTCAATCATTTACATCTGAGCATAGGTTAACAAAAATTTTACTTTACAATGGCAATCTAATCAATGGAATAATTCCATGGGTTCTCTGATATATATACTTATGACTCTATAGTATTTGTTACAAACATCAGACTAAAGTCATAATATACGAGTATGTCAGATAAGTGTAAAGTACACATACTAAATACAGACACATACACTTGGACTCATTCATTCACAAATACATACACACATACTTTTCGATGTCTAGATGAAGTCGAAACAGAGAGGAAGTTTCCGACCGACACTTGCACATAAATATGTCGCATGGATTAATGTGCCAGTTGGCAATTTTTGACAGCGTCCCAAACATTCCGCCATGTAGTGCAATGTATTTTATATACGATATATGTTAGTATATATTGTTTAAATATGTACGATATAATATATACATACAGACTTACATGTACGTATGTTTGTTTGTTTGTTTGTTTGTCTGTCTGCCTGATCCATCTGTTAGCCGCGACGGGATGTGTATTCATGTCACCGCTTCGTGTGTCCATATTTCGTTTCGCTCAACCATCCATGACTATCACGGCGACAATGTCGACAACGAACGAACCAAAAGTCGTAACCATATTTCTGAAACCTAAAACACAATCAGATATGAATCGCCAAACGAGTGGTAAGCGTATGAGTATCTCGGTTACTCTTTATGGGGTTTTTTATTATAATCATTATTTGTTATTTCGGTGAAAACAAGAGACCAACAAAAGAGCAGACATTTATTCTTCATTTATTTCATACATACATATATCATTGTTCTGGCTCTCTGGCTCTCTGGCGGTGTGGAATAGGATTTCATATAAAATACCATATACCTATATACCTAGATACATAACATTTCTTTAAAGAAAGTTAAAATTTATAAGAAATTCAAAAAAAATTTATTTCCAGTTAATTTTCAAGCTCATTTCTTTTACCAGAATCCATTTTAAAAACTCAATTTCAATTGAAAGTTTCTAATATGTAGATTATTATAAGTAAATATATGAACCCTTATACTAAATACTAGAAAGTAAGTTTAATTATACAAAATTCAAATTGAGACATTTTTAGTTCACTTCAATAAAAAGGATGGTTGGATGCAAGGATACATTTCTTTTATATCATTATATTAATCATTTTATATCATCAGAATCAAAAACAAAAAAAAAAAAAAACAAAAAAAAAACAACAATTTGATATAACAATATTTATTTATTTATTTATTTGAAATGGCATAGACAAAGAAACTGTCAGCTTAAAACAAAAATAAATGTAACAATTAACACTTAAAAGTAAGGCAAAAATATATTTCAAATTGAAGTGATTACAAAAAAAAAAAAAAAAGAGAAACAAGCAATAAATAGGAAAAAAAACATGAAAATAAATAAATAAGGATAATATGAAATACCACACATGACTGTGAAGTTAGAGACATATAAACTAATAAACTACAATAATGCAGATGGTAAAGGTGATCCAAATCAGCGACATCCTGTTCATCCAGCCTGCAGTGTGATCAGGAGTCTCGTAAGCAGCGAATGACGATGGTATTAATCGATGATGGCGATATCTCGGGTGAGAGAACTTGAAAGATTTTATTATACTTATGACGTGCATAAAACTCGGAAAGGATCGTGTAGGGTATAGTTAGTAGTGCATCTATTCAATGCTATATGTACGAGTATGTCAGTCTAATATTTCTAATTTCGGTAATAATATTAGGTTGAGGAAAACATATTCTGTTCACTTGACTTTGAAAAGTCATAACTTTTAAACGGTACGTTCCATCTGACAACTGTTTATTGGTAAAAATTGTATTGAGATTGGTTCGTTCTATAGGAAGTTATTAGAAAGACAAAATTAGTGAATATTCGGAAAAAAATTCGATACATGTTACAATTTTACTACGATACGTGCAAATATTTGTACTGTTTATGATGAAGGTACTCTATCGAAAACCACTTAAAAAAAATGGTTCGCTCGTTTCCGTTCTGGAAATCTTGATGTGAAAAGTGCATCAGGCTCAGGTCCGCGTATCACTGATAAAGTCAATGAATAATCTTTACATCGACAACAAAACAGTTTTAAGCCATTTATAAAGAGCTGGTTTAAAAAGAAGCTCGATGTTTGGATGCCTCATGAATTGAGTGAAAAAAATTTCATTGACCGAATTTCCATATGCGAATTGCTGTTGAAATGGAACGAAATGAAACCTTTTTTAAAACGAATTGTAACGGATGATGAGAGATGGATAACATACGAGACTGTTGTGCGAAAGCGGTCTTGATCGAAGCGAAATGAAGCTCCCTCCACAAACAGTAGCAAAATCCGGATTAACTGCAAAGAAGGTGATGCTGTGCGTTTGGTTGGGGATTGAAAGGATGTCATCCATAATGAGCTACTATTGTATGGCCTAAAAATTGATTCGAATGTCTACTACCAACAATTAATGCAATTAAAGCAAGCAATTGAAAAAAAGAGGCCCAAATTGGTCAACAGAAAAGGTGTCGTGTTTCATTACGACAACGCTAGACCACACACATTTTTGACGACCCGACAAAAATTGAAAGACCTTGCTTGGGAAGTTTTGATGCATCTACCATACAGTCCTGATATCGCACCGTCAGATTATCATTTATTCAAATCTCTACAAAACTTTCTTGCTCGCGTAAAATTGGCTTCAAATGAGGCATGTGAAAATTAATAATGAAAAATAATCTGAAGAGGTCGTGTATTTTTTCCACAACCTAATATTTAATTCAAGTTGAGCTATTAAATACTGTCCACTATACCATTTACTTGATTAAAATTGTTCTATAAAAACATATAAAAGGTTTACTTGATATTTGTAGTTTAATGCAAACCTAATATTTTCTATGGGGCCTCTCATATATGTTTGTAGTATGTACTTAAATGGTTCCATAAGTTACAAACATCAGTCTAAATTCATAATATGAGTACTCGTATATTGTACTTGACTTTTATGAATTCAAATTAACCTGATTTGTTTGAGAATTCAATTCAAATGTTTTCCTTTAACTTTATTAGTTGTATTTTTTGTGTCCCCGACATAGGACTAACAGTAAACAGTAAAGCAATCTTAAACATTAGTAAGACTCATAACAAATCAATTTACATTTTATTTATTACTAGCTGTTCCGGCGTGCTCTGCTACGCTCCGTCAAAAATATATGTTTTATAAAGACTGCTATTTTTTCTAGGTAAACCGATTTTGTTGATTCTTTTTCTATATTGATTATTCCTTGTCGATGTATTATATTAAAAAATTAGTAAACTAATGAAATGAAATTATAAAATAACCAGGAACCGTAACGATTTATTTGAAAAGCGAGAAAACACATAATATACTTATATAAAAATATAAACATTATTTCTCATAATCTGTATCATCTGTAAATCAACAAAATTGTTTTTATTGAATGACATTAAGCATAGCAAAATTTTATTGTGTAAGCGATTGACGTCTATCGGACAAAATGTACCGATAAGTGAAATTTAATTTTTTGATCAACTGGCCATTTTTCAATGAAGTATAAGTACATACGGATTTTTCAATAAAACTTAATTTAGCTTAGTTCTAGCTCAGTTCCTGATAATTTGCTTTTGACTGACATCAAGACTATCAATTGCTCTTGTTCGTTCATTCCTCATTTTTCCAATATCGTAATGGATTCAGTCAAGATCTGATCAGCTCCTTTTGTAGATCTTTGCCATTTTTGTTCAACGCATTCTTTCAAGGCAATGAGTCACTTTCCAGAGCACAAAGGTTGGACAGCCCTTATATACTCAATGAAATGTACGGTTAGAGAAAAAGATTGTGCCGAGAATTGTATTCGGTGAAACACACTGCCCTGTATCACAATATATGTATGTTTTGTATACTCGTTGTCGTGTGTTTCTCTCTTCCGCATTACCGAAGAATTTGAAATTATATAGACTGAACAAATCGATCGCTCACAAAGTGAGAGCTCATTTTCTTAGATAACATTTTTGTATACCCGAAAACAAATTGTGTGGAATCTCGGGATTATAACAATACTACACAAAATTTGGTGTTGGGTATGCAAAAATTTAAAATGATGAAAAATAGTTAAATCTTCATAGAGAATCATAAAAACTGTCACAAATGGTTGTTTTTTTGAAAACTGAATATTCCTTAAAACATACAAATTGAGACATTTTTGGATAGTTCATGTGTTAACGGTCACATTGATGTACTCTTATTCCATGTAACATTTCTCTTTCATTTCAAAATTGACCAATAATCATTATTTGCGATCGCTGCTCATAAATACGAGTATGTGTGAATATGAAGGAAATAACAAAGAATTATGGTTCTCTAAGTAGCTAATTGATAAATTCGACTCAGGTGGTAAAAACAATATTTACACTCCCCACCATTTACACACTTTTACATATTTTCTTTAAAATCTCATATTTTCTAATATGGAGGCGTTAGGGACATTTTTTTTTTTGTAATTTATTTATTTATTTTTTTTTTGAATCAAATTACATGTGGTAGGTAGTTCGGTTGAATTTATATGAATTTTATTCGGTTTTTCATGTTTTTTCCATATTTAGACTCATGACTTGTGAAATCGAGTAAATGCGAACTCAGTCAATTCCGATTTGCCTATCGTATAAACAAAGCATTAGATTATCCTCCCCAATTCGTTTATTAACTTTAATATAGAAGTGTTGGCCATCAGAACACCAACTTATATATTCATTTTCATATGAACAATTGAGGTGTCCCGATCCAGTGAATTTTTCCATCTATAGAGCAAACCAAAAAGCCAAAAAAATTAACAATAACCGAGTCAGCTGGCCTAAGATCTGACATTGGTTGTAAAGTTTTCTATTGTACTATACCACCCAACATATAAGTACAATGTGACGAGTTGTTCCCTGGATATACCGATTTATGTTTGTATGCAGCTCAATTCCAGTCTTGAATGGCAAAAATGTCCTTTTCTTTCTGTTTTTAATGTTCTTACTATATTTCATGGTACCTTTGATTGTAAGACACTGTACAATAATGTTTTTTTTTAGTTCATTTCTTTAGAATTACTTATTATTAAGACCTTTAGAGTATTGAATGTATGTATGGATTAAAAAGAAAAAATATTAACTAAGATCTTTCAATATCAATAGATGATTATTGTAACAAGCAACAATTCAATTGTTTTGGCTGAAAAACGAATTTTTGGCAAAGATGTTTGATAAAAAACTATAAAACTATCACAATGATGTCCAGATAATCTGTTATGCGAATATTCTTGCATGTTGCCTGCCGTTTAAAAATAGATGTTCTTAGGCAACAAGAGTTTTTGCACAAGCTCTCAAGTTTGGTAATATGTTTTATTTTTTATTTTTTTTATTTTTATATGAGTTTATTTGAGAATTCTAATCAATCGTTAAAAGGACACATTTAAGGAACAGGTTTGATGGCATTGGCAGAGAGTTACTAAACTAGGTTAGGTAATTTATAATGCATTCTTAATGTCTAAATCTATGATGTAGATCAGTAAGTTGGAGCCTTTATAACCTTCTCGGACAATCATTCGAAATAAGAACTATAGCAAGATGATTGGTATGTACATGTAGAGCATCATTGTAACGACTACTGTGGCGGTTAGTTTGCTTTTTGATTGATAGTGATGCCAAGGTCACTGTCACTGTCACTGTCACTATTAAGACCCACTTAACGTACCAAGGAGCACCCGTGATCTGCAGAAGGTCTTTATTCTGCATAGCCTGAATGAGATTAATTGTAGACTTTGCAGCTAGTCCCCAAAGCTGAATGCCATACGTAGACGGATGGTATTATTATAACCTTATATAGCGTAACCTTGGCAGCGATATTGAGAGTGCTGCCGGGTCGGATAAGCCATCGTAATTTTTGCATTTCAATTTTTCCAGTAGCTGTTAAGCGCTGACATACTTAGACCACATCAGTCGGCGATCCAAATTCAAACCTAAATATTTTACTGAAGATTTTTCAGAGTAACAGATAGACAACATTTATAGCGCAACGAAGAGCAATACTGCTGCAATTTCACACTATTAATTCTAATATTCCATTGTCTAGAGCAAGTTTCGAATTCGTCGAGAACTCTTTTAGAGGCGACAGCAGCTTGAATCGCTTCAAGTATCACATACATTAAATACTGTGTCTTCCGAATAAATGGCAACTAGAGTGTTTTCATCTGTTGGCGTAGGCATATCGCTAGTAAACGGCGTGTACAAGATGGGTCCTAGTACACTACCCTGTGGGACTCCTGCTCTGATGCTGCGGATAGTCGACCTATCATCTTTGACTTCAACCATAAATGATCGATTTAATAAATATGACTTCATAAGGAAGAAATATTGCGCTGGTAGAAATGATTTGATCTTCCAGAGTAGTCCATCATGCTACACACTGTAAAAGGCCTGCTGTATGTCTAGAAACACAACCTAACAGTAAATTTTTCTTTCGAAAAACTGGAAGATGGCATTAATTATGCGGTGAATTTGTTCCGTGGTACCATGTCGCCCAATACTAACAATAATCTACCAAGAAGTATTCTTTCGAACACTTTGGAGAATACTGGTAGCAAGCTGATCGGTCTATATTACTTTCCGGCATACCAGGCTTAGATACCATAGCTATATCTACGCACTTCCATTGCAAAGGAAAGTGATGAACAGAACAGAACATTGGCAGAACAAGAAAGTGGACACATTCATTAGGCAGGGCTTTAGCAACCTTACAGTCAATACCGTCATATCCAGGCGCTTTGTTGGTTTAATAATATATTTTGATTACGCCAATAGTTCTTTGGATCTGAGTTTCTTGAAATGTTACGACCTGTGGACATTTTATTTTCAGCTCTTTATAACTTTACAGGAACATTATCCACATTAGGGTTTTTTCCCCCGCCAAGTGCTTGTAGATTGTTAAGCGCACGTATGTAATTTTTAGTGAGGATATATTGTTCTTAAAGTAAATGTCTCCTCACTCTCCAATTAACGAAATCTGCCATTGATTTCGGATATCAAATTGTCGAAAAAAGTTAAATGTTCTGGGCTAATAATGTTATTGTTGGTCCTAAATTTGTGCTAAAACTTTTTGAAAACTGTTAAAGGTATAGTGTCGGATACAGGTCAATAAATATTCGACTGAAATCGTTACATCCCTAGTAAAGACAGTCAAATGTATTCAGAATGAAGTCAACCATGCGAAGAATATCTGCATATGTGTACATAAATTTGAAACAAAAAAAAAAAGAAAAGAAAAAAAAAATATGTATGTATGTTTATACTTATAAGACAAAGGTCTGTTCAAGAACTAAAGCCCGGTGTGAGGGTGAAGGAGCTACACACACACACACACACACACACACACACACACACACACACACACACACACACACACACGATAAACACTAGGTAAAACAAAAACACAAAAAAGAAAACAAACAAAAACAAATTTTAAAAACATTGAAAAGACAAAGAATAAATATTTGTGTATCTTTTAGATCTTTCATATGAAACAACAAAAACAACAAAAAAGATACAAATAAAATAAGAAGCAACAGCAGTGGAGTAAGGAAGTTCCTTCACTCCAAGAAGGAAAAGAATTAATATAATTTATGTGCAATCGTCGCTCAGTTTTTCAGTAGGTTTATTTGCTCAATTGACGTCGCACACCTTGTCTTTGCCCTTGCCTTTGTCCTTCTCTTTGCATATTATTCCACCATTGTCTCAGATCTATAGTACGTGAGTACATATATAAGTTACTAAATTCCCCTTAATCAAGAACAACAAGAAGATTTAATGATCAAAACCAACAAATGAACAATCTACAAACCAAACTATCGATCGACCGATCCACAGATCGATTAATCCATTTATCGATCTATTCGAATACATTCATTCATCTCATTCATCTATCCATCTAAACGTTTGTCACTTGCTGCGTTTCTTGTCGTTCCTTATGTTTATCACTTTGTCCATCTGTCCGTCGTAACATTTGACTTTTATTCTTCTATTCATGTCTGTCGGTTGTCTGTCTGGAAACTATCTATCTGTCTAACTGTCGGTTGTCACCCGCCTTATCTTTTTATTATTGTTTTACCATTTTAGTATGTTTTGTGTTTTGTGTCGCCAATGAAAAATTATCATTTTGTGTTTTTTTAATTTTTATTCTTAATTTATGCAACATTCAAATTTAAATGTTAAAGCAAAATAAAATACATATATACATACGAGTATGTATTCCCTTTCGATAAACTTCGATTCCATCAGCATCATAGATGATTACATACAATACTAAAGTCAGTAGTCACTCATACTTTAATTTTCACATTCATGTGTAAATAGTTTGTGGAAACATTTGCACAACAAGAAGTTTGCCAAAGCATACAATTAAATGATTTCTTTGTTTAAAAGTTTAAATAAGTTCAGAGGTATGTATACTATACATACATATATTTAAAGTTAGGATTAGAAGGTGGGTGTTTGTTTTCAATTTAAAGTAATTTTCATATATTTCTTTGTTAAATTCAGTTTTATCCCTGACGGAGCCATTGATTTTGCTGCCTCATCAGTCAATTCGTTTCCGATTATACCTTTGTAGTATCTCCAGGAGTTTTTATTAAAGCGTCACGTATCACGACAATTGTAGGGTTTATATTCCCAATATTGATTATAGCTTCCACTGTAGACAAACTGATCGATGAATATGAAGATTTTTCAAATTTTTCCTGCATGAATGGCTGCTGCTTCGGCCGAGAATATCGAACAAACAATATTCTGGAAGCCGATCTGCTGCTACGATTTGACCTCTCTGGTCCACATATAGAAAATCTAAGATATGCTGGGTTTTAGTTCCAAAAAATCAGTGATCAGTGGAAAAACTGCTGAGAATCACTGGTAGGGAAACAAAAGCAAACGCATATCCTTACATATCAAGAAAGAGTATACGATTCTTCATCCAACAATTTGTTTTCCCTTAAATTCTAAAAAAATTAAAAAACAACAAACTGTTCGAGTTATAGAACATTTTGCCTGGCAAAAAGAAATGGCAGTCAGAATCACAATGACATCAGTTGAGTTTTTGTCAATCACCATAAACATCAACATGCAGTTGGTTGTTGTAATTTAAATCATAAAGAAAAAGAAAGAGTTGCATTTCATGTAAAATTTGAATTTAACATCTAAATTTTATTCATTTTTTAACTCTCAAAACACAAATCAATTTATTTGTTTACTTTGCCCATCTGCTAAACTCAGTAGATATTTTAAAAAAAAAAAAAGACATATCTTTTTGTTTGTCATTTTCAATCAAATTTGTTAACGTTCGCTCTGTTTTTTAGGCTTGATGGGACCCTTGGAATTAGTTATTGCCGATGATGTTGATGTCACTGGTTCTGCATCTGTACCCAATGTTTGTCCTTGCGAATTTGCGAAAGATTGTGGAATACTTGAATCTGATGCACGCTCACATAACGTGCAAGTTGAGTTTTTTGGTGTCAAAATATCAGAAGGAGATTGTTTTCGGGGAGATATTTCCACATCACCACTGGTAGAAAACGAAACTCGTTTTTCACTAGATCGACGTCGTTCAGATAAATCCATATATAATTTTTCTTCATAAATTGGTGTATGGGTATTTTTTAAAGTACAAATTCTTGTATCCACAAGTCTTTCAAATGAATCCATAACCTCACCAAGAGTTTTGTTTTTAGCAGAATCAACTATACATTCATCAGAATAAATGGGACGATATTGCTCGAAGACTCTCCATCGTTGACCGCGATCCCTTAAATATTGTTGACGATTGGAACTAAAATTAAATAAATATAAATAGAAAGTAAATTATTAATATTGCAGTCTAGTCTTACGCTTCCTCATCATCTTCACTATTATGATCATCAACACTATCACTATCAGAGATTGGCATAAACTCCATAATTCCCGTTGATGGGTTTACAGTCCATGTATAGCGCGGCCTTTTCTCCACTTTCGGTTCGTTCTCATAAGCTGCTGGTGTTTGTCTTGTTGTATTCTGGTTATTAGATCTATTGACACTATCTTGTTTTATCGGTGCTTTCACTGTTACTGTTGGTTGTTTTTTTATTGCCCGTTTATTATCAATCGTACTTTCATCACTGCTCAATCCACTGCTATTACACTGCATAAATATATGTGAGCATGGGGGTTTTAACAATGTTGTTAGTTTATTAGAACCAACAGAGTCTTTCATATTTGATGTTGATATTGGCTGAATGTGATCTTTTTGATCTGCTGATGAATTTTTAGCATCCTCTGTCTCATCTATTTTTTCTTTAACTTTTATCATTGAGGGTTCTAAGCAAACTTCGGAGCTTTCTTTGTTGTTGTTGTTGTTGTTTTTATTGGAATCAGACGTTTCCTCCTTCAATTTCTGATCTATAGGAACTGACTTAGCCGCCGGTATATCTTTTCCTTTATCTACCACCACTGATTCATTCGAATCTTTATTTAATAAGATTGTTGTCTGGCTACGAACATCATTGATGCTATTATTAAAGCTACTATTGCTATAGCAACTGTCTATGCTAGTCATAGACTCAGTTATTTGAGCATGATTGCGATATTGACGTAAGTAATAATCAAGCGTTATATAACTTTCAGCCTTTTCTCTAATTTTTATGAATTCTCTATCGAGCTCTTCAAACTGATTGTCATCAAATTTCGCCACAATATCACTACATTTATTTGTATATCCACAACGCTCACATGTTTGGCATTGATATAGTTTCAATCTATCTCTATTTCTACTTAAGACCGTGAACAAATCTCTTATTTCAGTAAACATGTTACAAACCAAAGACAAACATGGAATTATTATCAATTGCTGAAACTAAACAGAATAAGAAAATAAAATAAGAAAATCAAGATATTCCTAGTATGTATTAAGAATAAGTAATTAAACTTACCTGTGATATTGTAATCGGTTTTATATGCCAATGAAACTCAATTTGAAACTTAAAGTTGTGAATGGGATACTTTACGATGAGACATAAATATGGAGTTGATTTGTCACGTGTTACTATATCAACAAATATTGGATCATTTTGCATTAATGATTCAATTAATGAACTTTCGTTAATATCGAAACGAACTTCTGCATTAATATTCTAAATGATAAAGAATAAATAAATTAATTGGTAAATTGAGTGGCTGCGCAATCCTAAATCAAACTACTCTAAATTTGCCATTCTTAAACTGAAACATTTGTAAATATTTTATAATGCAATTGAATTAAATGCTGTCAGTTTTAGCGGAAGAGGTAGAAATAGACCTCGCTCACGATAGTGAGAAAACTGTATCAATATTGTATACCATGTTTCATCTATAGATTAATAAATCTGCATTCTATTATATAATAAGCCTCAACTTCACACTAAGAGGGAAGTTATATAAATGGCTTCAACATTGGTACCTGCGGATATAACTTAAAGGGGGCATTTAATGACGCTTATCAATTCTTGTGCTTGTCACTGTGGAATTAGGTCTTCATAGCAGATGTTCACGTTAAACCAACTCGACTTTATGGCAATACATATATTGTATATGGCATATATACATATGACAAAAACAAAGTGAATCTGTTATTGACAATTCCGGTATAGTAAGAAGAAATTGCACGAATTTTGATGGATGCTAACAGATAGATTTTCTTTATGAAAGATTTTTTATTTTTGAAACTGTTACTAGCCTTCAAGGAAACTTAACTAACTTTTCTTTAAGTAAAATGTATAAAAACTAATAAGGAACAATTGGTACTTACTTGTGCCCGTTGCAAGAGATGTTCGACTTTTACCTCTTCTGTATATACATCGTTTTTTTTTATATCATACAGCATAAAGGTTAACATATTTTCAGATACCATTAAATTTGTTAGAAAGAAGCACTCATCGATTTTTAAGGGCCTCCACATATTTAAAAAAAAATAATTCACAGTAAAATATACAAAATTTTAGAAGTTGATAACTGAGCTTCTTGACAGGCAAAGCAAAGACAAATTATGAAAACATTTAGATATCTGAGAATTTTAAAATATTTAAAAATCTTTTAGTCTGTGCATGCTAATCTTAGAAACGGCCTAACCGATTTGAAGGCGGGTTCCACTGGTGTATTGTAGCAAACTTCCTGTAACATTTAGTGTTTATATCATCAACTTTGACATATAAAATCGGTTGAAAATAGTGGATCAAATTTTGCATATAAAGCTTAGAGACATAATTTCAAATCAATCAAAGATCTATTTTTGAAATGTGAGTCACAAGAAAAGAAAATAAATATAATTCTTTCTGTCATTCCCACTTCCGTGGTGAAGCAAAGGACGCCGGGTCAGCTAGTTTACAACTAAATTTGTCCTAATTTCTCTTGATTTTATTTTTCATGCAAAAGATTTCAGAGTTTCCTTGCTTAAGTTAAGTAGGTTTCAGTAATTTAAACATAGAATGAATGGTAAGTAAATATTGTATATAAAAAAAAATTAGACTGATTTTTATACCCTTGTTGCTAGATACTATTCGAATCTATTAGGTATCTTATTCATATATAATATCATTTGTTTGACTTCCCTGCTTTAAGCGATTTATTTTAAATAATTTTGCTGTTTTTTTCTTTTATATTCAAAATAAAATGAAATAAATGTCTAACAGAAACTACTTATAAGATTGAAGAATAAATCAATCTTTAGTGACATATGGAGGGGAAAAAAAAACAATCTTGGATTTATTCATGAAGCAGAAAAAACAATCTATGGATTAGCATTTTTAAGAATAATAATATTAACTAATCAACTATATGTCGTGTTTTATTACTAAAAATCTTTAATCATGTTTATAGAAATCTCCTTATTATTTTCATTATCATTTTAATGTGGTAAGTTTATCTAATTATTAAGATATTAGATGCATAATAATATTTATGTAATTTAATTAATATATTATTAAACAATTTTCAATAGTTGTTTTTTATTTACCTTTACTTTTATACTCTACACACAAATGGGTTTTCCTGTACATTGAACTATAAGATAGTAATCAGTGTGGCCCCGATTTGGTTCAACGCCATACAAATTTGGGGCATCAATGCCGCGTACAACATAAAAAAAGTTCAGGCTTTCCAAAGCAAGGCTCTAAGACAAATCACATGCGATTCATGGTTTGTTCGTAACACTACCCTACATGGGGATCTTAAGTGATTGAGTCACAACACTCTGCACCTTCATAGACATCTAAATATTATATTATATTATATATACCACGACGAGACAAAGTCTCCACACAATTGTATAATTACTCTATGCAAACAATGACCACGTTATTAGTACTCAACCATAATAATATTTTATGTTATTATGCCAATTATATGCAAATAATATTTCCAAAAAAGAAAAAAAAAGTCTGCGACGTAATAAAATGCTAAGGGTAAATTAAAATTCTCTTTCATTACAAATGAATCTTTATGTCATCAGTGAGCTTAATAGACATAAAGGATTGCCAATGATATTGTTTAAATAAAAATCAACATTTCCTGAAGTTTACTATATTAGAATCCTTCCCAAAGGCATACAATATTTGATTTTGGATTTAATGATTTATTATTTACCTTGAGCGCACGTCAATATCGCTAAAATCACCAATCTTCAAACAAAATATTTATGCACTATTTCCCATAACACTGAACCAGATATCATTTTTGACTTTGAGCAGATTTTAAAAGTACAAATGATTAAACTACAACCATGTGATTCCAGGTTAGCCTCAATGAGTGTTTTGGTGAAAAAAATAACTTAAAAAATTAAGAAAAAGTATGGGACATGGGCACTTTGTCTTGTACATCATGGTGTTGTCAGACCCCAATGCAATTCTTTAAATTTTTTATGGATTTTTGTCAATTTTTTACTTGCGGATTTTTTCTTTATTTTCCATCCCAGTTTACCTGAACACACAATGAAAATGACATAGACACATACTATACACTACACCACTACACATTCAGGCGCACGCATAGGCACATAAAAGATAAATAACACTAAATATTTACCACCAATATTCTATATGAATGTATGTGGTCTGATCAGACCATGGTGTACATAATTCGGGTATCCAGTTGAGGGATTATTGAACTACACTTGCAACTTAAAACACATCAATAAATTTTTACAATATTCATATATGGGGTCTATTCCATAATAATATTTCTCAATAATCGGAAATATCGTACTATCATTTTTTGTCCATATAAAACAGAAACACTTTGGTTGTTATTAAGTGAACCAAAAATGAAAGGTAGACCTATCTACTTTAATCGTAAGAAGAAACAACATTTTTCTCAATAGGATCAAAATGCTATAAATTCAAGTATCATCGATCATGATTGATCTCTGGATATCTCATTGATTGATCCATCTAAATGCCGACTTTGAAGAGGCAATTGCCTTTAAAATACTAGTACGATAAGCCAAGGCAACATTTGTCAAGAAGATTAAAGAATATATAAAAAGAAAAGAAAAGAAAATAAAAGGAATCATACCACAATCCACTGAACATTTCCATTTACTCGATCACTTTTGGATTTTAAAAATGCTTGCGTGTTTGCCATGCTAAGAGGATTTGCTAACGGCCAATAACCTGTCGAAGTCATCATCATCATCATCGGAATCATTATTATCATTATGTAGTTATGGCCACCAGCGTGTGTAATTAATAATAATATTAATAATAATACAATAGTAATGAAGATAGTGACACATTGATTTCTTTACCTCTCTTCGATCTTGGTATTTGATATTGGCAGTGGCAGTGGCAGTGGCAGTGGCAGAAATCATTCACTCGCCAATTAATTCATTATCGGATTTTAAAAAAATAAACAAAATAAAATAAACAAAAGAAACAGAAGTATAGTAATGAAATCCAATGCTCCTGCTGTCGCTGCTAGGAGGAACAACTGCAGGACAAATCGGATTGCGAACGTGCCTTGGCTCCGCTTGTGAATCCGCTGTTGTGACTTTGTCTGGGTTTTTGACATTTGACTACTTTATTGAATTATGACAGCAGACAAGTTAACATTCAACGTGATCAGACGGACAAACAAAAAGAAAGAAAGAAAGAAAGAAAAAGTCTGTCGTCTTAAGGATGTGTAGGCAAATCTCATACTTTTTAACCATTCATGTGTCATCGAGTTGATGTTGCAAATCATGCATGATAAGTATAAAATGAACAAAATAAAAGGGAACAAAAAACGATGGGCATCTTTCAGTACTTCATACCTCTTACCTTCATTCATTCATGTCATCTACCCACCTGTACCCACTTGACTAAGTGACCATCTGAACATGCAACTTGGACTCATTACGCATGCATTGCATTTGTTTTTGTTACATTTGTTGTTGCAATTGTTCAGAAATGCTCAGTGATCCATGATCCATGCATGATCCACAACAGTAGCTGCAATGAGGCTACTTGGACATGTGTTCCGTCATGATCTGATTGGAATATTAATTGTGACTGAGCGTGCAGAAAAGATACTCACCGCCAGACCGGCAAACAAGCAGACATACAAACAAAATGAACGAATTGAATTCGGAATCTCTGCTTATTGCTGCAAGTAGTAGAGATCGGGTGTGTGTTGCTTGCAAAATGAGGTGAAGACACGAATATGCCATCACATCCATCCATCCATCCATCCATCCATCTATCTATAGTCATCGTACATGATGAAGCGCCATCGTCTAGCATCTGATGGTATGTTTACATGGTTTTATACATGGCTCAATGTACTCGTATATCTGATATACTCGCAGTATGAGTAAAGTAAATAAAAAAAGAGGCTACTTACTCATTGTATAAACTAATGGTCATGATCATAATGCTATTGTTAATAATAATAATAATGATTATGATGATGATAGCAATGATGGTGATCATTGTGATGATGATGGCATAATTCGTTACCGTATTCCATTTTGAGTACCTTCCTAAACATTGCTTACATGGCGTATAACAATGACATGTTCTTTAATTCGGTTTCACTTTGTAATTCCATATTTGGATGAATCTACTATAGAATTGTGTATTGGGTTCCATGGGTGTGTTGTGTGATGTGAAGTGATGTGTTGTGGTGCTTCAATTGTTTTATATGCGGTGCGATATTTAATTCATACATTCCTCTCCCATTTTTTCTTGATTTTTATTTTATAATTTATTGTTACTGTTACTGTTGTTGTTGTTGTTGTTGTTATCATTACATGGTTTTCATAAATCAAAAACCTTAAAAAAATTAACGAACGTGTTTACGAGTAAAAACAAAAAAGTCTGGGAAAATTGTCATTGAAAGACAATGACAACAACGACAACAACGACATCAAGTGCACGCTAATCAATCGCTTACATTGCACACCCCAAAGTCGTTCAGGTACTCAGACAATCACATGACTCTTTACCATTTATATTGAATAATATCCTAATTTATAAATGTTGAAAATATTATCCATAGCTCGATAATTCGATTCATGTATTGAGGTATACAATAAGCGGAATAAAAGAAAGAAATTGACAAAAATATCTAATGAAAGTTTATCAGTTTGATAAAAGAGAAATATGTATGTCTATTTAGTTTATCCAAAAGCTTGTCACAATTTGAAGAAGAAGACTTTTTGAGACCTGAGACCTTAGAAGAATCCGCAATAAGTGATCATAATCATCCAGTTTCTTAGAATACATTTTTGTATAATTTTTTTTTGTTTAGTTTCGATTTTTCAGTAGATCAGTTGAAGATTTGAAAAGATGCATTAAGATCAAGATTGGACCTATAGAATTTGAAATAAGGAGATGAAGTCTTGTATAAACTATGCATTTACTTTGACTAAGCTATGAAATTATAAAACACCCCTAGTGGTCCGATTGGGCTGATTCCGACAAATATACTGTGTATGGTAAAAAGAAAGCTCCGTGTTTCAGCTCTCTAGCTCAAAATTTGAGGAACTAGTTTGCATATATACTGACGGACAGACAGACAGACGGATGGACAGACGGACATGGCTGGATCAACTCGTCTCGTCGCGCTGATCAAGAATATGTATATATACTTTATAGGGTCTCCGACGTCTCCTTCTCTGTGTTACAAACTTCATAACAAACTTATAATACTATTCACTTCGTGAAGAGTATAAAAATGGAAAACAGAAGTTTTGAGCAAACGAATTTTGATCAACGATTACATGAATAAAATTATTTATTATATTAAGATATGAAGTCCTTAAATTTTACGTGCAGCTGAATTTATTGAAACATGGAGTCAATGTAAAGTTAAACTTTCATACAAAACACACATTTAAACTAGTATGTTCTATGTTAAACCCTAGAACCCATTGAATATATTTCTTATTTTTTTCCATGAAAGGTATGCCATTTTCAGTAAAACCGAAGTCAATGTAATTAGTTAGTTCCATGTATTTGGTTTCGTATGGTTTTTGGGGTCGGTCTTCCATGAATCATGATATACGTGCATGTTTCGCATTTCAGGCACGTTCTAGAAAATCGATCTCAATTTCGTAGTCTGATATCAACACGGCCAAAACCAAATAAAATAAAATGAAAAGAAATGATGAAGATGGGTAGATCTTTTTATTTGAACAGAAGGTACTAAGTACAAACATATCAAAAATCAGACTCTCTCTCTCTCTCACTCTCACTCTATGTCCGTATCTCGATTGGTCTATCGGCAGGTCTGTCTGTCTGTCTGTCAATCTGTTTGTTTGTCTGTCAATTCGTCCATCCGTTTGTCTTTTTGCCCACTGAATCGAGTTGGAAATGTCAACATTTCCACATTATCCACAGTGGTGGCGGTGCTTTTCAAGCCAACGCAGTTGATCACATTGACATTTCGCCTGCCTTTAGGTTTCTTTAGGTTGCCCTGCCTCGTTGGCCTAGCCTGGCCTGGCCTGGCCTGGCCTGGCCTGGCCTCACCTCCACCATCACCTTGGCTTGATTTGATTTGATCTGATGTGGTTTGGTTTGGTTTGGTTTGGTGTGGTGGCTTCTCTTGCGCACGCTTGTTGGTGACATGTGGCTCGACGTGATTGATTTAGGGTTTTTTATTTTTTTCGCTGTACTCTTTTCCCCACACCTCTCACTCTCGATCACCTCTCAGCCCCTCTACCTTTGGCTAGTTATTTTGACTGTTGACTCTGTTGTTGTTGTTGATCTTCAGTATATTATTATTGTTGTTGTTATATACAATGTGACCCATTGTTTTAACCAAAAAGGTCTCCATGTTCATACATGAAACTGTCAACTGAACGTTTACCAGCTCATGGACGTGGGTCGATCGATGGATCGACTTGCTTTGCTTTGCTTAGTTAGTTGCTTCTTTGCTTGGTTTCTTAATTTCATGGAATCTTGGTTGGTTGGTTGGTTGGTTTGTTGTCGTCTCACATGTTAATTGACAACATAGCGGGCGGGAGCTGGTTTTGCTAGATTAACTTTTGTTGAAATCCCGCATTGGATTAGTTGTTGAATTTTCCATGAGTTCTAAGAACTCAAAGATAACATGAGAATAAGAATGTACATTGACAACAGCAACAACAACAACAATAACGACGACGACGCAACAGACAATCAAAGTAGAAAGACAAAGCCAAAACAAAAACAAAAACAAAAATAAAAACAAAAAAAGAGAAAGGTTAAGAGAGAAAACCTCTATTATTGTAGTAATATAGTTTCATGTTGAATATGAAAATTTCTTATTAAAATCAATTTACAAAATGCGCTGTTCATGTTCCACTAAACTTTTCATACCCATCAGAAGACCATCATCATGTCATACAACAAGTGATCAGCATCATCATCATCATCTCTTATAATACATTCTTGCTTTATTCTTCTCTGGTTTCTGAATCTTTGGTTACTCATTCTTCCACTAGAACAATACAATATTTGGTTTCGTGATGTGAAGCTGTAATTACGCCTGTTACGTAAAATTTATCAGCGAAACCTTTATGCGTGGTACTATTGTATCTTGGTCCATTTGCTTGAATCAACCAACCAACCAACTATAACCATCCAACCAGTCCAACATTCTTTTGCCTCAAGGCCTCTTGGCCTGTGTTGTCCATGGTTGTGGCGCTGTCCAACGTTGTTGTATCGTTGTTGTATCGATGTAGTGAGGAGGGTCAAACCGAACGGGGTCGGTTGTTTGGTTGGTCGTGTGTTGGTATTAAATTAATATTTGCTTTTTGTCAAAAGCCTATAATCAAGAACGTTGGCGATGACAGCCTAAGAGGCTCTAATTACACCTTGTTACCTTGACGCTGAGGCCACACAGATCGTGGCTCACTTTGCGTTTTTTTTTTATATAGTAGATTCATCTCTCCCCCCCCCCAAAACTTTACTTGGACTAACTAAACTGACGACTGATAACGATGACGATGGAAATGGTGAAGACGGCAGCCGCTAATACACAGCAATCAAAGAGTACAGTTTAAACGAATCAACCAACGAACCAACCAACGAACCAAGCAACGTAACCGTCATCCAACCATCAGTCCATCTATCAGTCCATCCCTCCATCTATCCGTCAGTTATACTCGTATGCTAAGTGGCAAGCGCCGCACGTCGTTCGGCGACTCTTGTCGTCATCATTGGTCATGTTGTTGCCTTAAAGGGTTCATTGTTCTTGGCCCAATAACAAGACCCTGTTCTACTTACAATACTTATAAAGGACTTGGCAAGCAACAAAAATTATCCAAATGCAATTCTCACGTTTTAGCATTTTAGTATTTTTATTTAAATTTTTCCCTTTTATTTCCTTATAACATTTTTTTCTTATTTTCTTTATACAATAGTTTTTTTTTTTTTTGATGCATTCAAGAAAACAACATCGAAACGAAGTCGTAATGGCCAAATTACATATTTTTATTTAAATAAAAACATTTGGCGCTGATTTGAATTGAAATTTGAAAAAAGAACAGAAGGCAGAAGATTATTTTCAGTTACATCGAAGCTTTAAACACCTTTCTTGCAATTGTATTATATAACCCAGTGTACAGTTGTTCTAATTTTTTATTCTATTATAATTTACTTTTACCTTTAAGTATCCATTGCCATTGGTTACTAGATACAATTATGTGTTTTTTTTTGTCTTCTCTCAGGGTTATGCTTGTTATTCTGTGTCTCCTGATGACTCTCAACCCACCCACTTAAAACCAATATATTGTTGATTTAGTCCATCAACTTGTCCACCAATTTGTTTATGGGCATCACATATTGATTATATCGATCTTATTAAGCATTTGAATTTGTCACCATCTTCTATTTGAAGATTTCTACTTGTTACATGATTCCTCAAAAACAGAGTTCTTGTTTCAGATGTTTATACATACATAAGTCAACATTAGCTTCCCGGCTGTTAGCTGGATTCATAGAATCATCTGTACCATAACATTTATATCAATCACACCGGCATCACAGATCTGAGTAAAGTCATATGTCTTTCTATCGTTCTAAAGGGTTTTATTGTCATAGCCCAAAAACTGCTTAAGTTCTATGTACAAAATTTCTATTTGATAATAAAAATTAATAGATGCATCATTCGTTATCGTCATTAGAGTCTTGTACATGAGTCAGCCTATATTAGAGCACAATAGTCGGGTTTGTGTAATAAAGTTGTCTGAAGATATAAAATATATCTTCCAGAAATATTATTTTTTAAGTGATTCAAAATTAGTTAAGTGTACATTTTCAATTATCTGCACACCAGTTTAGCCAGGTTTGAGGAGCTAAAAAAACCATGTACAGTAGATTATCAAATCGCAGATGATGTTACTTAGCATGTAAAAAGGTATTCCATAATATAGAATATGGGGTCTCATAAGAAAGTATGGCCAGATATGCATTTTTTTATCGACTTTCTGGACGAAATTCCGAATTTCAAGCTTGAAGAGATTATTCAGTCAGTTGATGACTCAAAGTATATTGCGCGTGAAATCCAGAGTTACATATCAGGGTCAATATTTTAGTTAAAACTAGCGTACCAGACCCATCTTCTAATGGGTTGTTTCCTTTTTTAGCATCACTATATTTTCTCTGTTACACTTTGAGTATCAACAAAGAACGCAATTTGAGTATCAGAAAATTAAAATCCTAATTTAATAATTTTTTTGTTGTATACTTTCAGGGATTGTGGTTGTTTGTATATTCCAGATCTCGGGAACGGAGACACATATCGGAACTAAAACTGTCCTATATTCAAGACGGGAACTAACCATACACATTTACAAAATTTTAATGCTTCTAGATGAACGGTATGGCTGCGCATAACATACGAACAATATAAAAAAAACTAATTTTTATGTAAAAGATTTAATATTTTATTTTTTTAATTTTGTTTTTTCATAAATTTGAAGATTATTAATAAATTGAATCAAATTATACACTACCTACATATATACTAATACTAGTTAAGTAGTTTCTAGACAATACTGTACGATCCCTGCGGTATGAATCACTTTTCCAAAATTGGTACGTGGCTAGTGCATTTGGAACCAGCACTAGTTCCGATGTCATTAAAAGGGATCAATTGCCACCACCTGGATTATCATTCAGCAGTTGTTTCACTAGTTACTGACACCATCTGCATTACTTTGACTGGTAAATACACTAACCACTAATAATGCAAAAAGGGGCTTCAGATATATTATGGAAACGCGCATTTACTGGTTCGCCTCTGCATAACCTACGACTCCTGAATTCACTAGCCATCAGGTAATAAGAAAAGGAACTAGTGAATTACTATTGAAACGGAAACTATTGCCACCAAGCATTCTGCAGGAATATTGTGTCAGTTTGTTACTCAGGCATTGAAAGAAATCAGTAAATGAGGAGAGTGTCATTTTCATTGGCCTCATCATTTATATTTTATATATTGTATTTGCGTAATATATTGTATGGTATCTATTGGCCACTTTATGGTATGTAATTCTTTTCTCTCTTATAATGTGTTACAAACATTACAAAGAAGTGATATGCTCTAACCCATCTGTTCACACTTTACAAAATATGTTAAAGGTTTAATAAATTCAAACCAAACCAAACCAACCCAAACGAAAAACAAACAAACTAAAAATGTCAGAACAACATTGATACAGGTTCAGTTTTGGAGGAAATATCGCTAACTTCGTTTGGTGTGCATGCATCACATCACATCTCTTTTTCATTCCATTCCATTTCATTTCACTAAAAGTATCTCAGCGGAAGCCACAATTTTGAGATCATTCAGTTGGCCAAATTAACAACGTTCAACATTATTACCGAATCACAATTCATTCATTTTGGTCCATTCAACCAAAAAAGCTCTAAACGCCCCAATAGGCAGATAAACTGACATACAGAATATCCAAAAATGTTAGTTTCACCAATTGACTCACACACTCACTCACTCACTAATTGAATAACTGACCAACTGACTAACTAACTGACAGACAGACTGACTAACAAACCAACTGACCAACTGACTGACTTATTAACAAACTGAAATGAAAGCACACCCGCAGCGTTAAAAAAAACGCTTAAAATTGATCTCTCGGTCTTTTGTTTGAGATACAAGTAAAACGATATGAGCACCCCAAACACTTCAACTCTCTCCTCGCACGTGTTTATAATATCAAATCACTTGAGTTCTTGTTCTCGAAACTATAATGTTATTAAATTATATATTTTTATTGCCGCAAAACTATTTCGAACCATTTTGAATGCTAATTAAATAAATGTTAATTTTAATGTTGATGACACAAAACAATGATGATGATGACCCCCTACACATAACAAACAGGTGCATATTGACATCAATATCGACATCAACATCAACATTAGACAATAGATACCTTAAAGACTTGTAAGTTGTATAGAAAGAAATTTTCAATTTACATAGATTTTATTTTTAAAGAAATAATACAATAAATAAAACAAAATACAATAAAAAAAAAAAAAAAAAATTATGTTTTATTTAAATATTTTTTATTTAACAATTTCGAATGCTTTTCGAATGCATTATTTGTTACAATATTAGTATTTCATTATTGTTTGTTTTGTTTCGTTTCGTATTAATTTAATTTGTTTATGGCTTAAGTAATAAATTTAAGTTCACACACAAATTATGTTAACACACGACATAGGGGATATTAGATATGAAAATATATTACTTACTATAGTAGTCAGTCTATCGTTGAATCAACTTTAATAAAATAGAGGAGAGAGATTAAAGATGAAAATCTGAACAATGATCTGACAAGTTTTAAATCGAATCACTCCTAGGTAAATACATTTATGAGATTGAAGATAAGTTTATAGCATTTTTGCGAGTTCATAATAAAATAATTTGCAATTGAAATTGATAAATGGTGGATAATTTTGAAAGTAAATCAAAACAGCAACAACCTTTTAATATTCCCATTATAAGTAAATAATTCCAAGGCATTAAAAACGATAGTATTTCCCTCTGATCTAGATCCATTCTATCTATGTTTATTCATTTTTACACAATTTAGATCAGAGTTGTCCAACCTTTCGGTTCCATGGGCCACATAGGAATAATCCGCTGTTAGTTGGGCCGCAGATTTATGTAAAAAATTTCTCTTTGAACTTTAGTAATTTAGTTTATAATCTTTTCCTATCTTTAGTTTTTGCAAAAGTATCAATAACTTCGGTTAAATCCAGACTTGATGCGACTTTGTTTTCAATTGCTATGAGCGATAAATGTCGGAGTCAGAAAATCGAATATTTCACAGATTGCATTCATACCAGTAAAACCAGCGTTTAAATTACTTCAGTCGAAATAGCAAAAGTACTGTAAAACGTGTATTTAATTGAGCTAATATTGTGCCTAGTACTTTATGGAAAATATGTAGACATTTTGAATTACTCTTACTAATTTCAAAATCAGTGATCAGAATCTAATCCTTCAAATCGTTTTTTAATTTTCTTTTGCCTTTCTTCTTGAAAATGGGAATCTATACCATATTTTCTTGCAGTTTCACTGGATTTGCACTTGAATTGTTCGAAGTCATTTCTAAAAATTTGCAATCTTGCTTTTGTCTCTGCTAAAGCTCTACTTGTCTCGTCCAAATCGACATCACAGTTTTGTAAAGTTTTAGATGCATAATTCAATACACAATACAATATTTTTTTTTTTTTTTTTTGTAAGTGTACAAGAATTGAATTCTTGTTATGTTCAATTTATGTTATAATTATGTTTAACATTCTTTGGGGCCTGGGTCCGAGAGCCCCCTTAGCTTAAAGGCCCCGGTGCAGTGCACCGCTTAGCACGTTAGTAGCTACGTCAATGGTTACTTCTATTTAATTATTATTCTACAACAAAATTTATTCGAAAGTAAAGTTTCATTTGGAAAATGACGAAACATTTAATGATTTCTACTCATTGATTGCAGAGTGAGAAAAAAAAGATATTTCAAGTGGATTTGACCGAAGTACATAGAATTGGATGGTGAGAACATAAGGTAGAAGAAGAATGAGTTTTTGATTTGCTGATCAATTTTTTTTTCTTACTTTTGATTTTAGATTTACCATGAACAATCTGTGAAATATTATAGAATTTAAAGGCGATAATATTTTTAAGAAGAACTGAAGTGAATTCTTACAGATGCATGAGATTATGATTGTTTGAATATGAAATTTTCCTCTTAGTTATATTTATTCTATAGAAAGGCTTTATTTTTAAATTTTATTTTATTAATAACGTTAAACGCAGAAAACGGCATAGCACATTTTTATTAATTTAATGAATAGTGACGAGAAAAATAAGAGGAGAAGTCTATTACAGCCTTATTGGGAGATCGTGTTGATGAAACCGTTTAAATCTTCGATTAGAACAGCGAGTGAGGGTAGATGCCAGCTGGTGTATGATCTTTCAAAAGCTTTGAATGATGTCAACTATAGTATTTATTGATCACTTCTTCGTGTAAGCCCGCCATGTGAGTCGTTTATCCATGATCAGACCAAGATATCAGTTTTGCTTCGTTTGTGGAAAGATATTTCCATTGTATGTTGTAACCAGACAAACGCCCTTAATTAGGGAGAAAGTGCAGTTACTAGACTTGGTGGAATTTTTCATTATATTTCAGCTCCTTGACCCACGCACGGAATCTAATTGCATTGTCGGAATATGTAGCAATGATTGCTTGGTTATCAATAATTATTGGTATGTCCGAGGCGAGGACGCTGCCTTGCGGAATGCCAGCCCTCATGCGTCTGGTGGTGGATCTTCTGTCTCTGACTGCCACAGAGAAGAAACTTTCTTTCAGGATACTGCGGATGAGCAAATACTGGTGGCCAGGCAGGAGCGCTTTGATTTTGTGAAGTAATTCATCCATCTAGATATAGTAAACTAAACTTTAATTTAAAAGCAAATTATTAATAAATTTTCAACATCTCCAACTAAATGAAATCTATAATAATTTAAGAAATAAATAAATTGATTTCTATAAATGATAACAAACATATTCTTTAATTACAGATTCTTTTGTATTCCGAAATCTGTTTGTTCTGAAACATTGAATTTATTTATGCAACTTTTAATTAGCAAACCCAAAAAAAAAAATATAAATAAAAAATATTGTATACAAAATTCAGAAGACTTTCAATTTCAGAAAAATATTATCATTATTGTATTTTGTATACATTTCATTTTATTAATTATTGTTTAATTTGTGTGGGAAGCGGTTAAATTCAAACGAATTCGAAACCAAAATGACACCGACAATCGACAAACGTAACAACAACAGTAACAAAAGTAAAAATCTTTGAATCCCATGAATTTAAGCGCTGATTTCTTTGTGTTCAATCATAAATTTGGGTTTTTGTTTTCTTTTTTTTTAAATGCAAATCAAAATCAATAAACAAATCAATTTCATTAAAAATGGGCCTGAATGTGGGCGCTACAGAGGCAGCGGGTGAAGGCGACATATGCATCGCATCTCAGCTTATCTCAGATCAGTTCATTTCATCTTATCTAATCATCCTCTGAAATCAAAATATAAAGCGAAAATCAATGAACTAAAATACTGCAGATATTTGCATTTTGTTTTTATAAATTTTTTTTGCTTCACTTTAGAAAATAATTAAAGAAAATTATTACCGCGAGTAATGAAAGCAAATAAATCACATAAAAACAATGATTAAATAATATTATTATAATATCAGTCTTCCCGAACCTTTCATACCCTTTTGCAAAATACTTTCTATTTTCCTATGATCATAGAAATTTAATAAGTTGACATATTACAAAAAATATGATAAAACTGACCATACGCATGTATCTCAACATATTATAAAGCAAAGTCCCCCGCCGCATCTGTTACAAAAACTACTTAACATATTTTCATACGGTTTTCATCAATGGACCGAGTGATTCATGAGACAGGTTAAGGAGAAATTTGAAAATTCTCAAAGGAACAGTCGAAAATTCTAAAAATGAAATCAAAGAGTGAGTGAGTGTAAGTGAGATGCATATAAAGCTTAGAGAAATATTTTAAAAGCAAACAAGTCGCCTTTAAAAAAAAGCTCATCAGGTTAGCCAATCAGTATCTATTCCTTTTTTTTAGGAAGGAAAGACAGGACAACGTCTTCCCGGATTTCTAATGTGATATAAATATGACCGAATATCATATATATTGTATAATGTTTTTCTATGACATATAACATGTCTATGTGAACACTTCTTTATAGAAATGATGTATAATGAAAGTAGAGTTCATGCCAACTTAGCCAAAAAATAATTAAAAGTAAGAATGTAAGAATGGCAAGTATAGTCCTTGAAAAAACCATCATAAAAAATGACATCGTGTGTATAGCAATAAAAGCTATGTCATATTTATATGTCACACAAAACAAAAATCATATTTTTCGTCAAAGTTCTTAAAACGTGTGTAGACAGTTCATCATATAATTAGATACAAACATCATATAATAAAAATACATATGTCAATTTATGTTTATGATCGTGTGTCAGCAGCTTTATTTATAGGATTTACTTTTCAAAAAAAAAAAAAAAAAATTAAAGAAGTATATCTAGTATTGATATCTAAATTTTTATAAAATACTAGCGTACCCGACCCAGCTTCGCACGGGTTGCATTTAACGGCGACAAATGCCAGTTATCAGATATGTTTCCTTTCTTAGCATCACTATATTCTCTCTGTTACAATTTGAGTAGCAACAAAGAACAATTTTTGACTTTAGTTAATTTTTTGTAGCATACTTTTAGAGGTTGGGGTTTATTTGAATATCCCAGATCTTGGAAATGCGGATATATATCGGGACCAAATCTATCCTATGTTTGTGCCGGAAGCCACCCTTACACATTCAAAAAAATTCAATGTAATCAGATGAACGGTATGGCAGCGCATAACATAGGAACAATTTAAAACACTAATTTTTATATATCAGAATTAAGTTGCAATAATATTTTAAAATAAATAATTCTTACTTTCAGTAGGAAACTTTATTTGATATCATAGCATTAAACTTGTCTTCTTAGAAGAATCAAAAAAATTATTTTGAAAAGAAGAAAATCTGAGAGATCCAACTAAAAACATTTCAAGAACATGGATACTTTGTTGAAACTCTGAAGTCACCTACCTATACATTATAAACCTCATGACAATACAAAAGTATTCTATCATTAATATTAAATGTGAAGTGTATAAAAATGTTGTAGCTAAAATATTTAATGATATTAAATAATTTAATTTATTATGATCATAAAATTTAATTTAAATGTTATGTCAGTCGTTCATTTGCTTGGACTTGAAACGTGTGCGAAATGTGAATTTCTAAAGCAAAAACAACACAAAGAATAAAAAAAAAAAAAAAAAACAAGAAAACTTTATTTTCTGTTCCATCGAACCTTATATACCATTCACATTCTAACTGACAAAAGGAACACGTGCATATTTCGATCTTAAAAGTAACGTAGTAGGTTCTAACAAATATTGGTTTTATATTAGGTTCAGCTTATGTACTATTAAGTATAACAATATTGATTGTGCGTTTTTGAAAAGTTTCAATATTAAATCTTCTACTATAGGATTTTGGTCAGATCGGTTAATTTATTCTTATTTCTAATGCAATATAACCGTCAACCGTCTCTTCATAGACTTAAAATTATGCTATAAAGTAAATTTTTACAATAGAATAATCATAAATCAGTCTAGAAATACTTTTTTGATAAAATAATTTTGAGGGTTTTAAATGAAAAATATGAAATAACAATAACAGTGGAACTGAAATGGTAACTATGAGTGTATTGCTATTATTTCCCGATAAGTGCAATTTTATTTGAAAAAATTAAAACAAACCATTTTATTATGTTACGACGAGTTATAAAGAAAATCAAGTGTATGAAAATAATATTTTTATATGAAGACTACCTCTTCCAATAATCAGAGATCCTAGTATGATGATGAAATGCGTCATGTCTATGGTATTAAATCACTGTAATTTGTACTTTACTAACAAATTCTTTGACAGTTACTTACCAAATGGTTAATCTAACTCCATGTTTTAATAACCCAAATATTGTTTTCATTTTCATATGAAAACTATCTCTTTCAATAATCAAAGAACTGTGTACAATGAAATAAGACATATTATATCTCTGTACTTTGCACTTTACAAATGAGTTCAGACTTTAAGTCACACTGGGTTAGATTTATTCCCCATACGCATTTTAATAAGTAAAATATTGTTTTCATTTTCATTTGGACACTATCTCTTCCAATAATCGGAGAACTGTGATATGTAACGATATGCGATTTGCCTATAGTATAACATATATCTCTCTTCTCTTTAACAATTTAATTCACTGATAATAGTATAGTATTGATTCTCCACAAGAAGCTGAATACAATAATATGATCTTTGATCGGTTCTTTGTTTTATAATAATATCAAACTAAAATGAGAACTACATTGTTTTTGGTATCTAGTAATACAGTAAAGGCTCTCATAACCGGACACTCACCGTCGAAGTATTTTGTCCAGTTATTACGAGTATATAATAATAAAAACATTTCAAATTTTCCGGTTATAGAGGATGTCCATTATGAGAGCTTTTACTGTACTGTACTGCTAATGAATGAACTATCATAGCTGAAATAAATGATTTCATTGAAAACTCTATGCAATAATTTTATTACTTTCGATTTCAAAAACTGAGAAGGGTATTCCCTTCTCCTATCCCTTCTTCTTGTGATCTGATCAGTTTTCCATGACATGGGTTCTTTGATGTTTATCCAAAGTGATAATGAGGTAGCTTTGAGTTTACATATAAATTGTAAGAAAAGAACAAATACTATAAAAAATATTTCTAAAATGATGAATTATACTTTATAACAACTATCTCTTTAATTCAATTTTCTTCTTCTGTTTTGTTTTTAAATTACATTTAAGAAACAAATCAAAAATGATAATTGATTGTTGTAAGTAACAAAATGTTGTAATTTATGTAACAAAAACAACTCAACAAATTGAAGACAATAAAATATTTAAAAATGTTTCTTAAAGTTTATTGTGATTGTTCGCTGTCAACAAAATTACGGTTAATTTGCAATTAATATGCGTTGCACGTCATCAAGACTCAGCCTAAATGTCAATTTCTGATGTTTTTAGCCAATTTCGAATTACAAATAAATTAAATACAAATAAAGACGGCAAACATGTGAAATTATTTAACAATTTGCCGTCGGTAAACTTCAATAACACAATAATATAAAAAGAAAGAACGAAATTCGAAAAAATCAACACTAAATACAGTGGGTGACAAAATTATTTACGAAAATATCAATTAAATTCAAATTTATTTTTATTGTTTATTTTTTTTTTTATTTCTTGATAGAAAACTATCTTCAGAATATTAGACTCATGTCATGAACATTTTTTTTGTTCTCACGTTATTTGGATCAATGTATTTATCGCACATTCATTTTATATGTTACCCAATATCCATTGTTAAATTGTGTAGTTCCCATTCAGTTTTTTTTTTTTTAAATGATCTAAAACTGTTGTATGCTTTAGTGATGTTACGAGTCAATCTCCACTTTTTCAAAAAAGGTACTCCACTCTTTCGGTTCAAGAGTGTTGTCATCGAAATTTTCCCAAAAAAATCGAACAACCGATCGTTCTGATGAAGTCCATTCTTCATGATAAGAATGTATATTTTTATGAGCCTTTGCGCCAGAATAATATTTTCCAATAAAATAAAGAAAATGGTTGCAAATTTTCCATTTTTCGGTATTAAATTTCTTTACGCAAAATTGCAATTGATTTCATAAACACATCCTAATTACTTTAACAACATGTCTTTACCAACATGGTTTTCCAGCTATTCGTTGCTGTATGGCATAAGATGAAAATGTAATAACATTTTTGGATTAAACTTCCTATATTAGGGGGCCATATTACACATATTACGCCAAACGAATTTCATGATTTTTTGTTACATTAATTTCTCTTATCTTTAATTGTTTTTCTCTTAGGGTTTCTATATGGGCTCTATATGCAATAGATCATAAAGCCTAAAAAGATAGAATTTTTTAGGTATTTCGTTGTCAGTATATACCCACCTCTGCATCACATTTTTCTCGTATTGTTCATACATAGAAAGTAGGAATGTTGCAAGAGGTCTGATGAATTATGAACGATGACGCAACATGGCTAGAAATTTATTAAAGCTCATTGAACAATCTTAAAGAATTCATATTAGTGAAAGTTATACTAATTACTAAACGTGATACCATAATAGTCATTCAAGACAAAATTCTTACCATTTTATCTATTAAATAATATACGCAAGAATCTAATACACATCACCAGAGATGCACAGAAGTCGATTAACTAAAATCAATAATAAATAAAATGCTATTAAATTGATATAAAGTTTGTTTTTCTAAATCTATTTGTTATTTTTAATAACATAATTAATATATTTAATATGAAATCATCAATAGTTTTTTTTTTTTGCAAATACTTTTGTCCACCACTGTAACATGTAAAAGAATAAATCAACATATATTTTTATTTTATTTGATTTTGTTTTGTTTTTATTTGTATTTTTACTTTTGTTTTGTTTTATTAAAACTTACACAAAATTAATAAATAAATTAAGAGAAAAAAAAAATAATATTTTTTGTGCAATTTTCTTTAATTTTTAATTTTTTTTAATCTAATTCAATTATGTATTTGTTTTTAAAATATTTTAATTTTTTTTATTTGATTTTTATACAAAAGCTCAAATCAAAATTCTCCATAAAAGAAATAAATTTTTTTTTTTTTGTTTGTTTGTTTCTTAAATATTTTCATTTTTTGAGTTGAATTTTTGTTTATAATTTTATTTTTATTGATATAGGAAACTCTTTAAGCGGGCGTATACTTTTCGAAAGCACCTAAGACTAATTTAGTCTACGAACTAATTAAAAAAAAAAATTATTATCATTATTTCATTATATTATAAATATAATTATTATATTAAATAGTATTTGGGTTCAAATTTCTCATACTAATTACGACTTTCGCTTAAATTCAAATTTAGCTTCATTTTATCTAACACACAAAAAACAAAAAACAAGAAATATCTCACTGGGACCGAAAACGAAATTATTTTCTAATTTCGAATTTAGCAAAAAAAAAAAAAAAAAATAAATAAACAAATAAATAAAAATGGATATTAATTTAATTTATTAACTTCTAACTCCTAATCATGTTTAACAAAAGGTTGCATTCCTCTTTGGATAGCTTAAGGCAAACGACTAAAAAATCAAAATATGAAAATCAAACAAAACTTGAAATAAACATAAATGAAAAATAAAAAATAATCTTAAGAAAAAAGCAACTCTCTTCTTTTTTTACTCCAACTTTGATCAGATCACAATGATCAACGATTTTTTTTTTTGCTTATAACTCCTCGAGACAACGTGCATTTGTTAGCATGACACGTGTTAGACGCCAAACGCTTTTGGCAGCAGTCTCCAGTGCACCCGGGGACTTGCCCTTAAAGAGATCCATATTGGGCAGAAAATAGTGGGGACAACGTCGACACTGTAAACATGAGATCAATTGCAGAAAAATGCCATTAATACGATCGGCAATGCAATTGTCCTCCCATTCCATTTCTCGAGGATGCTTTTCGCATTCATACAATAAAAGCGTCTTTAGGTGATAGGAAGTGACAGGATTGCCCGGCAAGTCCAGATGACGATCGCGTAGGGTCTTCAATATGCTTAAGCAGCGACGACGACTGGCACCTGCAAACCAATTATAAAAGTAAATATTAATGTTCAATTATTAGTGGAAATTAATTTCCAACTATGTAAATAGTAAAAGTTCCAAAATGAAATACATATGTACTCGTATCTATGTACAATTTAATTTAACCAAAACTATTTGGTAAACAGGATCTACTAGGTAAAACTCATAACTAAAATAATTTACACATATTATTTAATTTTCAAGAAGAAATCTATGAAAGTATAATATAATAAATCAAGCGAAGATAATATTTGAAATGGCAAATTAAGTATACGAGTCATAAACATAGATGAAAAATGAATACAACTTTTCACACCTGAAACGAAACAACACTCAAAATAATGGACTGAAAAGTATTGCCTTTGGCTCCAAAGTACGTAAAGACAGTTCCATCTGCAGGCAAGGTTATGACGTCAATTTTTGGGATCAATCAATGGCGTACGTAATGCATCCTTTGAGTGATGAAATCAATAAAAAAAACGGTCGCATTTGGAGAAAAAGTTAGTTTTATTTCATGGAGACAATGCAGCAGTTCTTACATCCTTTATCGCAATGGCTAAAACCAATGAGATAATATTCGAGTTGACCCATTGCCTGAACTGTTTTCTGTTTTTAAACTTGAAAAAATGGCTCGCTGGTTAAAGATTGGACAAACATAAAGAAGTACAGTCTGCGGTACATGACTATTTCGAGGAACTCTACGATTCTCATTTTAAATACGGTCGATATCCTATTGAAAATCATTAGGAAAAGTGCTAAAAGGAGACTTTGACGAATTACAATTCAGATGATTTTTCCAAAGTTTTTTGTGTTTGTTTTGTAAGATTGGGTGCTTTCGTGACTAATCTTGTATTACACATCTATTAAATTCTACTTTATTAGTCTTTATTTGTTATTTTAGAAATCAGTAATAAATTATTTTATCACAAACTTCTATACAGTGTTTTTGATTTGGACAAAGCAAAATTAACAGATATAAATATTTCCAAAAAAAATTATTATCTACTCCCTTTTTTAAGAGGATGTTTTACATAGAATAGATTAGATTAATTAATATGGTAATAATTAAGTACACCTCGTCACCACGGCCACCAGTGGACCCATTGTGACAACCCTTGTAATCACAGTTCCTTCGATATTTTGGTATTCATTTAGAATTCCAGAATCCTCTTCGGAGACAAGCCCGCAATATCATTTGGTTCCAGGTACTGGAAGCCAAGAAAGCGGAGTCTGGTCCAGATTAGACCCTCACAGTGTCATAGAATATGCTCTGCTGTTTCCTCCTCTTCATTACATACTATTCTATTCGTAGATGTTTTAACAATCAGCAATGACAAGTTAAGAAGCCCGCTATTCTGTGTTAGTCCCAGTATTGGCATGAAGATATTTCCTACTCAAATATTTTCAAAATATTGGACTTGATAAAGAATTTTATTACATCAAAATCTTAAAATAAGAAAACAATTTTAAGGGAAGTTACTGTGGAACTGAATTTTATACTACATATAGAAATAGAGAGTCATTTAATATTATTAAAGATTATATAATAATAATTTCAGATCGAATTTTAATACTCTGAGAGGAGGTGATATTGTAATATAAACATTTTTGTAGAGTAAGTTTCTACAAACATCCATCACTTTAGATTGTCTAAGAATTATGCATGCTTGCTTGTTGTCTTCAAAATTGGCAGATCCCATGAGACATGACAAAGTTTGAAACAAACTTAACACTTTCGATCCTTAAAAAATTCAAAATTTCTGGAATAGTGACATCAAGACAGATGGAGTTTGAATAGATTTGATATGAGAAATATTCCACTACTTACTTTGGAGTGTTAAGTATTTCTTTAAATTTTTAAAATTATGTTACCCTATTTGGGTACATGAATATAGTAAGTGTTATAATAAATAGAAATATTCCTAGATATTCGGAGTTATATTTACTTTTTTTGAAGGAACAACAAAGAATAATAGACTATTGATTAATAATAATATAAATTTGAAATTTCTCCAAACCTAAGTAGAAGAATACAGTGTATCATTGACATTATAATGGGTTCAATGGGTTAGCTTAAGTAAGTAGGTTTACATAAACGGCTACTACTTCTACCCACCCACCTAATGTAATAAGAATTGTATCGTCAAGGACCCCAAAATGTGCTTGATGTTTTCTTTTTCCTTTAAACCATTTCTTTTAGATCTGAAAACAGAAAAATTGCAATGGGAGTCAGACCTGGTAAATTGTTTTTATGGATGAAGATTCATATTGCATATTATGATATTTTTCAGAAATGATATGGTAAGCCGCACTGAGTACAGATTTAAATACAGAGAGGTTGACCATTTCGTGTGTGTTACACCATTTATAAGTGAAGAACAGATGGATCGATTTCAATGATATATAATCTTTTGGATTCGTCTCCGACCCGAATAGCATAATAACTATTAAAATATCGGTATAAGCCAGCGGAATCTATAAAAAACTATAAATACGTTATGTTTGAATTGTAGCTTTGTAACTCAGTACAATTCATTATTTTTGAAAATTGTCTTTGTTTTGTGCGAGTGTTATTAATAAATCTTATTATGAAGAGTATAAGAACTGACTTTAATTCATCTACTTAGTTAAGACAATTTTCCTTAATTTTGAGGCGGTACGAAGTTCGCCTAGTATTAAATAAAAAAAAAAACAAGAGCAAGTTTATCATACCTAAATCTGTAATTATTATATGAGTATACTATGATGATTTTTATAACAACTTCATATTTTGGACAGTCTAATCTTGTAATAAAAAAGCTTATTTTTCTACCGCAAATGATAACCAGGGTGCTAGCAGGCATACAGTGGAAAATGACGGATATTTTGGCTTTGTTACCAACCGAATCCAACTTCCGAACTCCTACACTTCAATGAAGGAAGGATTCGGATGATGTCATGAGTCTTAACGTGGTACTGCGTCATTTGGCTAATGACTGAATGAATATGAATACTCTCCATCTTGACTTCTGTTGCAGCTATTGCGATGAGGAAGAATCAACACATTTTATATGACTGTCCATTCTTCAAATATTTCAACAGTTTGGAAAAATCTACAACTTGTTGGACCTGGTGGTATTTATTCATTCAGCGAATTCACTGCACAGATGTACGATGTAACTCCTGAGACCAACTAATGATATCGAATAAATAACTCAACATAAGGTTTCTGAATCAACTTACTAAACCCATCCGAACACAAATGGTATAAAAATTGATTACTTATTTTCTTTTCTAAATTTTCGGTTATCTATCGATAGAAAATGTGTCCACTTAAAGCATAAACATAAAATGTCAGCTTCATCTTATAAAACAGTACTAAACTGATCAATTCTCCAATTGATATGGATATTTATGATATTTATCATGTGGGATCTTCGATGATGTTATATAAATATTACAATATATTTTAACCCTATGCTATCAGTTTCAGTTATTAAGGAACTCTAATTATTAAATGCACCTTATAATATTATGGTATAAAATCGTAGCTCGATATCTCAATAACTTTTCGACTTTTATCAAACAATCTGGAAGGCTTATGATCAGATATGCCTTAGTCAATTTCCCGATTGCTTTCATTATGGGATCTACAATTATGGTTTTTAAACATTATGATAACCTATGAAATAAGTAATAATAATAAGCAGAGAATTTTTTTTTTTTTTTTTTTTAATAAGTGATCATATTTACATATTAGAAGTACTCAAGTGGTACTTTATAGTTTGCTGCCCAATATAATATTTTTTTGATAAATTCTTAAGATATTCCTATCAGAATTTCTCTTTGTGTGATGTTAAGTCAAGAACAAATGATAAACTTTTTTGAGGAAAAAAACCCAAGTAGGATTATAGGTGAAGTATGAATATAAATATGGAAAAAATAACCCTAAATCTAAGTAAGAAAAAAATGTTGAAGTGATTATTTGTTAAAAAATTGAAATATTCAAAAACAAGAGAGATAGTTTATGTGCATAAATCAATTTTGGAAACCAATTGATTAAATTCTATGTGGATTGAAAATCACAATTTACTATCTTAGAATACAAAATAAATAAATAAGTTAATTATTATCTAAAGAATCTTAAATATCTTGAAATCGAGAGAGAGAGAGGGAGAGGGAGACACAAACCACAGACATTGATCAAATGACTGTTATTTTCTAAGTATGTACGTATGTACAATATAAACAATCATAATACTTAGTTGTCAAGTTAAAAGAATTGAAGTGGTCAAGTTATAATATACCTAGTATATATATACAATATATATATAAAATCGTCGTCAAGCTGTCTGTTGATTATTTATTTTAGATTTCTAATGTTATGAAATTAACTTATTTTAATGAAATAGAATTTTTATTAAATTAGTTATATTAAAAATGGCACATTGCTTTATTACTTATCTACAGATCAATCCATCTATCTATCTACACGTACTTTATACTAGTTTATCTATGTGTATCTAAGTTGATCGTTCTTATTTATTATTATTGTGATTGTAATTGGAATAAAACAAAAATTTTTATAACGAAGCGCATTAAATTAATCGGACAGTGGCTTAAAACCGATCAGATCTAATTGGGAATAAGAAAGATCAACCGCCCTCATGATTTCGCACCTCTTGTCCTTTATCTTTTTCTCTTTTTTTCTTTATGCCTTTTTCATTCTTTTCTTTTTTTTTTTTTTGGTAAGACTTGAATGTATCACTAGCATTGTCACCAACAATCTGTTGACGCTGTTAATAATTTTTTTAATTTTTTTTTTTTTTTTGTTGTCTTTTTGGACCCAAAAACCACGCTCTGCTGTTGTTTTATTTATTTATTTATTTGTTGACTTTATCTAATCGCTGAGATTTAAAATATTTATAAAATCGTTTAGAAACTTATTTATGGATGATGAAAATGCTATATCGACTCTGACTACAATTTAAACGAACATACAAGCGAACGAATGACGGTGACAAAACGGGTTTATTCAGTCGATCGATCGAACTATCGTTTGCTGACTGCCTGCCTGGCTGCTTGCTTACTTGCCTACCTTACCTACCTTACCTTACTGCCTTGCCTGCCTGCCTGCCTGCACCTTATCATAACGAAAGATCAGATCAATATGTTGGTTGGTAGAGTCGATCGAATCATTTTGGAAAAACATACATACTTTTACGGCTGTGCATTGAATCGCATTCGATACTCGTACGAACCCGAATCATATACTATAATCATATCGAACTAAACTAAACCGAAATGAACGTAAATTGTCCAGATTTATAACCGTTTTTTAGTGACTTTAGAGTAAGCAAGCAAATATATCTCATATGCTATCGATTATAATCAGTTACCGTCTTCGCCATCGTCATCATCGTCATTAAGATTTTGTTGAGTCAAGTGTCTGAGGTAGTAACTATTAAGTGTAAGTTTCCTCAATCACCTCAAATCATATCATATCCACAACAACCATATCAAAAAAGCAAGTTGTCCAAGTCCAAGATTAACAGATATTGCTTGACCAAATGTTGGTCACATGATTATGATTCAATGTAAAATAAAAGTATAAGGGTAAATCGGTGTGATGATAAAGTTGATATCGATTGATCGCATTTATATTATTGTTGCTCGATATCTCGCCGTTAATTTACAAGCAATTATATCAACAGAACGTCGGAGATTTGAAATAAATCAATTAAATTTAAGTATGTCACTGATTAACTACAAAAAAAAAAAAAAAAAAATTAAACCAAAAATCATGTGGATCGATGACAGAGGAATTAGATTGATTTCCAATAAAGATTTATGATCTACAGTTATTTCTAGAACGAACAACAATCAGAACTTACACAGAACATGTATGGACAATGGACTTGTTGTCACTGTGTGCATGTAGGGATTAACCCTGACAAAATTTTGTATCAATTGGACAGAATTAAGTAAGTATTTACAGCAAAATGCTCATGATGCCATTGCCGTCGGCTTTAGTATTGAGTTCATTAAGTTCTTCTTACCTTGTAGCAGACGATTTTCAGCATCCGTAAAGCTAAGCACCCAGGCATCTCCCTCCATGGCTGAGTTTTTGCCTTGCAATGCAATACATTCCTTGGATAACATATCAAAGCCTTCAGTCTTAACCTCTGCAACGATATTGGGATGTGGCCATGGTATACCCGGCATAGGCCAATGCGAGGCTGAACGTGGCCACAGGCCGGCACACTTAAAGGCAGGCGTTATCTGGACAATGATGCGTTCGCGTATGCGTAACTTCACTTCAGTAGTATCAGCGATCATCTTGACAATGTCACGATAGGCACATTTATCGCAAGCCTGAGCCACAAGCGTTTGGAAACGTGAACGAATTTTCCGGGCAGATAAGTATCCCGATGCCGTTATAAATTCCACCCACAAGGACATGGAACGTTTACGGCCATCACTTAGCTTTAGAACAGCACAACCGGGCAGTGTACCATCATCTAGAAAGTTGAGTACACCCATTTGATTGAGGTAGATGATGATTTCGTACTCGGTCGGTGAGATCACTTCGAGGCCTTCGAAACGGCCATTGTAGTCATTCAGTGATGAAATGAATCGCGGCTCTTGCACTTCGACCTCCTTGAGGACATCCTGTACAATGCGACAGACTTCCTGGATCTGTTTGTGTATGGTCGCTTTGCGTACCTGTACACGATCTGCACAATATTTGTTCATTTGATAGACCATTTTGGACTGTGCCGCAATCATGTCCGACGGCACAAGCATCTCGTCTGCTTGTCTTTTTTGATAATGATTACGATTTTAAATAGTACAAAACTTAAATGATTGCTTATTTAATTGATTAACTAAGCGATTGACCAATTGTTTAATTGATTAATTGATTGATTGATCGATTGTTGTATGATTCACTTAATGTATACGGTACACTCAAACTCTTTTCTTTAGGAACTTTTATGTTGTGTTGTTTTGTTATTTTTAATTTCACAAATACTCAATCATTTAGTGTAAGTACTTATAAAGAGAATCGCGTACTTGTACTTGACAAACGTATCTTATCTATTGCATTTATGTACACACATACTTGTGTATGTACAATTGTATTGTAGTTAGTTTGTTGTTTATACTAGTAAAATATAATTCTTCTTATTGAAGTTGTGTTATTCCGAAGCATTTGATTAATTTGTATACGCGCGCGATTTGCGATGTGAAAACATTTTACAGAATCATTTCTCAAGATGCACGGATTGTGGATTCAATGGGAACAACATCCATCAGGCAAAAAAAAGAACCAAATAATATATGTATAAAATTTATAAAAAAAAAAATTTGAGACACACAGAAAATATTATAGTAACAGCAACAGAACTGAATAACAACAGAACAGAGAACCGTTGTTGATTTAACAAAAAAATATACGGCGTTCGTTCGTAAGTTCCGTCGGTCGGTCGCTTGCGGTGGCTTTCTCTCGTTCTGTGCACTCGCCGCCTCGTGTACTCGCGCCGTCAACTTCAAGACATTGACTGATTCCGTGTGCGAACTCACCGCAAGAAAAGTAAGTATCTTTGGCCGGTTTCAGCAGCCACCTCAGAGCTCCGCAGCCGCCACCGCCGCACACGCCACATCATAGCACACACCACACCACACCACACATACCATACCATACCACACACCACTCTATACCACAGCATACTATACACGCATAACAAGCTACATATAAAAACAATCCACCATTGAAGACACACAAGCAAGCACAAACAACTTTCGCTGTTAACAATATTCTCACTGCTGCTGCTGCTTTTGCCTCTCTCTCCTAAATCTCCTCTTTAACAATACTCGCTCCGCTCTTCTCTTCTTCAAATATGATAATCTTTTTCACTCTAATGCTAGCAACACGTGCATGCGTGTGAGCGGAATGGTTGTAGGCGCATTCTCTCACTCACGGCTTTCATTCGGCTTCAAGTTGCTTGTTGTTTTCTTTTTTTCTTACAGTATTTGTTTTGTTTTATTTGTATGAGTGCGTATTTCTCCCTCTTTGCACGCGGATGTGTATGCATGAGTGTGTTGCTCTTTCATTTCTTCGTTGATTTGTTCGTTCGCTTGCTCTTCTTTAGTAATGGCTGTAGATGTGGATGTAAATGGATGGTTGTAGTGGGCTGCAGAGGTCTTATAGACTTCTATAGAAGGCTGGCTGGGGCTGGCGGGTTGTTTCTCTTTTGTATCTGTGTAACATTTGTATCTGTATTTTTATTTGTTTTTTTGTTGTTTATAATGTTTTTGTTGTTGTTGTCGTCGTCTATTCGTTTGTTTAATGGACAAAAACAATAAATTTGCCTAAGTTTTTATTTGTTCTTTTATGTCTATTAAATTTTGACTGCAAATTATTTTTGTTGGCAAAAGTGCTGCCACCTTTTTATATTAAGCAAATAAATATTTTTTAATAATTTTATTTATTAATTTATTTTGAAAGTTCTCTTTCAAATATTACAAAAATTTGTTAGCTTCACAACTAAAGAATATTCAATACAGTAAAGTGAATTGCATTAGTCATTAGCAAGAAGATAATATATAATATAGTATGTATATATATAAAACGAGAATTTTCCAAATTAAATTTTAGTTAATATGTATTTTCAATGAAATTTCAAGCGAACTTACTGAACACCATTGTAATTATATTTCATGAAAAAATTTTATATTAAGTCAGCATTTTAAAATTACATATTTTGATTAGCTTTTATAGTTGACAACTGAATATTTATAACACATATGTAAATATGTCCATAGATACGATGTGAATGGAAGTAGAAATCCTTATTGTCCACGACTCTCTAATGTCTATTGTAAATCGAGATAATTTGTTGTTTTGAATTTGTTGTAATCATCCTCTAGGAGATTGAAAATAACCATCTCACATTGCCATAGCCTTCGATTTAAACAGCTGATAGTTGAAGAAAAATATTTTTTTCTATTTTCTTATTCTTAGAAATCATTAACATTAGTGTGCTGACTTGACTCATGATTTGTATTTGATCATAGATACATGTGTACATATTCTTATATCCAATTGCTTTGATTATAAAAATTTATTCTTTCTTTAATGAAAATAAAGCAACCAAAATTATGTTAATATTTTTTCATGTTTTCAATTTATACATTTAACTTATGTCTGTTTGTTTATTTTTACATGAAATAAAAGCCACTCATTGAATTCAAAATCTATTCACTGAAAGATAAGAAGATTTATTGTGCATAACATATAGCGTTTATTTAATCAAAATCGATTTTAATTTATTATTAATATTAATATTAATTAATATTATAGAAAAAGATGATTTCATTTCAAATAATAATGATCATCCATCATCATTTTAGTGTTTCAATTTTTTTGAGAGAAAGCTATTTTATTTTTTTACTTTCTTGGTTTTAATATCCATAAATTTTTGGTTTTAAACTAGATATGAATAATTTTTGAATGAAATTAAATTTAAATTTTATTATGAAAAATGTATAAATTTTTGTGAAAAATGTTTCTCAGTCTGGCAATAATTTCTACTTTTCTTGATATACATTTAAGCTCCTCCCATTTTGTGCAAACAATTCACACAATCATTCGCTCACTCACTTACACACATACTCACCGATATTCTCTCTCTCGCAGAAGCACACACACACACACACACACACCAAACATCAATAGCTCACATAGATAAACACAAATACAAAAGCAAAGAACTTTGTATTCGTATGCGGTGTAGTTAAAGGACGGTTTATGTTTATGATGATGTTGTTGTTGCTGCTGTTATTTTGTTGTTGTTGGCCGTAACAGATAAAAAGATACAATACAATACAATACAATACAATACAATACAAACACAAACACAAACACAAGCACAAGCACAAATAAACAACAAAACAGTAGCAACCACATAATTTACCAAACAAAAAACAAAAAAAAAACATATACGAAATTGAAGAAACCCTCAACAACAATAACAGTAACATAAAATGGCAATGGCAAGAACAATAAAAATTGAATGTATATATCTGTGTGTTTGTTTGATTGTGTGTATGTATGTGTGTGTGAGTGTGTGTGTGAGAGCTGAACTTAAGTTCTTAACTTTATATAGAAAAGATTCTTTTCACCAAGCTCCATGATACCATGCCATCTGCCATCTGGACCGATGTGAATTTAGACATCTTGTTTTATTTTTACCACCACACATCCACCCACTAAAGTTTTCTATAAATTCTGAATACAGGGTTTTATCCTTTGTCTCAGTCTACACCTCCTTGAGACGACCCCCCCACCTACTACATATTGAATTAATTCACTTGTAATGTGATTAATGAGATTTGAGCACGAGAGTCAATGGGATGAGTATACTTGGGTATGCTTACAAGCATGGGAGGCCATGACTAGACAGGGTCTAAGCCTAATGTTGGTCTGGTCTGGTCTGGTCTGGTCTGGCCTAGACTGGTCTCCTTCGTGCTACATGCAAGGAAAAATGTAATGGCTACAAATTAGTAAATCTATCTAATGTACAGTAACTAAATAACAATTTCTCATTTTCTAAATATCAGTCTCTAATATAATATAATCGTTTGCTGTATAATACTAAATAAGTACTATGATGATGATGATTATGATGATGATGATTATGATGATGATGATATATCGTTGGCTTACTGTATTGTATTGAATTGTATTGGATTGCCAGCAAATGAAATTATTTTAATTTGAATTTTAATCAAATGTGTGCCGGAACGTACATTAAGATTATATTAATTAACACCTTATGATTCTTCAGTTGACCTAAGTCAAGTTCTTTATAGAAGAGTTGAATTAAGTTGGGTTGAGTTGAGCTGAGTTGAGTTGAGTTGAGTTGATACAAAGTTGAATGAATTAACAAAAGAAGAGGCAATTTGAAAGAATATTGTATTGTATGTATAAACAAGCGCGTGATCATTTTTCTTAGAATGTTATATGATGATAAGGAGACATCGCACATGAGACATCAACGTTTGGACTTCTTGGTTTTGAAAAAGAAACCAACAAACTTATGGTAATAAGGCATTGATAATGGTTTACCTTGGTTACTAAGATGGTTGGTTGCAATGAATTCCTCTCTCTCTTTGTCTCTATTTAGTTTTAACTGTAAGCAACCAACTAACTGGAAGCGAGAATTGCATTAATGGCCACATAAAAGTGGAAAATTATCAAAGGAACACGCACTTAATTGAAGCCATTATCAATTTCATGGCATATAAATTGGAAATGAATTATGTATATGACTTTGAATGAACGAATGAACGACCAAACGAATAAATGGTTGAGCGGATGAGCCAGAGAAAAATGTTCAGATGGTTAAGTGACTGAGTGAGATCTCTATTAACGCGGCTAAAGTGGTTTTGTTTTATGACCCAAACAAACATAAGATTGAAGTACTACATAGTCCGCTCCTCGTTGTTATTAATAAGCCAATGATAAGCAAATGATAAGCCATGAAGCGAATGAAGCCTTTAGATAAAAAAGTCATTCGCTAAGACTATGATGAATGTTATTCTATTTAACTAAATTACAATATCATGTAGATATTATATTATACAAACATATTTGTCAATAATACGACTATGATCATGAAAAAATCAAGCACATGTAACATGTCACAGCTGCAAAAGTTGATTTAAGATTATTTCAGGGTCAAAGGTTAGGTTAGGTAAGACAGGCTACTCGCGAATACACGCGAGTTTACCTTCCGACCCATTTTGATGACTGATTATGGAAGGATGAAGAAGAGGGGGAGTAGGTGGGGGATGTGAAATTAGGGTAAATGTCTGACAGAACCTAGTTGGTCCTAAAGATCTCTCTCAGCTTCTAAAACCAACCTGAAGATTCCGCGAACAGAGCCAGGTGTCCTATTCGCCAAACTTTGCCAAACTGCCCAATTCCTCAAAGAACAGTTTCTCGAGAAAACAGGTACGTCTTCTAAAAAGAGCAGGGCAGTCACAGAGGAGATGTTGAATACTCTCCGATTCTTCTTCATCTTCACAACTTCGACAGAAATCCCAATTGCGCTGTACCCTATTAAAACTCTAGTCATCATCCGAATCCTTTTCTTGTGAAATTGTTCCATTTTGGTTGGCAGCAAGGCCAGAGTGTTCTAGCAACAGTATAGTTAGGATCATTTACACTAAATGCTATGCTTCTCGGTATCTCCCCCATAGTGTTTATCAATTTTGCTGCCTCCCAGACTGCGTATACCTCTGTTTGGAACACCCTGCACCAATTTGGTAGACGGTACGATTGCTGAGCTATTAACTCGTCCGTACCCACCTCAGTCTTGGAGCCATCTTTGTAAATTGAAAGCTCGTTTTGTCTGGCGACGTTACCCTGCTTCCTGTTATAAAGTTTTCGTTCCATTTTAAATCAACCCCATCAGCTTGCAACCCTGCTGTGGACCACTACACTGAGTTTTAGAAGAAGCAATTCCCGGAGTCTGACCGCAATTCTTGCAGCTGTACACTTGAGATAAGTTCCTGCCGGTAATAGATTTAAAATGACATCCAGCGCTGCTTGAGGAGTAGATCTTAAGGTCAGGGCCAAAGGTATATTAAAAAAAAAAAAAAAAACACCAAAAAAATTCCTGTTAGGTCAATAAATATTAGATAAGATAATATAATGCATTCGAATGCAATATTAATTCAAAATTTACAATGTTACCTACCGCCCATTGTGACATTACCTGATGTCCAAGTGAACAAGTGGACAAGTGGTTAAGTGGCCTGATGACAGGTTGGCTAAGAAGACTAAGACTAAACCTTCAATATGGCGTCATCTTCTTGTTTGACAAGATTTCGATTGTTTTACAAATGCACAGAAGTCAAAAAACTAATTAAAAGATGTTAAAACAAAAAGCAATGTTAAAAACAAAATAAGAAATTTTCAGAAGAAAAAAATGCTTACTTTGGTTTCACTAAAGCTTACATACAATTCAAATGTCCTTCTATAATTTAAATTATATCTAATAATCTTTCATACATGTTTAGTCAAAGATTTTGTTAATCTATCTATCTAACTCTCAATCGTCAAATATATGAGGCCTATTTCCTGCAAAAATCAGATCAATACAGAAAATCATGAATTATTGAGTTAATTTTCAAACTCTTAAAAAGTGAATAAATATTTTTAATTTTCACTTTTTTCAATAAAACAATTGCAAAAAAATTGCATTTATGTGATTCCCCATTTGATAATATATTTTTTTTTCAGGAGTTCTAGTTGTGTTCGAGACCAACTTTGTACTAACCAAAGTTGGAGAGTCAGCCAGATCTTGAAACATAAATAATTTAATCGATATCCATCTTAATTCTGAAGAATATTATGAGTCACAAACATCAGATTCATGTTATAATACGAGTACATAACACACAGTATGAAGTGTACATATATCCCTTGATACAATACAATATAGAATCTTCTTGATTGTGGAAAGCGACCACTAAAACTATGGACTCTATACTACTAAGTACATCTGAGTTTGAGACCAAAGGATATGTGAACGGCAATGACTTCATTCCCTCATTGACAGCAAAGGAATGAAAGAAAAAACGAATGAACCTTATCAGAGCCACGAAATCTAGGCTACAATCGGAGGCAATGTACACTAGAAGTATGATATCGACACAAAAGAGGCAAAACTTGGTGCAAAAATTGCAACGATCGCTCGCTCGCTCGATCGGTTGGTCGTTGACAATACCAAATGAGCATCGTGTCATCCGGAATGGCGGAAAATTAAGTTCAGAGACTGCAACTGCAAAAAAATGAGTAGATTGGAATCGCTTGGTTGCATGTAACTGACATTCAAGCAACCAGGCAACCAGGCAAGGAAGCCAACAGTCGAAAAAACAAAAAAGGCAGCTGTGAACACGAATTTTTGGCGCTTGCAGGCGACACTTTGACGGAGACAAGTTCATTTGCAGATGATAAACGGAAAACAAAAAAAAAAAAAAAAAATCAGAAAGACAAAAATAAAAGGTAAGAAAAAAACAGAAATAAAGAAAGATTTAATAAGAGAAAATGAAGATCCTTCTTTAGAAATTCTTCTTCTTTTTATCAATGATACTTTGATACACGTACTTTCTAGCTCCATTTCAATAAGATTGAAACTCTTGAGTTGTGTGTTATCTTGATGTCTTAATGTCGCATCATCAACTTCAACTTCAACTTCAACATCAACATCATGATCAGCAGCAGCAGCAGCAGTATTATGAACTTCATCATCATGATCATGATTATGATGATTGTTGGCGGGCATTGGCTAAGATCATCGATCATTTTCCAATTGAACAAAGCCAAGCCGATTAGTGTTCCGCTCAGTTGAGTTGAGTTAAGTTGAGTTGCCATCATTTCGACTCGGACTCTGACTCCGACTTGACATTTGTGACGCCACAAAGCTAAGCTAACGTTGTTGGTGTTAAGGAGTGTCGTGGCATTTAATGTTGATGACGATGTCAACAGCATGGCTGGCGACACGATTGTACACAAACATATATGCATCGTATATCTCTCTCGCCTGCCCTCCCTTATTCCTCCTTCTGTCGTGTAAGTAAATGTTAAAGGTTAAATGCCAAGTAAAGACAAGAATAAAGTATGAAGTAGAAATCGAAGTCGCTGTCGATGTCGATGTCGTCGTCGATGTTGGTGTCACCATGTTACCATGATCATCCATGGTCAGCAGTTTGTTTGGTGTCTCTGTCACCGTAAAGGGCATTTACCTGCTTAGGAAGAGAAGCAAGCGTGTGAATACAAACACAGATACAACAGATTCATATGTATGTATGTATATACTGTAGTATGAGTATCTGCTGCAAGTGGCGCCTGCATCCCGTCGCGCATTGTCTGAATATGCACAGAAACAACGAAACCCAAAGCGAAGAAGATGTTGAAGATGATGATGATGATGATGAAGATGATAATGATAATGAAGACCATGCGACGAAGTTGGCAAAGTCTCAACAGGCGACGCAATACAAGATACTTTTCATCTCTCGCACGAACGGTTGCAAGTATTTAGCATGCAACATATGAGAAGCTACAACAAACTTACAAGATACATGGTCCAGACCAGATCTTTAGATCTTCGATCTGAGACCCAGTTGAGGCATGGCATTCAAATTAACAACAGCAACAACAACAACAACAACGACAGCAGCTACAACAACAAACATGCGCAAATTATACTTTTTTTTTTTTACTAAAGTTGGGTACCTATGGTAAGGTAGGGTAAGGTATTCAGTCCATTCCATTCCAGCAAATTAAATGACCAAATGACCAAACTGACTGACATTCTCAGCGCCATATTGAAATGCAATGCAACACACTGCATTCTATTTTGCCTACCACGGACCACGTCTCGCAAGCCAGCCTAGTAACTAACCAACCAACCAACCAACCGACCAACCGCCCGCCAACTACATCAACAATCAAGTAACAATAACAACATGTGGTCGGTCGGTCGATCATCTTCATCTTCATCATTATCATTATCATTCACAACCATAAGCATAGCCACAACAACACATTGATAATGTTCATCATCATCAGCATCATCATTATTTGCTTTATTTTATTGTGGGTCTTTGTCTCTGTATCTCCATCGACCTCATCCATCTCCATCCTCCCTGCAACTCCAATACCAACACTCGTCTATATGTATGTAGTAAGTCGTCATCAGTTTATCATTGTCGCTGATAATTTATTTTCTGTTTTGTCTTTGTTAAATTTCAACGAGTTTGCCTAAATACTAGAGTACTACCAAGTTAATCTACATTCATACAGCGGTTCTTAAACTTGCTATATACAATAGTCCGAGCATATCCTCTTATAACATAACATAACATGCACTTTTTCTCTCGCTACTCTACTATATCAATCAATAAAATTAAATATCTGATTTAAACTAATCTTATAGGCCAGGAATAACGATCATCTATTGATTTATGATTCCCATTTTCAACAAAAAAATTTATTTTGAATTAAAAAAAAAAAAAAAAATCTTTAACCGACGAGAAGAATTCCTTCTTCTTTAATACTTTATATTATTCATTAATATAATAATATTATGTACTTAGGTATTAAAAAGTTGGGGCTTACCTAGCAGACTCAGTATCATGGCACTGGAATAGTAAAATATTTATTATTATTTTATTTAATAATAAGAATGATGAAAGTTTGAAGAAGTTAAAACAGTTTTCCTTACATCATGCAAATTCATTTTCTTTTATTAAAAGACCTAATAATGAGTTCAATGATTCATTGATTGATTGATTGATTGATTGATTGATGTAATAATATCTTTCATTTTAATATAATGAAACTTCAACTTCAGAACCCACACAAGTTGTTCACAGTTCAAAGTGTTTTAAATTGTAATCCTTCGATCAATTGCCCTAAAAAAAATAAATAAAAATAAAGAAACCAAGTCATTTGAGCCCATTTCGATTAAAATCAATATTTTTAAACAACAGGAACAAGAGAAATTTATGAGTCCTTTGTAAAAAATAGTAAGTCTTCGGTCTTAATGGAAATTGTATACCTTTCAATAAAATAAGTAATACAATCAGTTATCAATTTATAGGAGTCCCATTCTTACTTGCTTAACTTCCAGTTTTTATCTGAAGATATGTTTCAAGTTTTCATTATACAAAAAACTTCAATCGAAACTTCCATTTTATATGGAAACTATATATACATATGTATGTTAATATCATATCTATCCAATTTCAATTTCAATTTTAATTTAAAGTGTCCAGAATTCTTTAACAAAGATCGAAGTTTACGTAGTACAGTAAGCTCCTAATAATATTGTACTACAAGCTAAGTATACGGGTATGCATCCCATCAGCTACCATGCTCTATGGTCAGTTACTATTGTGTAGTTTGTCAAGGATATCTTTTGATTAAAGATTAGAGAGGAACACAATAGAAACCTCCATTGATCCCCAATAATAATGGCAATTGGTCTCTTAGACACTAGTAGGCAAATTCACCAATTCAAAAATATGAACTACTAGAAATCCCGTCGTGTTTTGCTACTCTCCGGCAAAAATTCGTCAAAATCGGCTTAATACGAATTAAAGAACGATATTTATTTTATTTTATTTCTTTGTATGGAAAATTTTATCCATCAATTCCTTACTTTTCCAGTGAGCCAATCCGCACGAAACTTTACTCGAACATGTTCCAGATTATGCTAGAGTTTCTTTGAAAATTTCATCAAAATCGGTAAAGCGGTTTCGGAGTCCATAAGCCCCATACATTCACTTTTATATACATTCACTTTTAGAGAAATACGAGTATTTGGATTCAATTTGAAATGAAATTTTATATAAGAACTATAAGTTATGACATTTTGATCTTATTATTAACAAATATAGGAAATAAGATATTTAAAATATATATACATACATATATGTATATAATAAATTGGTTGGACTTACATCATAAGGTCACAATGTTACCAAAGTTACAAACCTTAGGAAAAATTTAATAGATCACAAAGAGAAACACAAAACAAAAAAATTAAACAAAATTTCAAAGTGAAAATCATATACTAAATAATTCCAACAACAAGAATCAAAAATTTACATGATAAAGACTCTTGGAGGATCCAAAGGCAAAGGTATGGCAAAACCAAGACAAGACAGAAGACAAGTAAAGTAAAGTAAAGTAAAGTATAATAAAATAAAGCGAAATAAAATTGGCCTGTGGCTAAATTGGTTAAGGATGTTTGACTTTGCTGTTGTTGCTTCTACTTTTTTTCAGTTTCAGCTCCAGTTTCTTTGGTTGTGTTCCAACTTCTGGTACTTATTGTTGATGTTGTTGTTGTTATTGTTTGTTTGTTTGTTTGTTTGTTAGTTAGTTTGCTTTGGTAATCACCTTTTGTTATAAAGACTGTAATTAGGGATTCATTAAAAGGGTGGTCCAAGCTTGTCTTCGCCTGCTTTGTACGATAAAAGAATAAACGAACGAACCAAGTGAATGAAGTGCGTGCAAACCTCCAACTTGTTCCTTCTTCTATTAAACATTACTCCATACTCTATTCATTCATCGCTTTTTCTTGCTGTCAGTCAGTCAGTCTGTCAGTGAGTCTGTCTGTCTGTTTGTCCGTTTATTATTGTCTGTCCATATATTTAGTGGAATGTAGCGCCGATCAACAATCGTAACACGCCCCCTGCACACGCCTCATAAATATCACTTTTCTTCATGTTTTTGTTTTGGTTGTTTTTAGTCACTTGTGACACTCTTCTGACTACAATACATCCTTCCTATAAACTCTTAGGTAGTCAGTCCTTTGGTAATATGAATGTAGTTTATTTGCAATTCATTGTTGAGCTTGAACAGGTCAAAACTTAAACAAATAGGTTCGCTATATAATTATAGTGTTCATAAAGCGTTTTTTTATGAAGTAGGCGGACAGTTTATGCACAGTTTATTCACCTGCCTGATGGATACTCGGGACCAACCTGGTATATTTATACTTTTACGAGTATTTACGTGTAGTGATAATCATAATCATAAACCTGATGATGATGATGTTTGTAATTGTAATGGTAGTTATAAGTGTAGACCCACAGCGCGCTGTTGTCATTGAGAATGAGTAGAAGACTAAGAAATGAATACGAAGAAACTTATGATAAAAAATTCACCGTCATTCAATTTCTATTGCATCGTCATTTCTTTTATGTTTATGTGATGCATTTCGTTTCGAAAGAACAAAAAAAAAAGAAAAACTGTGACAGTAGGAGCAACAGAGGTTTATTATATTGATTGTAAGTGATTTAATTGTTGCAATTAAAACAAAATTAAGGTCATTTAACTTATGGATATATAACAAGACCAAGTAAGGCCACTTTATTTTAGATATATCAAATAATTTCATACCTTTTACGACAGTTAAAATTTTCAATTTTATTACTATGAAATTATTGACTGATAAACTAATTTGATACATGGACTAGCGTGATTCCTTAGGATTTGATTGAAAAGATCTTTTCAATCTCATTGATGTTGAGAGCCGCTCTGGACAAGAGGCTGGTCAATTTCTCTTTCCCAACTTTCTGGTCCACCAGTGGACAAAGTTGTGCTTAACCCTTATATGGACACAAGTTTTGGTATCCTTGTATTTATATGAGATATTGGTAATTATTATTTAGTGTTATGTATCTTCCATGTGTCTATGCGTTTTCTGAGTGTAAAGTGTTTATGGTTATATCATTTTCATTGTGTGTTCAGGTAAATTAGGGTGAAAAAAAGCAAAAATCCGTAAGTAAAAAATTTAAAAAATTCCATACAAAATTTATAGGATTGCTAAGGGGTCTGGCAACACCATGATGTACAAGATTGAGATAACAAATTCAAAATGCTCTTATCCCATACATTTACTTAATTTTTTTTTTTTTTTTTTCCACCAGCACACTCAAAAAAAGTCCTTTGAGGCTAACCTGGAATCTAATGGATGTAGTTTAATTTTGTGTACTTTAAAAAAAAAAAAAAATATTTTGTTCTCACTAAAACACCCATGGTGTATTTTCAAACTTAATTTTTAAAAGAAACTTCAGTTGAAATTATTCATCTATATCAGTGGTTCTTAACCGATGGTCCAGGGACCACTGGTGGTTCCTGGAAGCACCCGAAGTAGTTCGCGAAACCATCCTAAAAATAATCGTGAAATACATCTTTCAAATACAGTGAACTAAGTCATGTATTCAAAAAATGTCAAATGATAAAATGTAGTCCTTATTTAGCACTACAATGTGATGAATCTACCGATGTTTCACACTGTTGTCATTTACTTGTATTTATTCGATTTTTGAATGACAATCAAACATTTAAAGACGAGTTACACTTTTCTCAAGAACTGGAAACGAAGTCGCAAGGTGCAGATGTTATAGATATAATAAGTCAATATTTCGAGAAGCTTAGACATACATATGTGGCAAAAGCTTGCGGGGTTTTGCGCGGACGGTGCTCCTGCTATGCTTGATTCCGACTTTGGTTTTGCAGCGTTGATAAACACAAAAAATCCATCTGCAATTAAGACGCAATGCATTATTTATTGACCACGATTGGCTGCCAAAATACAAATATTCTTAACTAACAAGGCGAACAAAGAGTTGTGAGTCCAAATTTCAAATACGTTTTGTTTATTTGGTAGATTTTTTCGAGCAACTAATGAAATTCAATCTTCAACTGCAAGTATCAGGAAATTTGAAGTTTCAAGGAATGAACAATATATTTGCATATGAAGATAAAATTATGGCGTTTGGGTATGCTAAAATTGAGCTATGGATTAACAAGGTAGACAGGGAAAACTTTTCTGCGTTTGATGAATCAAATTATTGACGGACAGTGAGTGTACTGAAGATATTCGGGAACTTATCTGCAATACTTTCATTATCAACGTTCCTGAGGTGCCTAATGAAATTCAAGAAGAAGGGATTGAAATGCAACACGACAGTAACTTAAATGATATATTTGAAACAGGAATTAATCTTGAAGATTTTTGAAACCAAAGGCAATTTCTTTCCCAAACAATTTGAGAAATTGTTATTGGTTAAATAACTTTGGTTTCTATCGACATACATATCTATGCGACCAAGGGTTCTTGGAGCTACTGATAATTAAAATCAAGCACCGAAATCGGTTGGATGCCAATTCCGATAGGCGTTTGGCTTTGAGTATCACTGAACCAACGATTCAAAAGTTAGTTAAGAGTATGCAGTCACAAAAATCTCATTTAAATTAAAATATTGTATTTACTTAAAATGTTATGTAAAATTTTCATAAAAAAAAATCAAAATACTGTTCGATTTATTTTTAACACATCACTCAATAAGTTCGTAGAATGAAATGAAAAAAAAAAGTAACTTTTAGACTTAATTCGATTTTATTCTTCAACATAGTCCCCTTCAAGAGTGATACATTCATTCCAATACTTTTCTAACATTTCGATGCCTCTTTTGAAGAACGATTTATCTTTGGCTTCAAAATGCCCTTCAGTTTCGCCAATCACTTCATTGGAGTCAAATCTCTTTCCCTGGAGCATTCTTTTTAGATCTGCTAACAGGTAGTAGTCGCTGGGAGCCAGATCCGGAGAATAAGGTGGATGGGGAAGCAATTTAAAGCGCAATTCGTACAATTTTGCCATTGTTTCCATCGACTTGTGGCACAGTGCATTCATTGTCATGGTGAAAGAGTACTTCTTTCTTCTTCATTTGCGGTCGTTTTTTCGCAATTTCTTTCATCAAACGCACCAGTAACTCCATATAATATTCGCTATTAGTGGTTCTTCCTTTCTCAAGGTAATGTAGTATTCGTGTTTTATTTATAAATAGATAGAACAACCCAACTGTTGATGGTCCGTGGCAACACAGAAATTTTGTCAAATGTTCCCTCATCACTAAAAGGTTAAGAACCACTGATCTATATGGTGGCTTTGTCTTAAAGTGATCGAAGTCTGTGTGAAATTAAAGAGAAAAAGAATCTCAAAACTGAAGAAAACTAAAGTAAAAAATTTGTAATTCTCATTTATATGGTGGATATGCCCTCAAGAATTCTTGTAAATTTTGATTAATTTAAAATAAAGTGAAATTATTTTTGTTATGATGATACAAGAAATTTATTTTTGATTTATTTTTTTTTTATTTTTTTATTGTATATTATTTTATTTTTTCGAGTTCCCATCGAGCTACTGGCGAAAAACATCTTACGTTAATAAAATTTATAAAACTAAATATTATTGCTACAATACAATATTATAGTATTGTCTGTAATTCTACTTGCTGGGCCTTCCAAATCTCGCGAAAAGTACCTCGAAGTGTTGAATCAGTTGAGTTAGAGAGTTGATTGCTTATCAATTCATCAAAATATTATTCTTGTCTCGTCTTCATTAGAAATCATTATATGTACTGAACAATGTTTATAAATCCCCAAGTAGACCGAGAAAGGGGTCTTATCCCAAAAGAGTTTAGGCCACCAGGGATTCCATTTCTCTTTCTTATACTCGTAAATTTACAGTAATTGTATATTTTCAATGCAGAATGTTGAACTTTGGCTTACAAAGTTGTATTCTATGGAGACAAAGAACAAATAAAATCTTGTCTAAATATTCTATAATTTGATATATGTATGTATATATTGTATTATGTATATCTGTACACTTCTCAATTCTCACCTCTTTCATCTCATCTCATCTTATCTTATCTTGACTTGATATTACATACTAAAACAATGAATTGATATCAATTTCTCTTTTTTCTCAATTTCTTCATTTGTTTTGACTTTCTTTCTTTCTTTCTTTCTTTCTTTCTTTATATGTATCTTTCCCTCTTTCTATCTAAATATAATAGTTGTGTATGTCTTTTAAATGTTTTTAGCTTGTTTTTATTATAATGTTGTTGTGATGTTGTTTTTATTATTGTTGCTTTAATTTTGTCTTCTTAACTTTTGTTTAAAATTAATTTATTTGGTTTCAACTCAGCGGGTTCCCAGCAGTTTCTCAGTATTTTTTCTTTTCTCGTTCGTTCTATTTTCCTTATTTATCTTTTGCTTTTGCCTTCTTTCATTCTTCCGTTCCTCTCTACATATGGATGAGTTAATTCTCTTGAATGTATTCAGTTGTGTATCAAGCAACATGCAAGTGGCGCCTCAAAATCGAAAATCGAATCGAATCAAATTGAATGTGTCATTTTCATTTTATTGTCATCGTTGTCGTTGTCGTTGTCGTTGCCTTTACTGTTGTCTTTGTAATGTCTACAATATACGAGTATACATACAATACTTACTTTTGTATCTTTTCTATTTATTTTTTAAATATTTGTATCTTTTCACTTTGATTGTTGTGGTCTTTGTTGTTATTGTTCATAATTGTTATTGTGGTTTCACAGTCTCAGTCTCATTCATCATTCCGTTTTGAGACTCAAGGAGAAGGGAAATGGATATGAAAATTTGTAAAGTAAAATTTATTAGTCGTGGCTCATTTGAGCTTTATTATAATATTAACCCCATGTTGAGAGCACAAAAACAAAAGAAATTGGATTCTTACTAGAGAGAACTAGACATTATTCCATAGATAGAATGGCAATTAGTAAAATAAAAAAAATTCAAAAAAAAATTAAAAAAGAAACGAAAACAAAAGTCACCTGTCAGCAGCAAAATTCGTCAACACTTAAGAATTATTTTGTGTTTTCCCAAAAAAAAATTATTAATAAAATATTAATGAACATTAATAAAAAAAAAAAAAAAAAAATCATACCAACGGTGTTTCCGGAAGAACATAACTTAATCGGACAGCCACCGTTTTGAGTACATACTGCACACAAGGTTTATAAGAAAAGCAAATAATATATTCCAACTTTTATAAAATAATCAATAATTTTAATTTAGAGATTCAAACACATTAGTCGGCATGTTACTTACAAAGGTTCGATAGATGTATAGATTGATGAAAAAATTCATCTAAATATAGGTAACAGTTTATTAGGATCCGCCAATATGGTACTTTTTCACCGGCCAATTTTTTTTTCATCGTTATCTGAATATAAAATAACAGAAATAGCTTGAACTCCATGACTTTCCAGAACATTGCTGAGAATATCTTCATTGGACGGGTTTTCATTGAACTCCATGACTTTCCTGATCAGTGCTGAGAATATCTTCATTGGATGGGTTTTCCCTGAACTGCACACATCAATAATATAATTATTATTAATTTTATTTCTCCTGTACCCATAAAATGAAAAGGCTCCTGAGCAAAAGAACCAAACTTAGATTCGAAAATAAGATCTTTATATTAACAAGCAAATTATGGCTCCTTCCTGGAAATATCGCATCCACCTATGGGGTACATCACGCCCTTCAAATCGTAAAAAAAATCAGGTCCTTCCGGACAATCTTCAACGCACTCTGGTTCGTCAGGAACTCGACACTCCACAATGACCTCCGCATTCCTACAGTGCTCCAAGAAATTAATATTCACAGCAGCCGATACAATGCCAGACTTCACATTTAGTAAGTTGTTATCTAAATAAAAATTATCTATATATAAAAATTAGTGTTTATAAATTTTGTTCGTCTGTTATGCGCTGTCATACTTTTGATCGGATTGCATTGAAATTTTTTGAATGTGTATGGTTGGCTCCTGGCTTGAACATAGGATAGTTTTGGTCCCGATATGTGACCCCGTTCCAGAGATCTGCGATATTCAAACAACCCCAACCCCGAAAAGTATACTACACAAAACGGAACAGGGTCGAGTACGCTAGTAATCGAGCAAACTTCCTATTGTAAGCTGATTTAAAAACGTATAGCTGATAATAAAATAAATAATAAAAAAAAACAGAAAAAATACTAACTTTGGCTGTGCCGAAGTTGTAATACTCTTCACGCTCCTCCTAGTGGTCCGAGCGTGTTGAAATTTATATAGTTGGCGGGTCAGGCACTTATAGTGTCCAAATTTCAAGTCGATATTACAAAAAACAAGAAAGTTTTTCTAATAAGAACTTTAATTTGGATTCAGGTAGTGGTCCGATTCGGCTGATTCTGACAAATGTACTGCGTATGGTAAAAAGAAAGCTCAATTCTCTAGCTCAAAAACTGATGGACTAGTTTTCATAAATACAGACGGACAGACAAACAGTCTGACAAACGGACATGTCTAGATCAACTCGTCTCGTCACGCTGATCAAGAATATATATACTTTTTGAGATCTCCAATGTCTCCTTCTGCGTGTTACATAAAGTTTGTAACAAACTTATAATACTATTCACTGCGTGAAGAGTGTAAAAATATGCCAAAACGGTCGAGGGATCTCTCTTTCATACATCCGGCAAACGATTTTATATAATATAATCTTTGGTGAATTAGTATTACATGTGCATTCTTCTATAAAGTGCGGATCATTCATATAAATATAGAAAGTCTATCTATTTAAGTATTGTGATATAGTGATCAATGAAATTCAATTTTATTGATTCCCTTGCTTATTGCCTTAGCTAAAATTAAGAAATTTGATTCTTTTCACATAAACATATTAAGAGAATTGTTTCATTTTACGGGTATATACTCGTATATATATAGTATATACATACATAGGGAAGAATATACGAGACAAAGAAACATACATATGAATATTGGATTTATGTATGTTTGAAATGTCGCGTTCATTAAGGCAACCGCAACCACAATAATAAAACATGTCATTAAATAAAACAGCACAGCCCAAATTCCACGCCTATTGCAACCGGTGCTACACATTAAACCAGAGAGAACCAACCCAACTAACCAAAGTGAAATGAGTATGAAATACTACCAATAATAACATACATATCTACCATGATAATGAATTGAAACGATCCATGACTTTGGCTATGGCTCAATGCAATTCATATGGTTTTGGTAAGGTTAGCGAGTGGCTTAGTGGCCTTAGTAGTAGGTTATCTTCAACCTCATAACGACGACGACATCAACAGCTATTAAGCGATAAATATCATGATGATCGTTCATGAAACGAACTATAAACAGATGGACAGACGGACAGAAGGATAGACAGAAGGAAAGGAGGGTAAGCAAATAGGCAGAAAAGAAAGGTTAGGTAGGCATGAATGCAGATAAGTAAATAAACAAAAAACAATGAAAAATACCGGGCGGAGGCATAAAATTGATCTTATTAATCTATTAAGAAACAGAATTCTAAAGAGGAAGCTAATAAATGATGATGGTGATGATGGTGATGATGATGATGATGGAGAATGGCGTAGAGAGGAGTTAGGGTAAATAAAAATGAGAAATGAACTTACCACATCATTTATAATATGGACACATTTCGACATTTGAAGGAGTGGAATAACACAACGACAATAACAACACCAACACCAACAACACTTGAATTCGACTTGGACTTGGACTTCTTAACACATTTTGAATATAAGTATGTAGAATTAAATGAGAAGGCATGAAAAAATGGAGCAGGTGTACTCAATATGAAAAGGCACATTGATATATGTCCTTGTTATCATTATGGAGATGTATACATGCTGCTGCTGTTGTCTCAAACATAAAAAGAATCTTCAACAAGAACAACAACGCATTAACAGCCATTAAAATGATAAAACCAACATTCTGAAGCCTCATGTACTTAGGTCTCATTTACATGTTGCCTACCCAAGCAGGTTGAAATCAGCAGGGTTGCATTTCATAAAACTTCGCTACTCGTGCTTGTTTGCTTACCATGTTTGCTTCCAATCTCTTTTCATCTACGGAAGAGAATGGAAAGTGTAAATGAGGCCTTATTTACTCATATATTTCAAGCTCAACTGGAACTCAACATTAGAGATGCAGCAATTGGCATATAATGAAACGATTGTCATTAGATGTACGAGCAGTGGAGTGTTGTGTCCAGTGAAAGACCTTGATCTCGGAATTGACCTATCTATGGGTAAAATCTTTTGTGATTCTCTACTCATATTTTTGTTGATTGCGGTTCCTTCTTATTTCTTAATGATTTCCAAATTTCAAATTTGTTGAATAGGAAAACATATACAATTCGGATTTGGCGTTTCATTAGCCCCATTTACCCATTTTGACCCAATGATCACGGGCTTATAGATACAGAAACGAAGAAAAATATACTGCACTTTTCCTCTGAATCTCTTGGTAAAGCTGTGGCATCTTTGTTGGCTAAATTCACATCAAAGTCAAAATGCCGCCCTTAGCAATTCAAAACCACAATCGAGTCAACTTTATTTGCACATTGCACAGTGAAGTCCTTAACCAGATTCACATACTTCACCTGCATGATATCTTAGCAAGTTGTCTGTAAGATTGTTTTCTTTTTTTTTTCCTTCATTTTGTTGTAAATTAATCGAAGTGATATTTCGCTTGTCCAGAAATCATATTTATTCGTCGCAAAGTATATTGTAGTTGTGCTTGATCCTGCCGCAATAACAAGGAGAACTTGAATGCCAAATCAATTGTATTCAATTGACTTGCTACGCAGTGAATCGAATTGAAAGTAAATAATATCCAAGCAAAGTATGGTAAATCCAATCGAACCCACGCCAACTATCATCATATCATTTGTACTCTCGCATACATCGTCTGGCGGTCGGTCAGCTCTTTTCTGTTCTGTTTTGTTCTGGTCTGGTCGTCAATGGTTTGGTACACGATATGCTTTGTTTTTAGCCAGCGGGTTTTATTGGATTTTTATTATTTTCATTATACATTTTTTTTTTTTTTTTTTTTTTTGTTCTTAATGCATTTTGGACAATCTTCTTCTGCTGACTATCGAAGTTCAAGAGTAAAACAAAGGCAATCCAAGAGAAAAATATAAATATTCGCGATATTGGCTTTTGATGCATTCTGACATGAGTTGTGGCCTAAGCGCGTGTTATTAACCACAATTTATGCGTTTTTGAAGACTCAGCGCCAACAGGATTATGTTACTCGTAAACCAAAAATACAACTTTCGCCGCCGCATATGTTTTCATATACACTTGTTTATCTATATGGAAATAATCTTTAAATATGCATGGATGGATTCGTAATTTTGTCATCATATTTGTAACAGATTAGAAGAAGAGCATGAAAGCCTCATTGGATAAGTAATTAAGCCACTTAAGACTCTTATAAAAATCTAGAAGAGAAGAAAAGAAAAGTTTTTGCCAACCATATATATATAAAAATATACATATCTACTGATACCTCAGAGATATACCAGGGAACTGTAGGGCTAAACAATTTGGAGGCAAGGAGATGTTTCAGCACTATGAACTCCAGAAAAAACTGGCCGAGACTAAATCAATATCATAATAAGAAATTTAGTAAGTAGACAAGATATCAGGATTTTAATAGTACATAGTTCTAACTGGTCACTGATTAATAGAGAATCATGCAAGAAGATTAGGATTTCTTTCGTATAACTTTTGTTGCTGTTGTATGGAAGATGAGGAGCCGGAAACAATTTATTTTTCTGTTGTGTTTTCTTGAAGCTCTTACTATAAAGATGGGAAAATACCTTCAAATTCGTTTTTTCGTTCTATTGGGTATTGCCAATCTATGGACATCTGGCATTGTTAAAAGCTCCAGCTATTTGTAGGGGAAATATAGCCAGCTTCTCAATCATGGAAGAACAACGGATTAAATGGCATACTTGTAAGTTCCCCACCGCGTCTGTAATAAATACAGTATTATAACTTTTTTATAAATACAATATTTTCAAAAATTTCAGATCAATTGACACACTCAGCTAGTGAAATCGATTTATGATCTAAGAGTTATAAGTAAGAATTTTGGTAATGTTTTAATTTATTTTATTTTCAAAATAAAAAATTCATATTAAAAATACACAAAATAAAATATATAGCACAATATTTACTTTTTTGTGTTTCTATTTTTTCTGTTTAATTGTGTTGTTTTTATTTTTATTTTTTATTTATTTATTATGTATTTTATGCAGCTGCTTGCAAGTTCTTCGCTTAAGTCTTTCATTTTGTTATGTTTTATTTATTTATTTATTTTATTTTGTTTGCGAAGTCACCTTAGCGACTTTGCTATTGTCGGCATTCACTTGGCCAAATCACTTTATGCGCAATTAACGTTTCGCATAAAATTGAAAAACTGACATAATTCAAGATAACGACTCACCACACATGCATATAATTAATATATGTATTGTGTATATACATAGATATATGTATACTTAGTTTGTGTTGCAAAATTATCACATTTCATGAATTTATGCCATGAAATTGAACTAAAGAATGAGGAACACTTGAACATTCTTAGTTGTGTGTTCTCGTTTGCATGGCCTCATGCCACATTGCCACAAATTGTCTGTCCATCTATAAGTTTGTCTCTCTGTCCTGCGGTCCCTCGATCATTCCATATCAATTCTGTTGTGCCTTTAACTGGTCAACTAATGGCCTAAAGTGTACTTGTTGATAATATTCGCATCACTTAAGCGGCGGCATGCATATGTGCGTGCCTGATCTCGGTGCTCCACTGAACAAAGTCTCAGTGGTGTGGTGTGGTTTGCACATTTAAGAAGATGGAAGATAGAAGGAAAACAAAAATAAAAATAAAACCCACAAAATAAATTTATAAAGTTTCAAATTGCATTTGTTTGTTGTCGTCATTGCAAGAATTCAACATATTAAATGTAACATTTTACGAGCTGCCTACATGCGACAAACTCGTACTATGATGATTTTCTATGTATATATGTATATATATATATATATATATATGTGTGTGTGTGTGTATGTGTGTGTTGTAAGTCCAAGACCAATTGTAACTTTGACTTTGTGGATATAACCATAGGCGCATTTTCCTATTGGATGCATGCTGCCTAGGCATCCCAAACTCTAAACGAAATCCTATCAAAAGCACAGGTCAATAAATTATCGTTATTCATAGTTAACTTAAATCACATGGGTAAGGAATAACTAGCGAGTGAAATACATTTTCCAGGATCCTGAAATATGCAAATAAATTACTAATATTATTTTGTTAAATTAATTAAATCCAAAATTATATTTTGGCCAAGAGCCCCCACTAATCGGAATGCGCCACTGTCTAAAACTTTGACTCTGACTGCTTTGTCTGTCGTTCATGACAAGCGACAAGAGACATTTGTTGCCGTCTTTATTCGTCATGAAATCAATTTACATTCAATTACAAATTGTACGCCATTTTGGAAAACATTAACAACAAACCATTTTTTGTTTTTCCTTGATTAAAGCATTTCATCTAATCTTTATTTCTCTTAACTCCTCTCTTCCCTCTCCACCCACTCTTCTCTATTTTGTTATTGTATCTTTGGTTTGATAAAACCAAGAGATCTTCTCTCTTGGATTTGATGTTGATGTCGATGTCGTTGGTGATGTTGATGTTGAAGTTGTCACTGAGCCAACATTATTTTGTAGTTTTTATGGCGCTCCACTGTCTCGTTGAGCGTTGACGATGCAAAACTGCTTGTAACTGTTAAATTTTATGATACAACAAACGATCAAGAGATGTCAGAGTCACAGATCGGATCGGATCGGATCGAATTGCGTTGCCTATCGAAAAGCTTTGAATCAAGACAAGACATGATGATGATGCTGATGCTGATACTGATATTAATATAGAATCAGGTATCATGCAATAACAACTGTAACTACTACACAACTATGCAACTTCCTCCCTCAGCTCGCTTTACTTCTTTACTGACATCTCAAGCTGGAATCTGAAGCCTGGAGTCTGAAACTACTAAAGCTAAAGATATCAACATATGCGATCATCGAATGTGTTGTTCAAACATCGTCAAAGTAAACGTTTGCATGATTTTGATTTTAATGATACGCCACTGATGAAGAGTCACGCTATGAAGGAGCCCAAGCAGTAAGGAGGAACATGGAATGAACCAAAGAAGATCTGATCTAAACTGCTATTGAGACTGAGAATGGTTAGTAACAATTGAAGCAGTCAGTTCAACTATGTTAGTAACTGACTAACTGAGTGAGTGAGTGACTGACTGAGTGACATTTATACGCAGGTGGACAGGCTTAATTAGTCTTACTACTACCTAACAACATTTCTGTTCTTCCATAGTCCCAGTGTCTGACTTTATTTATCTATTTATCTTTCTTTTCTTCTCTTCTCTTCTTTTCTTTTTTGATATAAGGTGAACTTGTATGTGATGTTGTAGTCATCGTGTCCAAGCAATCAAAATAAACACTTGTACAATATGTGACTGGGCGTTTTGACATTGTTGCACCATAATCTAGACAAAGTTATGCTGTGAAGATTTTTATTAAGTATTTTCCAAAAGAGTGAGAGAGAGAGAGAGAGAGAGAGGGGGGGGAGAGGGAGAGGGAGAGTCAGGGGTATCAGCTTCATTCATAGTTATGATATGGAAGAGTTGGTACTTAGTTTGCTTGTAGGCGCTTAACTTGGTTGTTTGCTTACACAGGATTGGCAATGGCAATGGCAATGACAATTGCAATTGATAGATAATTCATTTTGTTTGTAGTGATGGAATTTGTGTCATTTGATATGAAAATTTTCTCACGATCAGATTTGGTGAAACTCCTCAACTCATCTGGACAATTCCATGTTAGATGAAGGTAAATTTTGATGGTAAAAGAAAATATAGCAAGTTAAATTGTATTGAGTTCACTCACATTAAAACTCTTTGAGAGAAACCTTGAAACAAGTTTAAGATAACTGACTAGCTATCTTACTGAATGAATATCCGACTGACTGACTGACTGACTGACTGAGTGACAGATAAATCAAGTGAGCGGCTGTCGTCTAAATCATTAAGTTCTTGACACGCATGCAATACAAGTTTAAATTGAATAAGAAGTTGGACTTACAGTTGGACTTAATGCTGGTTGTGTTTACTGCTCTGATTTTGATTTTGATTTTGACATGTTGCTGCCACACAATATGCACCTAATTATATATTGAGGTTCTTCATCATGAGGCATGAAAGTAGCCAAGAACACGTAGACAGAAGCTGAAACAAGAAATTTGTAGCAGTAGTTCGTTCTTGGGCACTTTAAACTTTTGGTAAATTGTATTTGCTTGGTTTTTGGTATCATATTAGTTACTTTTAACTTCTGGATGGCGTGGTCCATCATCATGTCAAAACTTCAAGACTTCAATTTGAAATTATTTTTTTTTTTTTTTTTGTTAACGTAAGTAAACCTTTTCTGAGTTATCTTTCTTTTTAGATTCGACTCATTAACAACACATCTAAAAAAAAAACACAAAATCCTTTTAATTATATTGAGTTTATAGTATATAACCAAAATATTTCAACCTTTTAATCAGGCGCCAATTGATTCGAATAGTTCGAGTTCTTTAACTCTTTTTTTTAATTTTATTTATTTTTGGGTCTTCTCTACTTTAGGCGACTTGATTGTCGTGTTTAATCGTCATTGCTCTCGTTGTTGTTCATCGTCTTAATAGCAAATTCATGTTTATGGGCGCCGCTTATCTGCAAAATCGTCGAACAACCTAATTTCGCATGCAAAGTTTCGCTTCAACAAAGTCGTTGTCGTCGTCATCGTCGTCGCCATTACCATTGCCTTTCAATGCCATCATCACAAACACCACCATCCCAATCTCCATCACCATCACCATCACCATCACCAACATCGGAGTCATCGTAGTCATCGTAGTGCGTCGTCGTACTCCTCATGTTTGTCATCATTACAATCTCAGTCATTTCGTTTTACTTCTCTTACTGCACATTCTGGCAACGATTACAAGTGCCTAATGGCTCATCCCGTGGGCTTTCAGATTCACTTGCTATCGCTATACCATGAAATGGAAATGAAAATGATTCGGATCGCATTGGATCACTTTGGATCACTTCACTTTTAGTTAAATCGAGTTGAGTTGCGTTAAGTTGCTTCGTTGTGCATTTAGCAAGTTAAAAACGCATTAAATTGAAAATATGTTAAACAAAACACAAAAAAAAAAAAAAAAAAAATTAAGAGAAATCATCAACTTCTCGGTTCCATTGAATAATACATGCCTTTCATACAAAGGAAGGAAACATTAATAAATTAGTTTTTCATAGATTAAGATTTGATTTAAATTTGATTACCATAGACTTATATGAACATTTCTCCAGAAGAAATGAAATAGATGCCCTCACAAAACTAGTGATTTGTTTATTCATTTATATTGGATGCAATACTATATTGTACATAATCATATTTGCATTACTTATCTATCAAAGTCTTATTTATATGTACGTGTATATAGGGGGCCATCAGTCTTTTTATCCAGCGATCTGGGTATATTCTTTATGGTGTCTTCGATATTTTATTTTATAAGTTACAATCTTCATAACAAAGCGTGCAAAGCTCAAAAAATTTTTATTGTAATGTTTGCATTCATAATTTAGCAACCACTACTGATAAGGTGGTTATTTGGTTGGAGTATAAACCAGAGACGAATTAAAGGCATGGATGAATTCCTCACAGTATTGTTTGTAGAGAAAACAAATAAAATTAGATTGGAAACCATAAAAAAAATTACATGTTTTGTAAGACTTGTATGTAATATATGTAAGATATGGGTATACGGTCGTAAACCTCGTACATGCAATAAACCCCTAAAAACGCTGAAAAACGTACAGAGTATACACAAATAATGACATACACTCCCAACCTCTTGCCAAGATAACGGAAGAAAGTTTTATTAGTCCAAGTCTACCCATTAATAGGCATCCTATTCTGAAAGCCAAATATATAAAGAGACTCAAAATACCAAAAAAATTTCCCATTTCATACCAATCCCTAAGCACAACCCCATGGTTAAGTTCCTAACGCCTCTGTATCAGAAAATATGAGGTTTTAAAGAAAATATGTAAAAGTGTGCTATTCAAGTGGTTGAGAGCATATTAGTGATGACCAAATTTCTGTAAACAAGTAAACAAATAGTCGGTAGTAGAAATGCTACGAAACAGAATTCCATTTGTCACTGATGTGGGGTGATGTTATCTATTAATTTCTTCTTTGCATTTTGGGTCTTAAAAATATATTTACATAAATTAATTTCTTAAATTAGATCTAATGTGTACCCAGTTTTCGGTTATGTCGTTATATCCGCCTCTTTACCATCACTAGAATATCAAACAACTGTTTGTCTTTTACAGAAACATCAAGTGAGTGATTGTGAAAATATGTAATAATTAAATCTTAAATGCAATATTTCAAATGCATATGACAAAATTAATGCAAAAACAAAATACAACAATATCATCGGCAGGTGGACGTCCGATGTATGACTATTGGGGTGTCAAATTTTTTCTTTATTTTCATTTATTTCATTTTAAAAGAATCCCAATTTCAAGTTTCTTACAAATTCATGTAAATTATATGATAATTTACGTATATTACAATAAAAATCCGGATTATAAAAAAAATCCAGTACTTTTCTATTCAACGCTGCAGCAATAAGCAACATTTTTGAAAATCTTCTTCTAACCAAAACCGACAAAGCAAAACGAAACGAAACGAAAGACTTTGGACGCAAACTAATTTAAAATTTTTGCACAGTTGTGTTTTTTGAAAATTTAAATTAATTATTTTAAGTAAAATTTTGGTCATTTATTAACAATTCGTGATACAATATTTATACCATCATTAGTCTAGTTCATATTTTACATACAATAAAATACAATACTAAAATAAGATGACAGCAGATAAACTTCAGTTCACCGAAGCTTAGATACTTTTCACACTCGAATAGAATGAATTTTTTCATTCAAAAATCTTTAGTCAAATTATATGGCTGCTATTTTTTTAATATCCGTGTTTTTAATATGTGTTTATTATGTTAATTGTCATTTCAAAACATTTTGAGAAAATTCACTTGGTCATCTTAAGAAATGGAAACGTTTTCTTTAAAAAAAATTCTTAAAAAGCCAATTGATTTTATTAAATAAATATAAGTCCAATGTAGACATTTTAAATTTATTAATAAAATTTTATTTGAACTTATTAAAAAATGCATAAGTTGTCTCAAAAAAAAAAAAAAATAATAATAAAAATTCAATTGTCAATTTAAGGACTATTAATGATCTAATTTTTATTTAGAATTATTTTGTCATTAAAAATTGTTGTGCTTAGGTTGAAGACTTTTACATAAAGCGAAAATTGAAAGTGCAACTTAAACTTTATTGATTTTTCTATCTAGTACATATATCTTACAGTAATCGGGGAACATATATATATATATATATATATATATATAAATACAGTTTAATAGACGCGCTTATTTGGGCTAAATGATTGAAAACAATGCATGAAATCACCATTCTAAGTATGAATTACAAACATCATAACAAATTCTTAATACTAATATGAAGGGTATTATAATAATAGTAATAATAAGAAACTTAAACATAAAAACACCTTTTTCAAAGCCAATTAAGCGCACAGTAAGGCATCACAGACAAAGGCACTTGTGTTGGTAGAAGATCAATGTGTACCACAGTTTAACAAGCCATCTGAAGTCGCCAACAGTCAGAGTCGCCAACGATGCGTTATCGTTTGTCGTAGTCATCGGTCGCATCTCGTTGTCGTTGCTCTTGCTGTTGTTGTCGTTTTCGTTGTCGCTGTCGCCGTCTCTGTCTCCGCCGCCAAGCTCCATGCCGAGCTGGCGACCAAGTGCGCACGTTCCTATTTCCGTTTATTTGTGTGGGAATAAATTAAAACAAAAATAAAAAAAAGATGGTTAAAAAAAAAAGGAAACATGCATATGCAAAAATAAATAAAATAAAAATTGAAAACAAAAGAAAAACAAAAATAAAATTAGCAGAAAATACAAAAAAATTATAAGAAAAATGCTCAAAATTACATGTTAAACTCATTAAAAGCCACCACAGGTAACCTATAGATAATAATTAAGCTTATGATTATCATGGCTTAGTAGCTTGATAATGGTATTGTGTTTATAAAGATATTTATGATGATAATCATCAATGTACAATGTAAGAAATATTCTACAGTCGAACATCGAAATACTCGTACATACATAATTCATTCAATTCAAATAGGAGATAGAAATATTTATAATAACAAGAAAGATGAAACTTTTTTTTGAATAGAAGTCTGTTAGTCTGTTGATGAAAATTATTTTTAAATTTAAGATGTATTTCTTCAAAAGGGTCTTCATTGAGCACGTTCTGTTCCAATTGTTTTGCCAAGGTAAGACATTGTTGATTCTGTAAATATCGGTAGAGATATTTGAATTTAAGTAGTATGAATCTGAATCATCTACTAACTCAGCATCTATTAATAAATGCAGCAAGTTGTCTTCATTTAAAGGATCATCATCGTGTAATGCCGTAAATAGTCTCCGGAACACTAGTTTGCTTGACAACTTATACAGAAATAATTGTCTTTTTAAATTCAAAACTGATTAGGGGAAAAAAACTGTGATAAGAGCCTCATCAAAATCAAATCACTCAAAGATTTTTGAAGAGAGCGGAATAAATGGTAATCTGATGGTGCAAGATCGGGGCTATACGTTGGATATGCCATCATTTCCCAATTCAACTTCAATAATACGGTCGAGTGTTGTCATGGTGGAAGATGACACCCTTCCGATTGGCTAGTCCCGGCTACTTCTTTTTGACTTTTTTTTCCAATACGGATAGCTGCAGACATTACACTTCCAAATTGATGGGTGATTCCGTGGCAGCAGCTCAAAGTGAACGATACCTGCCCAATTCCACGAGACGGACAGCATTACTTTCCTCTGGTGAATATCGGTGGTTAGAGGCGGTTCATCTCTCTTGCTCCATGAGAATTTCCAGTTTACATTGTTCTACACAACCAATGTTTCATCACCCGTTATGATTCGCTTCCTTGATTTGATCGTTATCAGCCTCCGGAACCAGCGCTGACATTGGCGTTCATTTATTGCATCTTTTCCGTCACATACTTGGTTTTTGTTTTTTAGATTGGGCTGCATTCTTCCCTTTTCAGAATTTAAAAACCAAAATATGCCGAAAATGCTCACATTTACTTTCTATGATTAATCAGCTGTAACTTTTACTAATAATAAACCAACATATATCACATATATGTTCAGCTCATCACTCATTTAAACTTGAGACTAAAGCCATTTATTAAATAAAACCAACATGACTTTTGCACATACCCAATACATAAATACTTAGCACATCGAGCACTTCTGCGACAACCACAGCTCATTCCAATCTACTGCTTAAAAGTAACCTTTTACACTGGAGAAGAATAGTCAGTTCCTTGGGCTCTTGAGAACTTGTGGTACCAGATGACAAATGCTTCTGCTTAGACTTCGTACCAATTCGAACTCTAGACAGTTTGTCGATGGTGCCCCATAGCACTTTGGTCGTCTTCCAGTTAGCATATTAATTACTTGGTCCCCCTCCCCCTTTTCTTTACTTACTATCAATCCCAGATTGGGACAATCATTAAATTGCTTAATTTTGCATTAAATAGAAATAATAGAAAATATTCATATATACAATGCATTTTTACATAATGGTTTGAAACATTTTAAAAGGAAAAGAGGAAGGATAGTAGGTTATGGGAAGAGTTACATAAATTTAAATTTATTAGCCTGCGTCTCTGAATGGAGGGTCTGACGGGTAATATCGTTTTAGTCTTCTTTTAGTTGAACTATTGTCGAGTAGGTTTATTGCCAGGTTGCTTAGATGATCAGATAGTCTGTTGATGTACCACTGACCAAATTGATTGATTGATTTCTTCTGATACCAATGGATATTTGAGTTCTTCATGAATTTCCCGATTGCTAGTTAACAGATGAATGCCAGTTACCATTCTTAAGACTTTGTTTCGGGACCTCCGAATGGTTTTAATGTTTAAGTCACTAGCCGTGCCCCACCATTGAATACAGTAGGTCCAAATCGGTTTAAGTATAACCTTGTATAGTGGTAGCATATTCCTTATTTTGAGTATGGAGTGGCGTCCAATGAGCCAGTACATTTTTTGAAGTTTTGCATTTAAATGGTTTTTTTTGCCATGATATGAGGTCACCATGTGAGTCTTCTGCCAAGAGTAAGTCCAAGATATTTAATTGTCTCTGTGTAGGGAATTGTAATATCATTTAATTTGAACAGAGGGCAGTTTCCTATTCTATTTGAAAATGTTGTGTGCGACGATTTTTCATGGTTGACTACTATGTTGCATCTATCCTACTCCATCTGTCATACTCCGAAAGCGTCAAGCTATTCTTGTAGCACCCTAGAAGCCCTGACGTGAGTTCTAGAAACTGCTATAAATGCAGTGTCATCTGCGTAGGTGACTGCAGTAAGGGAATGGTCTCCAGTGATGGGCAGATCTGTGTACAAAACAGGGCTTAAGACACTAAATTGGGGAACACCAATTATTTAGTGCCACCAAAAGAACTGTCAGTATACTGTATACTTTTTCAATCTTTTACTAAGAATTTCAGTGTATGAACTTTCTTTCTTAATTCTAAGAATTTGAAATTCTTTTGTTAATTATTAACATGCTTGATTAGTTTTAAGCCTTTTTTTGGGTTCCCTTTACCCTTTACTTTGGCATATTAAATTCTCTGTATTATTAATGTTACAGCTGAAAAAGTAATAACTTCAGCAATAATGATACTAAAAAGAAAAAAAAAAGGAAAACTACCGCCAACATAAAAGGAAAATGCACTACTACAAGTAGCAAGTGATGTTCTTATATTGTTTATAATAAGTAGTAAAAATAATAATAATGGTAATAATAAAAGGAAGAAAGTATGTAAGCGTGTGTTTTGTAGAAAGTGGAGAATCCATTGTATTCCAATATCAATAGATTGATTATTCATTCAACACAGAACAATAGAAATATGTAGTAACAATAGTAGCAGCAATAACAGTAGCAAATGGTAACAAAAAGTAGTCAATCGATAACAATGGCAATACAAGAACTTACTCACCATTATTATCGGTATCTTTAATCAGTTTATATCAGCTTCACTAACTTCTTTCATTCCTTTTATGTTTGGTCTTTTCATCACATCCCCATGCATCCCATCACATCACATCACATCCTGATGCATCGCATCGCATCGCATCGCACAATCACATCTCACACTATAATCTATGGTAAAAAAAACAAAAGAGCATATGTATATTCTCTCTCTCTCTGAAATACTTAAGCCCCTGCACTATTGAACCTTATGGCAAAAAGGCGATTGTGATTGCAATCTTCACATTTCTTTTGTTGTTATCAACTAAGTAATGATTGCTCTTCACTGTAAAACAATTTCAATTGAGATCATTATCATCATCATCATCACCTTATGCTTATGCTTATTGTGATTATGAGTACATAGTTTTATATTTCTATCAAAATTATGTCAAATGTGAAAATAAGGAACAATAAATTTTGCAATGAAAGAAGAATGCAATGAATTAATAGTTAGTCGACTAATGTAAGTGAATGAATCGGACAATGTGTGCGATTTGACACGTGATCATAAGTTGAACTTGATCCAAAATACATTCACATTAAAATATTTCTCTTCATATTTTGACATATTTAAGTGATTATATACCAGGACAGCTGACTTATAATTCCAATATCTACAGATATCTATAGGCAGACACACTCCATACACTCATTCAGATCTACAAAATAGTATTCTTGATAATAAAAGTAAAAGAATTTGTAAACATTTAAAACTCTATAGGTTTGTTATAGGTAATTCTACCTAAATCCTTGCAATATGCAGTACATCTATTTTATGATATGTACTCGTATATGGTATTATATATCTCCATACTGTTCATTAATTTGCCATTTCCATTACCATTACCATTTTCATAGTCTCATATTTAATCATACAATTAGCGTAAATTATGTACACTTAAATTTTGCAGATTACATGCAAGGAGCTTAAAAATTTTGACTTTGACAACTAACATGATGACGACGACGACGACGATATTTAAGGAAGCGTGGAACATGTTATTATTGATAAGAAAATAACATCAGCACCAACACCATCACCGAACAACAAATTCCAGAACAAAAAAAAAAAAAAAAAAAAAAACCGGAAAACAAAACTAAGTTCGGTTGAGCCTTACCACCGGTTGAGTACCCTATATACGCTTCAATCACTTGAAAGTGGACTTAAGTACAGAATTGTATTGAAGTGATTAGGCAAAGTAAAAAGAGAACAAAATTTTATTATAATATATTCTATATTATTCTATGGAATTATTCTAATTCTAATTCTAATTAATATTTTCAAAATTTCAAAATTTTTATAGTAAATGTTTCTAGAATTAGTTTCCTTTCTAAAATATAGCAAAATTTAAATATTAAAGACTGGAGTTTTTCATAAATCAAGATTATAAGTATGTATACCGATATAATTCACGACATACAACGATAAATCATTCAAAGATTGGTCTTAAGAATGCTGAGTTCTCATATTAGCAAGTGCCAAATAATCACATTAGGCTACCGACACCACTTATACAGTCGTGTATACTCGTATATTGTATCCAAAATATTTGTCCCCGGGATCACATACTAAATATTTATTTTCTATCTCTCGGAAAGTACAGTAAAATCTCGAAAAAGTTAACCGAAATAACACAAAGGGTAATTAACTTTTTCGAAATATTAACTTTAAACTTTTAATAACCAGTACACAGCTCAAAAATTAAACGCTCACGACTGACCAAATCAATGTTGTTTGACGATGAAAATAAACATATGTTCTTGCAGTTCGAAACGGAAAGGAAATTCGGAAATACCAGAATTAGAGCTCGCACCTGCTTATGTTCATACGCTCAGTAATGTCGATTTGTTTAACGTGAACACCTGTCAATGAAGACTTTACATTACGGTGCCTTGCACAGGGATTGAAATGTTAATCTTGGATATATGTCCGCAGGTACCAAATTCAAGTCATACTTATTTTGGTCATATGACTCACTCCTATCTAAAACCTCCGCTGCTCTATGGGTTGCAGCACCCGGTTGTATAACGCAACTCCAAGCCGAGTTAGTGCTCTACCCGCATCTAGGTAATAACCACAGCCACCACGATACTCCCATAAGGGGCCGTACCCGCTGCCCAGGACGGAACAAGTTCTGTGAGCTCCTGGACCACCCGTGGTACCAGACACAGCATCTGGTTTTCGTACCCAAAAGTACTACCAAATTGAACTCCAAACAGTTCCTTGATTGGTGACCAAGTTTCAACCACAAGCATTACCAAACTGCCCGGGTTGGGAACGCAGAATGTTTTCACTTGTACCTCCTTACCAAAATCCAAATCATAGACTACATCCAGTATAACTAATATAATAAGAGAAATATATAATCTACTCTCTTAGATAACAGTTTTAAGCACAGAGGATTTGTATAAAACTTAAAAAAATCCCAAAAGGGGAGTTGATACACTCAGAAAAGTTAACTTTTTAGAGCGGTACGTGGATACTGAAATTTGATTAACTTAACAGAGAGATTAATTTTTGAGTGAATTAACTTTTCCGTGATTCCACTGTATATTCTGAGAAACTGATGCCTACTAAATCGATTCATCTATGAAAACTAATCATTTACAAATAACATGAACTTGTACTTCCCTATTTTTGTTTAGTGTCTACCATTAACCATTGTCTTCTTAGTCCTAATGTAACCTATTTGAGTAAAGGGTATTCGAGAAAAAAGATACTATTATAAGTATACTACTAGCACTTTTGGCGTCGTGACATGCGTGTAAAGTTCACATAATCATAAAAACGCATTTTGAACTATTTCAACGTCATAAAAGAAAACATGAAATACCAGTGATATGATTATGATGAAGGGACTTGAAGTGTTCAGAGAGAGAGAGAGTGAGAGAGGTAAGCACCCTATTCGTTTTAAGTAAAGCGTATATTCAGTCCACCAGACAGTCACTCAACTAGTCTGTCAGTCAGTGAGTCGGGAGAGTGTTTGATCTGACAGAAGAGTTCCTCACATTGTCGTTGAATGTCAACGACACTTAAAGACGTTTAAAGCGTTAAGTAACATGTTCCACTTAATATGCACCCAACCAACTACCATATACATACTACATATAGTATTCTGAACCACCAACTAACTGAACTAACTGAAAGTGAGATATAGACCGATGTAAAGGAAAACACAACAACACTATTTAGAGTATCCTTGCTTGCCTCGTCTCGTCTCTCTTGTCATATAGTAGTGTTAATGGGTGCTTCTCATTGAATGTTTTGCTTTCCCTCTTTCATCGTTCGTTTATCGTGTTTAGTTTCCGTAATGTTTGTTTATTGAATGTAATATTTGTTTGTTTTATGCGGACATTAAATTTTATGCCACATAAAGTTATCGCCTAACGAGCTCAATGGGCGCAACTGGCACTTAAATGTTCTGGAAATGTATAACTGAACAAAGAAGCTAAGCTAAGCTAAGCAATAAAATAAAAAAAATAAACAAAATAATAAAATTATTCAATAATTAAACAACAGAAATAAAAAATTAAAAAAAAACATTTCTCTCTTTTCATATTATTTTAAGTATATTTTTTTAACTTCTTTCGTTTACCTACATTATACTACATGTACATCATTAAGGGACTACATCCAACGAAAATTTGGATATTCCGCAATGGTTTTAGTTTAAACTGATGACAAGGTCATTCACCGAGACTTGCAGATCGCAACAATCTGAGAGAATATCCCCAGTTACAGAATCAGCATCAGTGAAAATCATATGCTTCATCACTTCAAAATAATACATATTGTTATAATACTTGGGTATTTTTTAATATTCTAAAATAATATTATTCAGTCTTCACTTAGCTAGAAACACTTCAAAGAAGTTAAAATTAAGAACCAACGACTTCTCAGTAAGTTGCGAGATCGTGTGGAAATACAGTAATGCTGAATGTTGTCAGAATCTTTGGAGAGTTCAATAGATGATCCCGGAGTTCTAGTATTATAAAGAAGAAAAAAATTATAAAGAAGAATGAAATAGAATTGTAATGGAAGTTAAAATTGAATTGAAATGGAGATTGAATTAAAATTTAAATTTAATTGAAATAGTTTCTGACAAGACTATTGAAATAAAAAATCAAATTGAACTAAAAATTATATTAAAAATTCCCGCTTAATGTTGGTTCTGCACTTTTCTAATTTCCCCCAATCCTTCCTAACTGTCCCCCTGAGCTGAAGGCCTTTGTCGCTATTGCTCATATAATAACTAAATTATAATTTGTATTTCTATATAAATAAACAAAAAATAAAAAATTGTGGAATTCTTTTTAATTACCAATAATTTTTTTTTGTAAAGATTGACAAAACTCTTGCTCTTCATTGTAAGAAACAATAAGATTGACACTAACGAAGATACACGTACATAGAACTGAAAATATACGAGTATCCTAGAAAAACAAAATTCTATTGAACATGTTTTATATAATGCTAGCGTTCCCGGTGCGTATTGCTACACCCTGGACGTGATGTAAATGCGTCAATTTTAGTGGATAAACAATATTTTTGGTTTTATGATGATACACAGAGTTTTTGGAGTTCCTACTCTAGAGCAAGCAACATACTTATAAGTAGTTGACCATGCAAAAAATATGGATTTTCTAAGTTTAATCTAGCAACGCAGAGCAATTGCCCTTGAGCTTTGTTAATCGCCATAGCGAAAGCAAGACGCTCTGGAAACTGTAGTTGCTTGAATGTGAAGGGTAAATCAGCGGGAATCATTCGAATGGCATTAATTATTGTTGCTTCAATCAGAGTCGGCGTCAGTAATTTCATGGAAAGTCTGGATCCGTTCTGTAACTTTGTTGTGTTCAGATACCGAAAGAGTCAATTTTCATCGTCACTTTTGGCTGTGGCATTCCAGGTGAGTCCAATGAATTGAAAAATTTGACTTGATATTCTTCTGTAACTGTATCAATGGATTTGTACTGTGTAACTGTAACAGAAAATTTCAATTGAATATTTTAGATGATTCGATTGACGTCATTGATTCGTTGGAGCTAAGATAGCACGCTCGCTAAGCCAATCGTGATTCTTGATGATTTTGGCGATGTTTGGGAAAACCTTTTTTTTAAGATCTTTAATTGATGACTGAAAAAATGCAATTAAGCGGTGCTCCACCTATCAGGTTCATACTCAGTGCAAATCAGTGGTTCCCAGCCAGTGATCTGCAAGAGCTAAAATATGGTCTACAGGACAACCTTCCAGAGTTGGACTTCTTTTTTGCTCTTCATAAAAACCTTCTCAATGAAAAAATACGTATACACATATGTACCAATTTTCATGGTCATCGGCCGAACTTTGTCGGGTTTCATCGATCACATACTTTTTTTCGTTCAATTTTAATTTTTTCTTTCTTTTTTTTTTTTTTTTGGAGGAAGACAACGAAAAAAAAAAGGTACTCATCTACAAAACAATAATTGCTCCTATTTGGTAATACGTATTGCAGGTGTACGGCATAGCAGCAAAATCAAATATCTCAAAGGTCAGAGTACTGCACTAGATCCTATTAATGTAATTATTCTATCCCACTTACTAATTGTGTTAAAGTTGCGTTGTAATTATTATAAGTTTAATTTGTTTTTTTTTTTACCGACTCGGTTGCTTGGACATTAAATTAAATAATATCCAGAAACAAAAATTTGTTTTTAGAATAACAGAAAAATTAAAATTTATTAAAAAATAAAATTAAAAAAAAAAAAAAAAATTATAATAGAATTTATTTTATGTGTTCATTTTGCTTATTTTGCAATTAGACTAACAAGCTAAGCTAAGCTTCCTTTTCCTAAGTTACTCTGTCCTTTTATTCTTTCATTCATTTCGTAATTTTCTTATTTTTCGTTTTCATTTGCCTTTTGAATCTATCAACTTTCCATTCCATTCCATCTATTTCTTCAACAAAGAATCATTCATTATAATTTTCGCATTATTGTTCTTCTATTTCATTCCTATGTTTGTTTCCATAGACAAACTTTAATTTCATTTACCTGCTAATTTTCTGATCTTCCTGTTATTCAACTTTAATTTCTATAACTCTGAAGTTTTACTTAAATGTCTAAACTTTACATAATCTTAGTATACTTCATTTCTTCAATTCCTCCAATCTACTAACCCATTTTTTCTACATATAATCCTATGGTAAATCTTTCCTACACTTGTTTAATCAAACTAATCCAAAGATCAATTTCCGATCATTTGAATATGTTCACATCCACGATGCTGTGCCTCGCAATCGGCATGGCAATCGTGATCGTGCCATTTCCTGTCATTCTTGGCTGTCTGTCCATTTCTCTGTCATTTCGAAATGTCCTAAGGAAAAAATGTTAATTCGTAATGAAATTTCAATGCGTCGCTGTTATTTACAGCAATTACAAGTTGGCAACTTCATTGATGGCAATTGCGACATGTTTGGCTTCTGTTTTCTGTTTTTGTTTCTGCTTCAAGGCTGAGGCACAGAGGCAAATACCAAACAAGTAAACATACATAAGTAATACAAAATACAATAAAACAATAAAACAAGCAAAACAAAAAATAAGAAGAAAAATAAACCGAAAATTCCACATGAAATGACAATGAAGACGACCACAATGACGATGACAATGACAATATGCAATTGTCTTTGAACGATGAGGCTGTCAATATAAACTTAAATACAAACCAAGGAAGAATCGGCACTACTAGTATAATGACAATACATAGGCATACAGATAAAAAGATAAACAGACACTTGATCAGTTGGATGGCGGGAGAAAGGAATGGACACGGAGTCAGGGAGACAGGGAGACAGGAAGACGAAATTTTACGAAGTCAATTTTGTTGACACCTCACGTTCATCAATGAAATGCAGACACGAATGAAATGTACATAGCCCGACCAAACCAGGCAAAGAAGCCTATGGATGCAATGCAATGCGATGTGATGTGATGCCATTTCGACTGGAACCAATCCTGTGTAGTTGTGTTTTGTAAATCCCACTCTTTTGGCTTAAGTGTTTAGTTTTGTCTATTTAACTCCAATCAACTTTGTTAACTACATATACGAGAAGGTAAATATGATCCTCTACTTCATGTCTTTCACTTCACTAGACTTTTAACTCATTGGCGGATTAAGAGTTGGACGAAAAGGGCAAGAAAAATGCTTAAGCCAAATAATTCAAAAAAAACAAAAAAAATGAATCGCATCTATTATTAAGAAGAGTCGTCGGTTCCGAGGTGTCTCCGAATCTTGAAAAGTGAAACTTCTTGAAACCTTATTGAAAATCTCACACACTTTTTGACTTATAAAGAGTAAACTCTTGCTATGTTACTCGTTTAATAAAGAAAAATTCTTATTATTATTATTATTATTATTATTATTATTATTATTAGAAGTAGTTTAACAAATATATTCTTAAACTACTTAAAAACAAAATAAGAACACCAGCTGCCATGGATTTTTCCATTTACTTCAAGTTCCTACATTTCGGGGCATACCAGAAGTTTTACCGCCCTAGCTCCCTATACCCTTATTCCTCCAATGCACCAACTCAATTCTTTTCACTTTACTCCACTTGACTATGTTTCTATTTTATTTTTTTATTTTATTCTGTCGTTCTCTCATCTCATCTCATCTCATCTCGTTTCGTTACATTACGTTGCTTGCTGTTCGTTCAATTTGTAAGCGTGTGCGTAATTATTTCACCAATTTGTTGTTTCGCCAATTGCATTGCATTCCATCCATCGTTCCAATCCAGTACAATCCATTATCGGAGCCACAGTCGCCTTACTTCCCTCATCTGAAAGATTCGTTCGAATCGTTCATCTGATTGTTCATTTGTATGGTTGTTGTCACATTTTGTATTAAATCATTGTATTTTATTGCTTTTATTTATTTAGCATTCAATTCTTAAGTATCATTTAGAGATGTGTTTCAATAAATCTTAAAATCGTTTTACTAATCATATCTAGTAAATAAAGAATATACTGGAATAGAAAAGGGGAACGGAATTGGAAGAAAAATTATCTATTTATCTTTATATGTATGAGTTATTTAAATTAGAAATTAAATCTATGACGGATTTAAGAATAGATTCAGATTAAAACATATAGGTGCCCCTTAGGCATTGTAAATCTCAGAGGCCTCACTATATGCTTTGTTAAGAAATAAGTTGTACGAGTACAAATACCTTGGGGTATCTTTTTTTTTTTTGAGCTTTTCATTTACAATTCGATCATCAAATCTCATTGACAAGAGTAACCTAAACATTACTCCTCTTATTTGTTCGGAAGATTGCTTGGTGATGGAAAACCCATAGGCATCTATTGTTGGCACTATTGTTAAAAGCTGATAATGGAAATGAAATAAAACTGTTAATGACATAAATTCAGTCATAATAAAACATAATATAGATGAACTTCAATTAATCAACCAAGATCCTGAGTGGTTGGTTTTATTCCTTTAATGTCCGTGATTTTATATATATTCTCTATTAACCAAGAATCATATATACGAGTCTGTGTACACGAGTATAACCTGTATAAATTCGAAAGCATAAAAAATCGGGACACTTATTTTTTGTTATTAGTTGTGTATCAAATTTCAAAATTTATTCATTCTTTAGATGGAATTTGATCTGTCAGCAGTATTTTGTAATTATGGTTAATCAAATTCAAGAATTTGTGCTTGAGTCGAGAATTTAGGAAAGAGGAAAAAGGAATACTGACAACCCAGATTGACTCCGGCAATAAAGAATAGCATTAATCTTTTAGGGTTCTTAGAAATTTTATTTCTACAGTGACTCTGACAAAAATAAGTTCCTGTATTTAAAGAACGATCAATAGCTTAAGGGAGAAGAGAATTTTTGATTTGATCTGGATAATCGAGATTCAAATTTGTTATACCATCCACTTCACTTGCAATACTCTGGTATGGTTCTTCATAAATACATACAAGAGTACATGTGTATCGAGAAGTGCAATCGTGAAATGTTCATCTCTAAGTTCTACAGTCTTTTTTGTGCTTCACTCGTTCATTCATTAAGGAGGCTTCTCTTCACTTGAACAATTGCAAGTGCATTTACTTCTCTTACAATTCTTGTTGCAATTCTTTTTACTTCTGATCATGATGCAGATGATGAGAATGATGTTGCTTCTGATGTTTGCTGCATAAAAACTAAAAGTGGCAAATAATTATGTTAAAGGCGCATGTAATTGGAACATCATTTATATTTTTACTTTTTTTTTTCTTTCTTGGGCGCGCACTCCCTAAGTTTTGGATGATTTTTTGCTCAACAAAATTTATTGCCTGTAATTTGGTTTGATGTCATTCTTTGAGTGCAATGACAATGTTGTTTTTATTCTTATTATTTTTGTTGTTGACATTAAAATAATTAAGACAGGAAATAGTCGTCAACCTTAAAGAGAAAAGAAATGAGAAAGAGAGAAAAAATAAAATTAAAATTGCATAAATTTTCATTTCAATTCTTTAAAATAAATTATAGTCATTAACGCCAATTAAGAAGTAGGAGAAAAATATCAATTCACTTATTCATGTATATATTTAATTATTTAGTTTAGTTCATTAGACATTCAAGTAGTTAAGTAGTTGAAGGCTCATTGTCTCACTAACTATTTACAAAGTTGTTAACTTGAACTCAGGTATCAAATGAAACTGATGCAATAATACATCATGTAATCCATAATCTTCTACGTGATCATCATTATCACTCAGACTCATCAACTCATGCTTCACATATCATAACAAATGGGTAACAATTAATTTGTTATTTATTTTGGTTTTTTTTTTTTTATATTATTTTATTTTAATTAATTTGATTTGTTTTTTTTTTTTTTTTTGTTTTATTTTATTTGATTTTTTTTTTTTTTTATTTGATTTGATTTTTTTTTTTAATTTATACTTTTATTTGATTTGATTTGATTTTATTGATTGTATTTGATCTTATTTGATTTTATTTGATATTATATGATTTTATTTGATTGTATTTGATTTTATAAATTTTTTATTTTAATTTATATTATCTTATTTGATTTCTTTTTTAATTTTATTTTACTTTAATTTATATAATTTATTTTATTATTTCTTTATTTTATTATTTTATTTTATTATTTTATTTTATATTATTTTATATTATTTTATATTATTTTATTTTATTTTATTATTTTGTTTTATTTTAATATGTGTTTTAACAAAAATTATTGCAAATTAATTTAATAACTAAAAAATTACATAACATTTATGAAATTCTTATCACCAAACGAAGTTTCACCACGGGAGTGAATAGTATTATAAGTTTGTCATGAAGTTTGTAACACACAGAAGGAGACATCGCAGACCACATAAAGTGTATATATTTGTGATCAGCTCGATGAGACGTGTTGATTTAGGCATGTCCGTCTGTCCGTCTGTACGTCGGTCCGTCTGTCCGTCTGTTCGCACTCCTAGTCCTTTAGTTTTTGAGCTAGAGAGCTGAAATTTTGTACATAGTTTTTACCAAACGCCAATCAAGTTCGTGAATCAACCGAATCGGACCACTATGGGGGGTACCTCCCATAGAAACCCCCTTTAAAATTAATGTTCCTATTAGAAAAAGTTTTTTTATCGAACTGAAGACACTATAAGTTTCTGGTCCATATCCACCAACCATATAAATTTCATGATCCAAGGGTTACCAGGAGGGGTACCTCCCATACAAACCCCCTTTTAAATTAAAGTTTTTATTAGAAAAAGTTTTTTTATTTTTTGACTTATTGAACTGAAATTTGGACACTATAAGTCTCTGACCCATATCCACAAACTGTGAAAATTTCAAGACCCTCGGACTACTAGGAGGAGAACCCCCCACACAAACCGGGATCCAAATAAAAGTTCTTATTAGAAAACCTGTTTTGTTTTTTGTACTATCGACTTAAAATTTTGACACTTTAAGTGTCTAACCCATAGCCACCAACCTTATAAATTTCGGACCACTAGCTGGGGCGTGAATAGTATTACAACTTCGGCATAGCCAAAATTAGTCTTTTTTTATATTTTTCGGATGTTTTAGGCATGAAATGTGAGGCAGCAAATTTTGTTCCGAAATTGCTAAATTTTAAGCAACAGAACCGTTGCATGAGCATCGCCTAGCAGCTGTTAATTGATGTCAACGATTTGCTCAAAACGATCATATCTTGTGACGAAACAAGGGTATATGGATATGACGTCGAAGTCAAAGGCCAATCATTCCAACGGAAACGTCCTGAAGAGCCAAGACTGGGAAAAGAAACAAAACGCTAAAACACAAAAACACGTCTAACCTTTATTGTTGTTTTACTAAATTTCTTTTCTTTCATTTAGTACAAAAACCTAAAACCCGAGTTATTTCTATTTATTCGGTCTTCTTGCCAGAGCGGGCTTTTGAGAACGTAACACAGCGGAGTCACGGCGGAGAGTAGCCTGTATCAAGTCCTTGCGGTACTAGGAGCCAATGAGCAAGTTATTCAACTTCTTCAAAGATCGTCTTTGGACAGCTTTGAAGGAAACACGCACGGTGCTCTTAGAAGGACGCTGGGCGTACTTGCGTTTCTTCAGCATAGCGGAGAACTGCCTTTCTTATCGGCAGTTGGCAAAATGCCGACGGTCTTCTTATATACAAGACCACTGTAGCGGTATGAGCTGACATTAGTCAAGTTGGAACCTTTCAGTACTGAAAGGTTTCTTGACATCACGCTTCTTCAACGAGAAAGAGTTGTTGTCGCGAATGATCAACAAGTTAAGATGTAATGAAATGGCCATCTCACGTCTTTTTTCGTAGAGTACAAACTACAAAAATGCAAAATGGCTGATAATGCCAACATACGTTAGGGAAATGTGTACCAACATAACAAAAAAAACAAAAAAAAAAACGGAAAAAAAGACTAACTTAACTATGCCGTAGATGTAACACTCTTCACGCCCCTCCTAGTGATTCGAAGGTGTAATTTATATGGTGGGTCAGGCACTTATAGTGTCCATATTTCAAGTCGATAGGATAAAAACATAAAAGTTTTTTTTAATAATAACATGAATTTGGATACAGACACATGGACAGACGGACATGGCTAGAACAACTCGTCTCGTTGCGCTGATCAACAATATACATATATACATTATGGGATCTCCGATGTCTCCTTCTATATGTTACAAAACTTTATACCAAACTTATAGTATTGTAGTATTACTGCGTGAAGAGTAGAAAAAAAAAACAAAAATTCACCTTACTTTTTGAACAAACCATGTACTAGATACGAGTATTTATATATGTTACAATAAATTATAATTTGTAATTATAATCTTAGTTCTATTAATAAAAAATACATTAGTTTTACAGTAAATCGTTGAAAATTTTAACAGTTTCTGATTTTTCTTGTTTATGAGAACTCCATGTGGGACTCATCCAATCGATGACACGACCAGATCTTCGCTTATTGACTTCTTTCTTTTTCAGCTTCGAGATTTGCATTGCTATATTTGAACTTCTTGAGTTATCTTTCAATATAGCGTTTGTTGTTTGTTACTTTCGCATTCATTGAGATTGTGAAATGATATAATTTCTAGAATTGATACACAATAATATAGTGAATCACATTTAACTACTCTTATTATAAATATTATAGGGTAATTAACGGTTCATGTCTTCTATGTTTCAGTGCCTTTCAAATGTCACATTCAATTCGTAACTGTGCCACACAGTTTGCACTTGGTTTAGTTTGGTTTGGTTTGGTTTGGTTCGACTTGAATTTGGGTTCATTTTCTGATTTAAAATTATCTGTAGATTTAAATCTTCGTTGATTCTCCTTTTAAGTCTTTGTTTCTTATGCATTTGCATTGTTGTTTGTCGTTGTTGTTGCTGTTGTGGATCATAAAAA